>OX422220.1:304299035-304899035 GCA_949130495.1 Sambucus nigra
ACTCGTTTTACTGGCTTTGCTCTAAAACAGAAATTTCCGATAAACAACTCGGCCAACTGAAAGAAAGTTGAAATCTTACCCCAAGGAAGATTGTTGTACCATATATGGGCAGCTCCAGTAAGAGTTCCTGACAACGCTCTGCATCTCATCTCGTCGGGGACAACATAGATATCGGCGGCAGCTTGATATTGCTCTATATGAAGAACAGGATCTGTCTTTCCATCATATTTGGGGGTCACTACTGGTGCTTTAAACTTTGACGGTATAGGAAAATTAACAATGGCATGGACAAAAGGTGTCCCTTGAACAAAAGTTTATTGTAGGGGATTCTTCGCCTTAGCCTTTTCTCTCAATCTATCCTGCAAGGGATCCTTTCCACGCTTCATTTCCTTTCTCGGGCCTATTAGTTCGAGCAATAGATCGTTATGAAGTAGCCTCCTGAGATCTATCATGACGAGCAACTGGTCGTGAGTGTGCTGATTCTTCTCTTAGATCTGATGGTTGTCGAAAACTCCTCGACATGGTCTTCGGTGGACTCCTATTCCTCCTAGGGCCTAATTGACTGAAAGGAGACACCCTACTCAGTCTTTCTAAGGCACTGAGTCTTTCTGGAGAGAGAGTGATACGTTGATCAATATCTGTAGCCCTTATTGACGAAGTTCGCCCAGGCTGATAAGAGAAATCATCAGACTCCTCATTACGATATGACTCAGTACGCTTGGATCGTGAAGAAAGTAAATAAGTTTGCCTCTGACCACTTCGCTGTCCTGAACGTGCAGGTGCACCGCCATGAAGGGTTTGTATGAGTTGCTTCATTGTTTCTTGCATGGCGATTTGTCCTTGAGCCAGATTCGTCATAATCTCGGGCAGATCTGGAGGTGCAGAGGGATTTAGAGGATTTCCAGCATTTCGATTGCTAGATTCTGGATTATCCGCCATTGATGATGAATGATTTTTGATGAAAAACGATAATAACAATCGATTCCCACAGACGGCGCCAATCTGTTGATGTAAAAAACTAGATTACTCTAATTATTTAATCACAGATAAATAAATAAGACAAAAGATTTTAAAGTGGTTCAGCCTTATATGAATTGCCTACCTCCACTGTTATGTTATTGCTGAGTGTTTGGAAATTCTCGATTACAAGTGCTATCAAGAAATTCCCGTCCCCTTGAATGAGGGTGATACAAGGTACTTATAGCCCTTTATGCTGTACATGAAAGGGTATTACATTAAATGATACACATATGAAAGGGTAATTCATTTAATGCTCTTCAATCGTGTGCGTCAAGATGATAAGTATTCAATGAATACTTGAACTGTTGATTATCTGGAAATTAATGTTGTGGTCGAGATGCAGCTCGAACCGCCTTAATAGCTCGTCGTCCAAGAGTTCCTCGGAGCATTGGAGTTCCTCGAAGGATAAGAGTTCCTCGGAGGGTTGGTGTTCCTCGGAAGACTGGCGTTCCTCGGAGTATACCTGTTGCTCGGAGTGAGTATGTTGGTCGGGGGAATGGTCTTCCTCGTTGCTATTGTGCCACGTGGATTGACACGTGTCTTCTTTTTATTTGTCCACATCAGCATACTAATTTTGGTATCAACATCGGAAAGTATAACATATAATATCCATAATCATCTCGATAAGTACCACATCTCATATTTATAATCAACTCGGAAAGAACAACATATAATATTCATAATCATCTCAATAAGTACGACATCACATATTTATAATCAACTCAGTAAGTACAACATATAACATCCATAATCATCTCAATAAGTACCACATCTCATATTTATAATCAACTCGGTATGTACAACATATAATATCCATAATCATCTCAATAAGTATAACATCTCATATTTATACTCAACCCGACAAGTACAACATATAATATCTATAATCATGTATAAATACATCTTACTAGTGAGTACACTCACCTTGGCCACTTCATGTGTTTTTCCCTTGCCTTTGTTAAGCACTGGTTCAACTAGTTCTTTTTACCTTCCACATATTCATTCTTATAATATTAGTATAATCATAAGGATGTTAACAATCCAAAGAAAACTTAACCTTAACCGAATTCAAAAGCATCATAGCATCCCATTCTAATCATTTATCATAAATGAAGTCGCATTCAATTTCATGTTAAAATATTTAACATATCCAATCCATAGCCAAAACATTCTTTAATTTCTTCTTGGTAATCCAATTCTTATCATATAAGGTTCCCAATATAAAATACAACACATCATTTCAAGTTTCCTAGAGCAAGATATGTCCATTTCTTTTTTACAAATCAAATCTGCCCTATAGACTCTTTTATCATTCAGTCAACTTCGAAGAATTTTCATAATTTTTCTGCATAATAACTTCCTTTGATATTTCACCCAAAATCCATAAACATATTCAAAAATACAAAATTAAATTTTCATAATTTTTAAGGTTCATTTGTTATGTCAAGCAAAACATCGAACACCTGGTGTGCGTACTTACACCTTTGGGGCAGATTTGATACAAGAACTTCAAACTATCACCAAAGATTCATTTCTTGGTATTTTCACATAATATTCGTATATGTTATAAATATATGAATCTATTTTCATATCCAACTTGAATTATTCAATTCCAATAAATATACAAAAAGTTATCGGAGTTTGAATACACAGGGTTTCCAATCGAATCAATATACATGATTTACACGTTCAACTTTTCTTAAACCCACATCTATCCATACGTACACATCAAAACACGGAAGTTTAGTAAACAAATGATTATTTATATCATTTTAAATCAATAATTCTAATAATGTACAAGATTTACAGGTAGAATTACCTTAGGGATGTTTTCATAATTTCCTATGGATTTTTCTTCAATTTTTCCTTGCCTTTCTCTTCTTAAACTTCCCGTTTCTCTCTCTTCAGGCCAAACTCTCTAATGGATGAGTTTGGCTGACGAAGAAGGTACTTTAAAGGGGCTTAATTCAGCCAAGCGTTCCCCCCACACCCCTTCCAACCAATGAAATTCATCCATTTGTTATACATATAAGACAAAATACCACTTAACGAAGGGACAGATTTGCCCCTGCTTCGTAATTTCAGCATAACTTCTTGCTCGGGCCTCTATTTTACACACCGTCTATTGTGTTACAAACTTAACTAATATATATACAACTATCTAGTTTTCACCTCAAGTCAATTATTATATTATAGTGACCAAAACTAGTCCCGAACTCGTACATTCCTATCGAAGACTTTACAAATTTGTGTTTGTGACTAATTCAATATTTCATAAGTTATGAATGTAGGATTATACTAAACAAAATAAATTAACATTATATATTATATATTATAATAACACATTATCCTCATCCCATACGGTAAGCATGATTTAAACATGGTTTATCATAATCATATTTGGGTCGTCACAGTGAGGATCGACTAGATCCAATAGGACTTCTAAGGAATAAGTCTCTATTGAAAGCTGAGGCTTAGAAGGAAAAACAGTAATAGTAAAGGCCAAGAAGTAAGAATAGTCATGAAAAGGGTCTATACAACCCCTAAAAGATCATCAGGGTGAGATTATAAAGACAAAGAACCCTTTGCAAAAGGGGTTTTATTAAGGATAACCATTCACAGCTACAATAGTGAGATATCCAACACCCGATAAATTCAACATGCATATTAGCACACCGAAGTACGATGGGAAATCAAATTCGATGTTGCATGTGGAACAATACTAGACCGCTTCAGATCTCTATACTATCTCGGAGGAGATTCACTGTAAGGATTTCTCCAGTATTATAACTAGATCAGCTCAAATTTGGTATAATATCTTGCTAAAAGGGCAGATCTTAAATTTCTAACAATTGGACGGCGTCTTTATTAGTCATTCCTATTTTTGTACGAGGTTGGGCAAAAGGGTGGCTCATTTGTTAAGTGTTCGCCAAAAGGCAGATGAAATGATAAGGGAGTTCATCACACACTCCAATACCAAGAAGCTATAGGGGGTTGATTGTGATGAGAGAATAACGATTATGGCCATTACGAGTGGTAACTGCCTAGGAAGTTATACTGGGTTCAAGCTAAAGATCCGGCAAACACAATGGTTGATCTCTTGGCCAAGGCGAGAAAAATTATGAATGCGAGGGAGACGATGGCAACAAAGGAATCAAGCCATGCTAAGTCGGATGTTGGAAAGAGCGAAAATAAAGGAAATGTCTGAGACCAAGAAGTCTGACAAACAAAAAAAGTGCTACCCTTACACCCCGCTTACCGCCGGTATGCACTACATCCTCGATGAGATCCGAGGAACTAGTGACCTGAAATGGTCTTGTAAATTAACGGCTTTAGTAAACCGGATCGATAAGAGAAGGTACTGCAAATTCCACAAGGATCACAGCCACAACATCGAAAATTTCTTAGTCTTGAAAAATGAGAATATGGTCTTAATCAAGTATATCGATAAAGGTTGACGATCAGGAAATTCCAATAAGAAATACTCTCATTTCATGCAAAAAAATTCTTAACACACCCACACCCACCCACCCACCCACACACACACACACACACACACACACACACACACACACATATATATATATATATATATATATATATAATCGAAACATGATAAACTTATATTATTTGACCTAATCAGATTTTAATACATGCGTAAGTTAAAATCAATTAAACTGATTTATTCTAAATATCAAATTAACATTCTAATTTATACTAAATTTCAAGTCAATATATCTAATATAATGCAATATTAAAAATTATGTAATATTATTGTCATCAAATCACACATAGAAGAGGATGAAGAAAGGAAGATTAACATGTGTGATTGTATAACGTGAAAAAATCCCAAGCATGGTACAAAAACATTCACAACTCCCGCTATAGAGTAAAACAAGAAATTCATTTTGAAACAAGAATCAATTTACAAGTTACAAACACTCAAAACATGGAACATCATGATTACCTACAAAACCCCTAAACACGAAGGAGATAATCCAAAATCGATGGAGATATAGAACTTGTAAAACTTCTTTGATACTTACAACACTTAAAATTCTTCCACACCTTCTTATACTCCAGTGTAACTCAATGCAATAAAAAAAAAAGAACAGTGGTCTTAATGTGCAACATGTGCAGTGTAGTGAAATGTTCTAAAATGCACAACATGAAATAATTCTCTACAACACAAATAGAACCAAAATATTATATATTTACAAAATAAGATTCATATCTAATACAACACATAAAAATGCATAATGCAAATCTCAAGCAACTAAGTTTTCTTGAAAAAACCTATAAAATATATTTTCAAATATTAATTCATAATATCGGTTCACATAAATTTCAAGATATATAAATATTAAATATAAATGCCAAAAGACGGATTTAATCATTCTTCTTTTCACAAAAACATATTCAACAAATTTATAAACAAAAAAAATAAAATATGCATTTCTCTAAAGAAATTTTTATCCTAGTCAAATTTAAGGTATTGCCACAATAAGCATAATATGAAAATATGTAATAATCAAGAAATAATTCAAATAGTATCATCATTTTAATTCTGAAATTTCTTTCTAAGTAAAATTATATAACACTAATCTAATCATGGAGACACGCCAAATATATTTTCTCACTAAAAAGTGTTCTCTCCCTTTTGTTAGGACGAAATAATGAGTGTTCTACCAAATTATGAATGGTGAATCCAATTTTAAATAGATTTTATCTTTCTAACGAAATATGCATCTATTATGATTAAACTGATAAATCAAACAAATAAATCAACTAAGGCAAAGTGTTCAAAAAAATCCCCACAGGGCAAAACCTTTTATTCCACTAATAATTTGTAAATTTGTAGGTCCACAAAATAATAACTTTTGCTTTTGCAAAATTAAGTTAAGGATGAATGCAAATCAACTTTCTCTTTTTTGAAAACTCTTTTTCAATTTTATCAAACCAAGTTGTGAAACAAATTAACTTCACCATATTTTATCTTGATTAATCCTAAACATGCATTTGGTGATTAAAGCAAGTAAAGTTAAGTAAAGATACTCACAACGCCGGATGTACGAGGAAAAACCCAAAACGGGAAAAAACCTCGGACGACCCAACCCAGTTAATCACTATGAACAGTGGTTTTATAAAGACAGATTAGCCTTACTCAATGACTCGATCTCCATGGGCCTTGACGCTCCTTCTGCTCTTTAACCGTTCTTCAATAGTGCCCACGCAGAAATTCTGTCTTCCACGATGGTCGTCCATAACACTCGACTCCACGAATGTCTTGATGTCCACTGATACGGCTTGATACGTCTACGATGTTGAATACGATGTCCATTGCTTCTTCACCGCAAAACCAACAATCACACGTGTTCAATGATGAACAAAACTCTATTATGTGCACCAAGGATCACATAAACATTTTATAATGAAAACTCGGATATTTGCAAAACTCTAAGGATGTTTTTAACCCTTTAAAACCTTAGAAAACAAATGAAAACAGGTTTCTGGATCATAAAACTATTTTTCCAGAATGCACACCCTTCGAGGAATTAGGACACCTCTATTTATAATAAAATTGAGTCGGTGTCAAAATCTCATTCGAGCGAGATGCCACGTCGCTCGAACGGCAGTGGATCTCATTCGAACGATATCAATTGTCATTTGAACGACGTAGTCAATTAGAGTTCTTAATTTAAACAGATTTTTGATTAAAACCAACTCTTATCCAATTCTCATCCGTCCTTATCTGACATAAACGAAATGTAAACAATTAAAAAACTTTTAAAAATATTTTTTCTTTTAAAAATAACATCCTTATTTTATAAAATGAATTTTGAGATTCATTACCATTATGCATTCATACATGTGTGATCTCGGAATGAAATAAAACCTTGAAGACGAGAAATTGCACCAATTAAACTTCGACATGATTAATTCCATGTAGCTTTGTTGCAACGTCTTCAATTAATCTTCGATACGTCATAGACTCGTGGGATCAGACAATAAAAAATTATATATGACTCAAACATGTTTTGTTCCGAGAATAAGTCAAAACAACATTACAACTCAATTGGAAAAGTGGTCCTTATAAAATCTCAACTTACAAGTGAAATACAGTAATTATTCTCACAATAACCACGATGACTATAGTCGATAACAATAATTCTCTCGAGAACCACAAAGACCGTAACCTTCCTCCTTCATCCTCAGCCTTAGTCTTCAGTAGTGAATCCCCATAGGTATCAAAGGTCATCCATGGAGATCCTCTCCACAAGGTGTATATGATGATATAAAACTTTTTAGGATTTTAAATGAATTCACAAGAACAATATTCAATGATGTTTGTTATGAATTAAAACAGTGTTTTGGAATACTCAAATATGAAGAACTTTCGCAAATGTTATGCAGAAACGGACTTGGCAAAATTCTTAAACATTCTAAATACAAAATCGTTATTTATATAAAATTTGTAGCGACACGTCCTTCAAACGATATGAAGTCGTCGTTCGAACAAGATCTTCAATGGACGTAACAAAAACTAAAACAGTACGCCTCGTTTGATGTATGTTTGAACACATACTTCGGACGACCTTGCAAAGTCGTTCGAACGACATAAAGAAGTCGTTTAAACGAGATCAGTGAAAATTAAAACTACGCCTACGGTAAACTTTAGGGAAAATATTTTTCTTTTTGAAAATAAAAAGATATGTTTGTTCGTGATAAAAAATAAAACATCTCAAACATAATTTTGTAGAATAATTTAAACTCTAAATTATTTTATACCTTATCGGATGTCAGTAAGTCTTCAAACTTGGAGATGCTTGAGTTCGATTCTTCTTGACGATGAGTGGTGATTTGTAATAAGATACGTCAAACTAGCCTAGAGTTATGCTATGAATAATGTTAGAAAAATTGTTCTTACAAACCTCCCACTTTGGCTATTTCGGTACAAAACAAACAAACATTACTGGACACCAAATTTAAATCAAAATCTCCTATGACAAAAATACCAACACCCTTCCTAACCCTAGAACAGAATGACATAAGTCTCTTTGTCTCAAACTTCATCTTCTTATTTTCAAACTTTGTCTTCATCAATGTGTCTTGAATTTCGCTTTAAGTACCTACACACATGAGACAAAAACATATATTTCATGACGCATCGAGTTTGAAACAAAGTAGTAAAACTCATAAATAAATTCTCTCCCATTAATCAAACTCATTTTACTTTTCTCTCCCCCTTTGTTTTATATAATTAGACAAAGAATAAAAAACATAGGCATGAAATACGAAGCATCCCGTGAAAGATAAGATATCATCACAAAAAGATATAGTCAGTCACATTTAATGATAATCTCAAAGGCAAACGATCGATTATTCTTGAAATTTTTTAATTTTTCTCCAAAAAATAAATTTCACGAATATAACACGATACCATATATAATATATGAAAAATATATTAAGGCAAATTCGGCACACATATATAGGTATAATCGCCCACAAAACATATAAGCTTTACATACTAACATAATATCGATGTGTCCAAACGTGATAATATGAATGGGTGTGAACTAGACACAACTGAATTACAAGCCAAACACTAAAAAATGTTCAACAAGTTCTAATTGACCCCAAAGCTTTATCAAACTAAGCTTTAACATCAATTAATAAATAAAGTTGAACTTAATGAACAAAACAAACCCAATGCACACAAGCCTTGAATATTGATGATTCTACAAATTAATAGTGTCATGATAGAATAAGCATAACTTTCTATTATTATGCAAGCCCGTTGACCTTCAACTAAACTCTCTCAACATATAAACATGATCACATTTTCTATTCTTTTCTTTTGATGTGATTTCTCTTGAATGATCACACAAACTAAACTATTTTATCTCCTTTTTGGCAAATTTCCTCTTTTTATTTCCTTAATTTTTTTTCTTGGGATCTTTTCAAACAGTGGCTTTCATGACGAGTTCACATTTCTCTCGCGTTACTTTCCCGTGTATGCTCATATATTTTCAATACTAAACAAAATTTCATGGGTAACGGTTCTTACATTCACATATCTCCATAGTCACATAAACATGTAGATAACAAAATTTAAGAGAGAACATCTCACAAAGCTCAAATGTACATAGTGAAGTAAAAAACCAACAAGCTCGTTCATGTATGTGCGAAGGCCTATACAAAGTTGAATCCGTAAAGAAAATCAAGTTTGAAACAACTCCATAAACAATGTTTAGAACAATTTAAGTATCTAAAGTCATAACCAAATGTCCTAGCCACATGAAAATTGCAAAGTGAATTGGATTCTAACACACAGTATGCCACACTAAATTTGTAAAACTAAGGGCCTCTTTGGTTTGCAATTATAATTCTATTTTCTATGTTTCAATACAGTTTTGATAAAAGTTTGCGTTTGGCAACCTGTTTTTAAATACTGAATTATAGTATTTATGTGTTATAATCAAGTTTTTAGAAAACAGTAAAAGGGTGTTTTATAACTTCTGTTTTTTTATTTTTCAACTCAGAATTATTCATTTTTAATTTTTTTAATGCATTTATACTTTAATATATAATATACATACATAATACATTAATATGTGTGTAATTCTTATATATATATATATATATATATACACAAAATTACGTATATTTATATTATTAAATTATATAATATACTAAGATCCATATGTTAAATAATATTATCAATATTTATATTTTAGGGGCATAAACCAAATAGTCCCTCGAACATTTTTTAATACACGTTTAGCCTAAGACTTTTTATTTTGTTCTAAGAAGTCCCTCACCACATAAAAACACTAAAAAAACAAGAGCTCCGGTGAGGGACTGGGGGGGAGAGAGAGGTGGCACGGGAATGCCACTAGCGTGGACCTTTAAAAATAAGAGAATCTTAGTTAAATGAGTGTTTGAGGGACTTTTGGAACAAAATAAAAACGTTTAGACTAAATGAGTATTAAAAAATATTAAAGGGTTTTTTGGTAATTGATCCTTTATTTTAACAATAAATCCATAACTAAAACTATTATATAAAGCATGATTTTAGTTTACTTCTCTAACATATATATTTATGTGCATTTATGTATGTATGTACGTTTACATTTGTATTATGTACGTCTATATATAGTTAAACTCTATAACATACCTCATTAAATATACATAAAAATACATGATATTAAATGTACATGTATGTATGTATGATTGTATGTATGTTTGTATGTATGTATGTATACATTCATGTATCATGTATGTATGAAAGTTTTATGTATATATATATAAACTCCAATAATTATAAACACAAAAAATTGAATTTTAAAACTGCATTTAAAAATAACGTTTAAATTGATTTTTCTGAATACATAACCAAACAGACCCTAAAATACACAAAAACCAAAAAAAAAATTATTTTTCAAAAAAATTTCAAAATAAAATCTTTTTGTATTTTTCAATATGACTCAATAAAAGAAAATTACAATACAAAAGATATACATGTCGTAACACTAGCAAATATATCTGATGAAGCACAACTATAGTATAACAACTAAATTGTGCAAGCAATCATCTATAAGACATAAAAAGAGAAGAATCATGTGCAAGCATGTGAGAATCAACAAGTCTACCATCTAGCTCCTCCAAAATGGATTTACTAAACCAAATAGGTGTGAAACGACGAATAGGAGTTTTGGGAACTAATGGGACACTAGATTTCAACTTCCTAAGACCTATTCCAAATCATAACAAAAAGGCCTAAGGTGACCTTTCCTACCACAATGTGAACATGTGTAAATGGAGGAATGTTACCTATGGGCTGACTTTTTATAACTTCCTTGATTTTGGTTGACTCTTTAAAACAAACAAAGGTCTTGACTTTAACACTCGAATCATTAGAAACATGAGAGCCAAATCCATTACTACCAACACTACTAAAGTCTTTTCAATTATTTTTTAACTTCAAAATTTCAGAATCAAGCAAAGAATTAGATTCTTCCAACTTTAAGGACTCCTTTTTTAAAATTTTCAATCATTTATAGAAAACTATATCGCTACCCCTCAATGAAAGCAAACTTATCCGTAAGAGTCTTCTCTCGTGCCTTAAAATTTTTTACTAAAACACTATCCTCAACGGCACAAACATTAACCCTAAAATTATTAAAATCCACCCCTTCTTTCTCAAAAAATCGGACCCTATCATCACTCTCTTTCTTGGACAACTATAATTTTCTAAAATCACGATCCATGTCCACAAGTTTTTCACGAAAGAAATCTCTTTGACATTGAACAGTTTACAAAAGATCCATAAGGGATTTAAAATGAGAATTTTCATTTTCACGAATTTTAATTCTTTTAGAAAATTGCAAATTCAAACTATTTGAGTTGCTAACAATGTGAGAATCCATCAAGGGAAAAACTAAATCACCCAAAAAGCATAGGGTATCCAAGATTCTTGTTTAGTTTTTTTCTTTTTTTAAATCAGGATCACTCGATAACTTGGAGTAACCCGCTCTAATACCACTTGTCAGGATGAAATAATGAGTGTTTTACCAAATTATAAATGTGGAAGCCAATTTTAAGTAGATTTATCTTTTTATCCTAAACATGCATCTATTGTGATAAAATAGATAAATCAAACAAAGCAATTAATTAAGGCAAAGTTTCAGGAAAAATTTCTGCAGGTCAAAACCTTTTATTCAACTAATAATTTGCAAATCGCAACTTACAAACCTACAGCGAAATACAATAATGATTCTCACAATAACCACAATGATTGTAGTTGACAACAATGATTTCCTAGAGAACCACAAAGACTAAAGTCTTCCTTGTTCATCCTCAACTTTAGTCTTCAGTAGTGAATCCTCACAGGTATCATAGGTCAGCCATTGAGATCATCTCCACAAGATGTATATGTAGATACAAAACTTTCTAGGGTTTTAAACGAATTCAAAAGAACAATATTCAAGGATGTTTTTTGTGAATTAAAACAGTATTTTGGAATACTAAAACATTAAGAACTTTCGCAAAAGTTATGCAAGAATGGATTTGGCAAAAGTCTTAAACGTTCTGAACACAAAACAGGTATTTATACAAAATTGTGGTGGCACGTCATTCGAATGATATGAAGCAGTCATTCGAACGAGTGTTTCTCTCACTTCTAATGATGTAGCAAAAACTAAAACAGTAAGCCTCGTTTGATGTACATTTGAACATATACTTCTAACGACATAGAGAAGTCGTTGAATGAGTCAATGAAAATTAGAACTCCTCCTATAGTAAACTTTAGGAAAAATATTTTCTTTTCGAAAATAAAAAGATGTGTTCATTCTTGATAAAAAAAAAATAAGAATTCCAAACATAACTTTGTAAATTAATTTAAACTCTAAATTATTTTATACCTTATCGGGATATTGGGAAGTCTTCAAACTTAGGGATGCTTGAGTTCAGTTCGTCCTGACGGTATGTGACGATTTGTAACAGGATATGCCAAACTAGCCTAAAACAATGCTATGAACGATGTTAGAAAAATTATTCTTACAAATCTCCCCCTTTGGATATTCCAGTACAAAACAAACTAATATTACTGAAAACTAAAAAAAAAAATTAATTAAAATCAAGAAGCTAACATACATAGTTATAAAAAATGTAATAAAAAACTTTGAATATTAATCATGAAGTTCTCACAAATTTAAAATGCCATATCATTTCCAACTTCTAATGAACTTTAATAGTCTCAAAAGAGAGATAATTTTCTTCCAGAATATATCCACCATCACTATAAAACAGTAAACTTAAGTAAGAGAGAAAATAAAATGCCAATGCAATCACAATTATCTGGTTTCAACTTTTTTCTTCTACCAGAGCCTATCAAGGGCGCTGTCAACATCTCCTTGTGCTCGCACAAAACCACAGAGAGCAAAAGTGTAGAATTGACCAGTGTATCGTCCAGTCTCGTCCAAATGCCCAACATTGAGTTCGATAGATGCATGATCCTTTGAAGTGATCAGTCTATTGGTAGCAGAGCATTTTATGGGGATATAAAGATCCATGTTTTGACCCTCTTCGTTCTGCATCTTAGAAATTAACTCTAACGACCACTAAATTTGCAAAGCCCAAGTACTAGAGTAAGAAGTGAGACCTTAGTGGTAAAACTGGTAGCCTAGTAGGGATCTCAAAAACCAAATTAAAATCAAAATTTCCTATGATAAAAATACTAACACCCTTCTTAACCTAAGAATGGAATGGCATAAGTCTATTTGTCTCAAATTTCTTCTTCTTCTCAAAATTTATCTTCATCCATGTGTCTTGAATTCCAGTTTAAGTACCTAAACACATGAGATAAAAATATATACCTCGCAACGCATCTAGTTTGAAACAATCTAGTAAAACTCATAAATAAATTCTCCCCCGTAAATCAAATTCATTTTAATTCGCTCTCCCCCTTTGTTTTTATCGAAATAGATGAAGAAGTAGAAACATAGTCATGAAATATAAAGCATCACGTAGAAGATAAGATATCATCATAAAAAGATATAAATCAGTCACATGTGATGATAATCTCAAAGGCAAACAACCGACTATTTTTTAATCTTTTTGATTTTTCTCAAAAAACTAAATTTCACAAAAACAACACAATACCATATATAATATATGCAAAATATATCAAGGCAAACTCAACACTCATATATAGGTATAATCGCCCACAAAATATGATATAAAACGCATAATCTTTACACACTAGCATAGTATCGATGTGTCCAAACTTGTGGGATGGAATGAATGGGTGTGAACTAGAAACAAATTAATTATAACCTAAACACTCAAATATGTTCAAGAAGTTCTAAATTATCGAAAAACTTTATCAAACTAAGCTTTAGCCTCAATTGACAAATAAAGTTGAACTTAATGAACAAAATAAGCACAATACACACAAGCCTAGAATATTGATGATTCTACAAATCAATATTGTCGTGATAAAATAGGCATAACTAAGTATCATTGTGCAAACCCGTTGATCTTCAGCTAAACTCCCTCAACAGATAGACAAGATCATATATTTTATTCTTTTCTTTTGATGTGATTTATTTTGAATGATCAAGCAAACTAAATTATTTTGGCCCCTTTTGGGGAAATTTGCTTTTTTTATTGTCTTAATTTTTTCTTGGGCTCTTTTCAAATGGTGGATTTCACAAAGAGTTCATTTGTCTCTCGCAGATCATTCCCGTGTGCACTCATATTTTTCAATACTAAACAAAATTTTACAAGCAACGATTCTTACATGCACAAATCTCCATAGTCACATAAACATGTAGATGATAAAATTTATGGGAGAAAATATCACAAAGCCCAAATGTACATAGTGAAGTAAAAATCCAATAAGCTTGTGCATGTGTGTAGAGGAACATGCAAAGTTGGATCCTTAAATTAAATCAAGTTTGAAACAAGTCTGTAAACATTGTTCACAAACAATATAAGTATATAAAGTTATAACCAAAAGCCCTAGCCACATGAAAATTGTGGAGTGAATTGGATTCAAACACACCAATATACCATACTTTTTGTGTAAAACTAAAATACACTAAAACCAAAAATCTTTTTGTATTTTTTGAAAATTATATCAAAATAAAATATTTTTGTATTTTTCAGTATGACTCAATAGACGAAAATTATGATTCAAAAGATATATATGCAGAAAGTCTACTGTAAGGACTACTTATGGTACAGACCCCGGTACATACCATTTTTTTAAAATAGTAAAAAAATGAATTTTTTTATGAAAATTCATGAATATCATCTCCACGTTGAGAAGATTATCTCCAATTTTTTTCATCAAAAAATTCAATAAAAAAACTGTTGAGATGAGGTGATATGTAAAAAAATGGTATAAATATGCATTTCAATCGTTGAAATGTTAGGTCGGCGCCTGCCACTTTATTGATTAAATTTTTTGATGAGACTTCATGGATATTATCTTCTAACTGTCGAGATCATATCCAAGAAGTTTCATAAAAAAATTAATCAAAAAGTGGGTGAGATGATCGCAAACATTTCAACGGTCGAAAATGCATATTTATACCCTTTTTTTACATATCACCTCTTCTCAACGATTTTTTTATTTAATTTTTTGATGGAAAAATTAGAGATGATCTTCTTACCTTGGAGATCATATCTATGAAGTTTCATAAAAAAAAATCATTTTTTTACTATTTTAAAAAAATTGTATGTACCGGGATCTGCATCATAAGGAGTCCTTACAGGAGGGGGCCTATATATATATATATATATATATATATATATATATAGCAAGAGAAGAATCATGGGCAAGCATGTGAGAATCAATAAATCTGCCATCTAGCTCCTCAAAAACTGATTTCTTAACCTAAATAGGTATGACAGGACGAATAGGGATTTGGGGAACTAACGGGACACTAGACTTCAACTTCCTAGGACCTCTTCAAAGATCATAACAAAACACCTAAGGTGACCTTTCCTACCACAATGTGATCATATGTAAACGTGAGGAATGTTGCCTATGGGTTGACCTTTTCTAATGTCCTTGGTTTTGGTTGACCCTCTAAAACATATAATGATCTTGGTTTTAACACTCGAAGCATTAGAAGCATGAGAGTCAGAGCCATTATAACCAACACTACTAGAGTCATTTAAATCCTCTTTTAATTTCAAAATTATAGACTCAAACAAATAATTGAACTCTTTTAATTTTAGGAAAATTTGTATACATTTTCAATCATTCCTGGAAGGTTATCTCGCTCCCCCTCAATGAAAGAAAACATCTCCCTAAGAGTATTATCTCGTGCCTTAAAATCATTGATTAAAACACTGTACTTGATGGCACAAACATTAACCCTAGAATTTTTTAAGTGCTCTAATTCTTTGTCTAAAAACATGACTCTATCATCACTCTCTTTCTTAGACAATTCTAATTTTCTAAAATCACGATCCATGTCCAGAAAAATTTCACGAAAGAAATCACTTTGACTTTGAACAGTTTGCAAAAGATCAATAGCGGATTAAAAATGAGAATTTTCGTTTTCAAGAATTTCAATTATTTTAGCAAACTGCAAACTCAAATGATTTAAGTCGTTAAAACTATGAGAATCCATAGAGAGAAAAACTAAATCACCCAAAAAGCAGAGGGTATCCAAGATTCTTATTTAGTTTTTTTTTTCAACCCGCTTTAATATCACTTGTTTGGATGAAATAATGAGTACTCTACCAAATTATAAATGCGAAAGCCAATTTTAAATAGATTTTATCTTTTTATACTAAACATGCATCTATTGTGATAAAATAGATAAATCAAATAAAGCAATCAACTAAGGCAAAGTTTCAGGAAAAACCCCCCACAGGGTAAAACCTTTTATTCCACTAATAATTTGCAAATCGCAACTTACAAACTTACAAGTAAAATAAAGCAAGGATTCTCTCAAGAAACACAATGACCGCAGTCAACAGCAATAATTTCCTCGATAACCATTAAAGTCGTAGTCTTACTCCTTCAGTCTCATCCTTAGTCTTCAGTAGTGAATTCCCACATGTATCACAGGTCAGCCATGGAGATCCTCTCCACAAGGTATATATCAAGACACAAAACTTTTTAGGGTTTTAAACGAATTCACAAGAATAATATTCAAAGATTTTTATTGTGAATTAAAATAGTATTTTGGAATACTAAAACATGAAGATCTTTTACAAAAGTTATGAAGAAATGGAGTTGGCAAAAGCCTTAAACATTCTGAACACGAATATTTATACAAAATTCAAACCGACACGCCATTCGAACGATATGAAGGAGTCGTACAAATGAGAGAGACATATCATTCGAACGAGAGTGTCTCTCGCTTCTAACGACATAAAAAAACTAAAAAAATAAGTCTCGTTTGATGTACGTTTGAATACAAACTTCAAAAGACCTTACAATGCCGTTCGAACGACATAAAGAAGTCATTTTAACGAGCTCAAAGAAAATTAAAACCCCGCCTACAGTAAACTTTAGGAAAAATATTTTTCTTTTCTAAAATAAAAAGATCTGTTTGTTCTTGATAAAACCAAAATAAAACATCCTAAAGACAATTACGTAAATTAATTTTAACAAATTATTTTATACCTTACCAGGACGTCGAAAAGTCTTCAAGCTTGGAGATGCTTGAATTCGATTCGTCTTAATGGTGAATGGCGATTTGTAACGGGATAAGCCAAACTAGCCTAAGGCTATGCTATGAACAATGTTAGAAAAATTGTTCTTACATCATGAAAAATATACAATTCGAAATCAGAGAGAAGTGTTAAAACATTATTCTAAAAACTATTTATAGAGATTAATTCACTATATAAGAGAAAACAAATCTATAAAATATATTCAATAAACATCTAAGATCTGGAGAGAAATATGACTTTAAACATAATATACAATTTAAAACAAAAATAAGAATATTTAGATCATAAAATATTCATTAAAAATTTGGATTTAATAACTAAGAGAGATTAGTTTTTGATAAAAATAAATTTGAACATTAAAGCACAAAACTCTCTGCTATAACATTAGAAATCAAACTCTTTATAAGAAGATGTGTGTTGTGTAATATCATTATGATTTTTTAAAAACAAAAACTAAGATTACAATAGTAAATAATGAATCAAACATAATCTGAAGAAAAATATATTCCCTCTCCCTCACTATATTTCTCTCTTTTCTGTATATTTTGCTCTCTATGATCTGGCACTATTTCTATATCACTTTAGAATTATGGTTCAACCAACCAAACTTAATAAAATCTATAATGGGGTTTGTTTAGGTGAGAAAATAAGAGTCTAGAAACACTAAGAAACTAAAGGGCAGAGATCATTCTAAATGATCTAAGGGTTATTAAAGGTGCATAAAATTTAAGCTAAAATCGTAAATACCCTAAATCCCTATTTATAAAAATGATTGGTATTCTACTGGCTAGTCATATATCTAAATGGATTAAGGAACACACAAACCAATACACAGCATTAGATTATATATTCTAATCACGGGTCTAAATGGTACCTGATTTACGTGAGTGAGAGAAAGCACAAATGTGTGTCTTTAAAAGGCATTTGCAGATATGACATTGTTATTGTAAAAAAATTATTTAAAATTAATTTAAATTTTGAAAATAATTTAAAGAATACGATGTTAATTTTAATTAAAAAATTGATTCAATTTATTTTTATAAGGAAAAATATTTTAGACACTTATAAGTTAAAAATAAATTAAATGCATGAGTGCCTAAAATAGGCTAAGTGTAGTATGTGCATCACATAGTGTTTTACCTTTTTACATTTGCGCATTTACTCGAAAATGATCATTAATCGAGTCATAGTCTTAGAGTAGTCTTGGACGATTAAGATGTGAATACATGATGTACAAAATAGAGTTAACTCAAACTAAAAATACTTTCTTGGCAAAATATCCAATTACTTGAAACATTTAAATAGTGTAGACTTAAGCAAGTCAACTCTTTAGTGTGTTTCAATCTCCCTCTTAGATATTTGTGATAAAACCCATTGAGTACACATTGGGTACTCTTACGAAAAAAAACAAAAAAATCATAAGTCTTATAAAGCAATTACTAATCTACCCAATCTCAAAATCCAAATAAAATACAAGACTTGGCTATACATCAATTACCCTAACATCTTCTAGTGATTTCATGCATAAAACTTGGAAAAAAACATACTCACAAAGAACAAGTGTAAGATGTCATAGAAAATGACAAATAATAAAAAATAGGATTTCATAGACGTAATTCAAGAATCATGGCTAATAAGAATGATGTAATTTTTCCCTTGTTTTATCTCAAATAAACGACGGTAAAATCATTTGACGGAGAATAATAAAAATATAACTACCACAAAATACATAAAAGAGTCTAATTAAGTGTCACTCCTCCATTGATTAATTTTAGGAGTGTTTTTTGCATTTTTAAACATACGTTCCCAAAAATCCCAAAGGACATATTATTACCATGATTAAGACAGAAAAACATGTATATATTGCAGATAAATTAATAAAATGCATCCTTATAGCTTTCAGGGAAATTCAAACCAAACAATAGCAAGGGTAATTCTGTAGTAGGCATTAATTTAACAAGATCAATGTAAAGTAGATAAATTAACAAATATGGATTTTAACTCCCCCTGACTCAATGCTTTTTGTGGATAAAAATATTACTAAAATTTTAAACCATGAAAGGGGTCCTAAATTCAACATATATGTTGAGAATAATTAGAGGAGATAAAAAATATTTTTTTCACCCATGAGGTCAATGGACATAACTATTATCAAACTTTTAACATAAAATCATAAAATAAAAAAAATACATGGATCGTATTCGACACGGTTAAATCTTATTTTAGATGAGATAGAAGAGACGAATAGAATCCCACGAGAAGATATAAGTCTCCTTTCAAAAAGATAGATGAGAAAAAATGGGTTCGTGACGAGGACACAGATGATGGAAGTGATATAGATTTGCCCAAGAAGCCTAAGGAGCCAGTGAATGACGTTAACATGATTTCTTTCAGTTATCATTTTATAGATGGAGGTAACGCTAGTGGTGGAGATAAAACAACTGAAAGGAAAGCGTACCTCAATGAGGTGAAGAAATGTGCTCATACTAGGGAGATCAATATGGCCGATGTTTTGGAAATTTCTCCTCAAAAGGTAAATAAGGACCATTTAATTCTAGATTTTTCAAAAAATGATTTTCTAGGTCTTTTTTATCCGTAGGATAATCTTTTGGTCATCACCAGGATGGTGCAGGAAAGCAAAGTAGCAATAATTCTGGTACATAATGGCAGCTCTGCAGATGTGTTATTCTATAGTTGTTTCAAAAAATTGAGGTTAAAAGACAGGAAGTCAAAGGTATATCATATGACTCTCATTAGTTTTTCGAGGGAAAAGATATTCACCTTGGAAAAATAGAGTTTGAGGTCAACATTAGCACGTGGCTTACCTACCGACCAGAGGTAATATGTTTTTTCCAACCTAGATGAGAACGTCAACAAGGCCTACAATATTATCTTCAGAAGACTCAGCCTGAAGAAGTTTAAAGATGTGCCTTCCATTGTCCATCAAAGCTTTAATTTCCCCACAAACAGTGGAATTGGTGTGGTAAAGGTAAATCAAGTTGAAGGTTACGAATGCTATTACACATTGGTGGACCAAGAATAACAAAAGAAATTAACCATAACTTATCATATCGAGAATTTAGATCCTTTATACGAAGATAAGTTGGTCACAAGTGAGGTTGTATAGTAGATTGAACCAGTGATTCTAGATAAAAGAACCTAGAGAAGATAGTTCAGATCGACTCGTCGGCAGGATCATGCGCTCAATAAGAAATTGGTTGACTTTAAAACGGAGGAAAAAAGTGTCTAACTAGAGTCATGAGAAAGACCTTTGAGTAGAACAATGAGTGTGATGCAGTTTTCTTAGAATTGAAGAAGTACTTAGCATTTGTCCCTTTGATGTTAAAGTCAATCTTATGTGAAAAGATTTACATAAACTTGGCAGTATAGAAATCATCACTTAGCAGATGGATTAAAAAATCTCATATACGATACTGCAAGGCCTAACGTGGTGCTAAAATGTAATACCCTAGGATGGAGAAGTTGGCGTTGGCTTTGATTAAAGCTTCTTACAGAATAAAATAGTATTTTCAGGCACATACAATTTATTTATACAGACCTCCCTCTACGAAAAACTATTCATCAACCTGAGAAATCAAGTATACTGATGGCTTGGGCTGTAGACCTATTCATAAACCTGAAAACTATGCCACTTTTAAATTGTTTAATATCCAATTGATTAAATTATATGAATTATTTCATGATTAGGGAGCTTCGTACTTGATAGTTTGATTTTTTATATATATATATATATATATATATATATATATATATATATATATATATATATATATATATATATATATATTATGTAGTTTTATTTCCTTAACTAAATATATGTGATAGTTATATTAAAAAGTGTTGAAATTTTTGATATTTTATTAATAGTAACATAAAGTAGGGGTGGTAATGTGTATTTGTTCATTAGTTAAGAAAGTGGGTTAAAATGTAATTTATCCGAAGTTATTATGTATAAAGGCTTGTCTTACAGTTAGGATTCAAAATGGAAACAAGTATAAGCTTGAATAAAAAAATAAAAAAAGATAAAAAAAATCTACGTTTTGGAACATTGAATTTCAAAAGAAGAAAAAATTCTATAAAATCAAGATTTGCGAGGTAAAGTTTTATAATTTCTCAATGTTATTTTATTTTGTCTTATCATGTTACACCCCATTACACCTTCATGGATACTTTCACATATTTGAAGAGAAGAAGTTGTTGACATTTGGAAGATTGATGAGCGTTCATCCCAACAACATTTAGAAGAGTTGTGAGGTGGTTTGGTAAAGATTCTAATTACCAAAGGGATATTTCAAAAGAGTTTGCGTTTAAAAAATTTCAAAATATTTTTAAAGTAGTTTGAAAATTTTGCTAACTCGTTATAACAAGATTGTTATGTTGTTCGAACGAGCTTGGGCATGTCATTAGAACGAATATCCACATTCAAACAAGATTCGAAACGTAGCTTTTGGTAGGCTCTGCAATGTCATTAGAAATTTCATTGGAACCAAGTTTGAACTAGATGGGGTACCACATTCGAACAAGGTACTAATTCGTTCGAACGAGTTCGCGAGTTTTTATTTTTAAAACATATATTTGTAAATATCTAATGCCTATATCATTGCAACTACTTTCCTTATAAATAAAGATGCGGTATCAGAGTTTTAAATAACTCATTCTAGACTTTCAAGAACCCCTTTTAGAGTTCCTTTTGTGATTAAACTCTAAAAAATTTCAATCCAAACCCCTTGGATTTTTTAATATCACTTTGCCAAATCAAAAAGAGCAAATTACAAGTTCAAGAACCCTTATAGATAATTTCTCTACAATTGAATTACAGAGTCGAGGCTCTACTACTGAAGAAGAAAGGAATATTCCTGAGACTAATCGATGGATACCGAGACAAGAGTTGCTTACGTGGTGCTAAATTGTGCCATGTCTATTATAGATTTAAAGACCCGTGATTTATGCTTAATGTAGCTCTAAGTGTTCAGTAAGTTGTCGAGTCTACCAAATGCTTTACATTGCTGAAATATAGGTTTTTCTTTAAAGGGGTTTTTTTCTCAAATTTCTTCTTCGTGTTAGTTGGTTTGGAATTTCGCTTCTTAATTATTCTTTCATGTTCACTCAATTAAACCAAGATAAAATCTCGTAAAAAGTGAATTTGTGTGTCTTGCATAAGATACGAATATTACATATAAGCCCTTATTTTCTCAAATTGGTATCAGAGTGGGTTACATTAAGTTTTTGTGTGTTTTAAATTTTGGTGTTTATTGATAATTTGTATTCAAGGATACCTATTTTCGATGGGTCTAATTATGATCATTAGAAAGCTTAAATGAGGTCAGATTTAAAAGTGATTGACGAGCGTGTTTGGAATGTTTGTGAAAGAGAGTGTACACCACCCACTATGACTAATGGAAATTTTAATTATAAGTCCTAAATACGAAACAAATTGGATGGAGGAAGAATAAAATGGAATAATCTTAACCCGGGCAGTTTAAGTTCCATTTTTGGAGCTGTCACCCCTAACGAGTTCCACCTCATCATGACGTGCACCACGTCTAAGGAAGCAAGGAATACCCTTCAACTCACTCATGAGGGTACCAATGCTATGAAAGCCTCTAAGGTACAAAATCTCATCACACAATTTGATACCATTACTATGCTAAAGTCTGAGTTATTTGAAGAATTTTATGCACAAATGTCGAATATTATTAACTCTAGTTTTAATTTGGGTAAGGAAATTACAGATTTGGGCATTGTGAAAAAAGATTTTGGTATCCCTTCCATCTCGATTTATTCCTAAGGTCGTTATCCTTAATTCGTTGGGAATTTCAGATACGCGTAGGTTAGAAGAACTCATATGAGACCTTCAAACTTATGAAATCAATATGTTTTCCAAAATTATTAAGCCATGGGAAAAGAGAATTGCTTTGAATTTATAATACAAAAGGAAAGAGGAGGTTTCTTCTAACTCGGAGTATGATTTTGATCTAGATGATCTTACCCCAATAAAGTTATTACATCGAGTACACCTCACGCCGATGAGGAAGTTTCTAAACTTAATGACCCGACACTGTGTATAGTCATTCTGGAGAAAGTGGGGAGATGATGTTTTAAGTGATGGGAGAGTGATCTTCAACGATCTTACTTCGATCTTTACACCGAGTCATATAAAATGAAAAAGGAATATAAAAGTTTGGCGTTTAGAGTTTCAAGTTTAGTGAAGGAGTTGAGAGAGTCGAGAAAGAGAGATTTCAAGGTAAAATTATCTTTGGGAGAGAGATTCGTTTTAGTGCAGAGGGAAAATGGTGACTTGACCACTAAAATGGCTAGTCTTACGAGAGATCATCAAAATTCATTGGAGACTCATGAGAAACTTGAATCCATTGTATCCAACCTCGAGAAAGATCTTGAACATGATCGGGAGGTCAAGGTTACTAGAGAGTATATATCGAAGAAGGATGGTATGATGTTCCTTGATCCCGCTTTAGGATTTAAGCAGGGCAATGAATTGGTTACGATGGTGCATCCACTTCCTACGCCGCACCAGAATCGATTCTTAAATTTATGGTAGATCCTTATGGGCCTCGACCTAAACCATACAAGAAAGTTCAACCTAAATGAGAGAACCACAGTTGACCCAAATAAGTTTATGTTTGCATCTATTGCAAAAGGAGAGATCTCACCTAAGGGAATTTTACTACAAGTTAGGGATAACTGAATGTAAACATACCCTCATGCACCGCTATTGTGACTTTGCTAGTCTTATAGAGCAAGTTGAGTTCCCAGTCATCACTTCTCAAAACTTAATGGAAGAATTTCAAAGGATGTCTATGACTCTCGAAAACGCTTCCAACACTATGACTGGAGACAATAATGATAAGGAAAAACAAAATGTTAGCTTCACTTAGGTACCTAATCAAGATGACAAAGCCCTTATTTATCACATTGCTCTAAAGGTTTAAAATATTTCCCAATATTATTTTGATAGTGGGTGATCTAGGCACAATATTAGTGATAATTCGTATTTTACCGCCCTTGTGGGTCGTAAGAAAGGGAAAGTCACCTTTGCAAATAGGAGTAGGTCTAGTATTTTAGGACGTGGTTATATTAAGATATCCGAATTTGATAAACTAGACAATGTGTTGTGCATAGAAGATTTGAAAGCGAACTTTATTAGCATAAGTCAACTTTGCAACGTAAACCTTGTGATAAAGTTTGATCGATACGAGTGTAACGTATATGTTCAATCCAATGAACAATTAATTTAAGGAGTGAGGACCGATGATAATTTCTATGGGATCATTTCCATGTCCTCATTTGTGTGCAATAATACCACGGTCTCCTCTATGTACCTTTATCATCAATGACTAGGTCATGTGAACTTCAAAGATCTTAAGATATTACTGAATAAAAACCTAGTGCGTGGCTTAATACTGCTTAGGAAACCAATTTCCAAGGTCTCTAGTCCTTGCTAATAAGAAAAAAATATCAATAGACCCGATGAAAACTTTAATACCCACTACACCAAAAATAACAATCTAGCACGATTTTGAACTGTGCCAGAATCAGGCGTTCCAAAATGGCCATGTTTTTTCTGGAACGGTTTAAAAGAGTGCTAGATTTGACCAAACAGGAACACTTCTGGCACACATTTAAACCATGCCAGAATTTGATATTTTTGGCACACATTTGGCATGGTTTATAACTGTGCCAAATTGAGTACAATTTGGTAAACTTTTGATAGTTCAAAACTGTACTAAAATTTGATACACTTTTGGCACAATTTTAAATTCTGTCAAATTTTTGGATCAAAGAAAAAAATTAATTATTTAAAAATAAGAAAATTCACAAATTCCAAATCTCGCACGTTGTTGATAAACTAATGAATATACAAACTTCAAAATATTACAAGTCTTAATAGTTCACAGGCCAAAAAAAGGGAAAAATTTTCTCTATTTTCTAGACATTCTAAAACCTACATAATGTAAAGTCTGCACGACCATAAAATATAACAATAAATTTACAAAAGCCCGAACGACCATTATTATTAATAATAAAACTACAAAAGCACGCATGGCCATAACACAAAAAAATGGAATCCTGAATATTAAAGACATCAAATAAATAATCCCTTTGTTGTAAATTATGGACTTCTTCGTGTGTTCCATGTGGATAAAAGCTAACGATAAAATGTTATCCTGCAAAAAAATAGGATACAAAAAAAGGATGATATTAGTAACCAAGTAATTTTTAAAAAAATCTTGTTCAAGATAAAAAAAATTGCATATACGAGTTACAATTATTATTATATTCTCAAATAGAAAGTCTTGTGACTATGTGGTCAGCTCCTACGAGCTACATTAGTCCCATGCGAGGTGTTAGTGCCTCTTATGGGGCCGTTTAAAGACTGGTTTGAGTTTTCACCCTCAAACGGCATATTTTAAAGCATAATCTAAATATTAAATTATCGTTGTATTCTCAAACCGGGAGACCTGGGACTACGCGGTTAGTTCCTAGAAGTTACATTAGTCCCGTGCGAGGTGTTCATGCCTCTTACGGGGCCGTAGGGGGCTAGTTTAGACTTTCACCCTTTAATGGCTTATTTTTAAGCCTAATCTAGATATTTTAAAATTATCGTCATAATCTTAAACCAGGAGACCCATGACTACGCGATCACGTCCTACGAGTTACATTGGTCCCGTGCGAGGTGTTCATGCCTCTTGTAGGGCTATCTGGGGGCTAGTTTGGGTTTTCACCCTTTAACGATTTGCTTTTAAGCCTAATCTAGAT
This sequence comes from Sambucus nigra, assembly GCA_949130495.1. Classification (NCBI taxonomy): domain Eukaryota; kingdom Viridiplantae; phylum Streptophyta; class Magnoliopsida; order Dipsacales; family Adoxaceae; genus Sambucus; species Sambucus nigra. Next base: position 304,325,058 of record OX422220.1, read on the forward strand.
ATTTTTAAATTATCATCATATTCTCAAACTGAGAAACCCGTGACTTTGCGATCAGGTCTTATGAGTTACATTGATCCCGTATGAGGTGTTAGTACCTCTTTCGGGACCATTTGAGGGTTGGTTTATATTTTCACCCTCTAAGGCATGCTTTTAAACATAAAGATTTTTTTAAATCATCATCATATTCACAAATCGAGAGACCTATGACTGCGCAGTCAGTTCTTACAAGTTACAATGGTCATGTGCAAGGTTTTCATGCCTCTTACGGGGCCGTTTGGGGATTGGTTTGATTTTTCACCCTATTAACAGCTTGTTTATGAATCATAGTGACCATTAAACACATTTTCCAATGTTTGCAAAGTGCCTGACTTGTGTGTGTTCGTACTCGTGTGTGATCTATGCATGGACAGTTTACATCCAGTGATGTGTCTATGCTTCCTAGTTGAACATTCAGCATGTATAACTGAAAGTGAATGTAGTCTTCCCCTAGTTATCCTTGTGTAATCTTAAATTTTATTTTAGTACTTAAAACCCATACCATTCTAAAATATCTATACAGATGAAACCTAAAAGTTTGAGTTAAAAACTAAACCTTCAATTCCAAACATTAACCAATTTAATGTTTAGAAGCCAATTTAATTATTTGTCTTGTGTCCCCAGTATAGTCCACTGCCCAAGTAGTAGGACCGAAACTCTTTAGAAGCTCAGTTTGGCTAAAGCCCACGACTCATACCTATTTATATTGGTGTAAGATAAGGTTTTATGGTAATGATACATTATGAAGGATTAAATAGGGAAAACACTATTTATGTCTTTCGAAGGGGTGAGGAGAGAGAAAATGATTTCTCTAATATTTACCAAATTTCTATCTCCAAGAGTTTCCACATACCAGTCTTACTTTGAGTGGATCATATGCTAGAATATTTTAGATGTTGAGAGAATTCTAGTAAGGTTTTTATAGTCCTTGGGAGGGAAGCAAGATCATCATCTTCATCAACATATTTATCCTCATGCGGATCACAATAATATCAGCAAGGTATTGTATTCAAAACCCTATGTTTGTGCTTTAAACCTAGTTCTTCTTTTTTTTCTTTCCATCGCGTCATCGATCAAAGTTCTTTATGATGAAATTTTTTTACATTTTAAATCTAAATCCCAATCCCTAAAAAATCACCAATTTAAAAGATAATTTTTCTTTTAAATTAACAAAGGGGTGGGGTTGGGGGGATAGGGGTATAGTTAGAGATGTTATGGTTGTTTTTTACATTCCTTATAAGGTTATACAAATTTAATCATGCTCGTAAGTGATAACATAAATAAGACAATTGTAATAAAATTATTATCTACTCGTATTAGTTCCATAAAACTTGTTTATGTGAGCGCATTTTACGCAAGACGGTTCTAATGTGTTTATATGTGGATGATTTGGTATATACCAGCAAAAACTCCATGATGATTAATGATCTGAATTAGGTAAAGTATGAAGCATTTTACGATGACAGACCTTGGTCCCTTTCTTAGAACTTCAAATGAGGCGAGAACATGTGAGAATGTTTATTTTTAGAGAAAAAGTACGCATTTTTTGAACAAATTCAATGTAACTTGCCATTCTTATCCTAATCAAATGACTGTTAGAGAGAAAATTTTAAAGAATTGTGATAAAGAGAAGATTTATGTATCAATGAACAGGAGTTCAACTACAAAGGGTAGAAAACAAACCGGGGATTTGTTTATAGCATTGGAACAGAGGCTAACATCAATTTTTAACCAAAGAAAATAATAGAGAAAATAACTTTAGCTTCTAAAGCTATTGATAACTTGAAAAAAGGACAATAATTCGCAATCAATTTTTTTATGCACATGTGAACCATTTGATGAATGATTCATACTGACGACATAAAAAATAGATTCTAAAAGAATTAACTACACATAGATGAGCATCTCATCTAGCCTAAGAAAAAAACATTTAATTAGGTACTTTAGTAGGTAGCTAAACTTAGCAACCAAAACATCCCCCATAGTAATTTTATTCCAAGAAAAGAAAAAGGCACATGACGAGTTTCGATTTACCTTAAGTCCTTCAAACCTAACTAAAAAGAACAACCTCAACTTCCTCGTGCGTGAATGTCCTAGTCTTGGTAGAATTTACACAAGATTGTATGCTTTTTGCATTATCCCATAAATTTATTTCTACAAACACTATGAGATCTTCACTTACATAGATTATATATGGATTTAAAAGAATCAAGCAAAACTATGAGATCTACGAAAAATAAAGTAGCATACCTTATGTTAAGCTATAAAATTAATAGCTAAATGTTAATAGACGAAACTTGTATAACTATTACCTGGATGGGTTTGCTTGGAAGCCCAAAGAAGAGACCCTGCAGCTCTATAGATCTGATGACTCATTTTTAATCAAACACAAAAATGGAGCTAATATAAATGATAGCAAGAGAGAGATAGGAGAGACAAGTGGGAGAGAGGGAGTGAGAGGGGGCAGGATACCTAAGAATGAGAGAGGAGAAAGTGGGAGACCAAAAAAATTGCAAAGATTAGTATTTTTTAGGGCATTTTATATTTTAGTTAAGTGTGCTCAATTTTGGCACACTTTTAAACAGTGCCAAATTTTGGCACAGTTTTAAAGTGTGCCAGAAGGTCATTAAACCGTGCTAGAATTTGGCACAGTTTTAAACTGTGTCAGATTTTTAATATCAAAGTGTGTTAAATTGTTATTTTTGGTGTAGTGACCATTAGCTCGTATCGTCTGATGAAGTTAATACATATAAATCTTATGAGTCTTACATGTACGAAGAACATTGGTGGTAAGAGATACATTTTTGTGATGGTCGATAACTTTTTTAGATACTCTATTGTGGGGTTTCTTAGAGAAACGTACGATACAATTGAGTTCCTGACAACCAAGTGTCATATGCGTAATGACAATGGTACTAAATTTAAAGAAGCCAGAGTGGATAGCTATTGTGATGGAGTGGGTATCAAACACGAGCTTTTAGTCATTCACACTCATCAATAAAATGGGACAGTTGAGAGAAAGAACCAGACAATACAAGAGATGGCTAGATCCGTGATTTTTGGGAGAAATGTGCCTAGACATTTTTAGACAAAGACTATTAATACCGTATGTCATACGGTGAATAGGTTATATATCCATACATACATATTACTCCTTCCATATGAGTTGTTGATAGGTAAGAACCCAACATATCGTATTTTCATGCCTTCGGGAGTACTTGCTACATCTTGAGAGATAGAAAGAATTTAGGAAAGTTCAACTTTGGAGAGATAAGAGGATATGTTTAGGATATTCACCATCAATTAGGGCTTATAGGGCATTTAACCTTACAAGCTATAAGGTCATAGAGTCAATAAATTTCACGATTAGAGACAACAAGTCACCGGCATTTATTAACCCTAAACTCGAGTGTGAGAATGATGCACCCCTAGTAACAATCCCATCATTCCTCGTACTACACCCTCTTAGGTTTGAAAGAGTCATAACCCTTCCTCTATACTTGGCGATCCAACACTAGGTGTCAAAACTCACACTCAACTTAAGTATGTGGTTAGCTACTTTCACTACACCTCCTTAGTCGAGCCCAAGAATGTGAAAGAAGCAATAACAACAAGCATTAAATATTCTTTATACAAGATGAGTTGCTTCAGTTTCGTAAGAATGATGTCTAGGAGTGATTCCCTCAACCTAATGAGACAAATATGATAGGTACCAAGTGAATATACAATAATAAAATGCATGAGAATGGTACTACAGTTCTCAATAAATCTAGGTTAGTCTCTCAAGGCTACACATACATTAAGAGAATAGACTTTGAGGACAAATTCGCTCTTGTTGCTAGGCTTGAATTTGTCTGCTTACTACTCGCCATAGTATTCCATCTACGTTTCAATTTATATCAAATGGATATCAAGAGTCACTTCCTTAATGACATTTTACATGACTAAGTTTACATGAAATAACTAAAGGGGTTCGAAGACCCAAAGCACTTGGGACATGTCTTTTCTCTTAAGAAAGTCTGGTATGGTTTAAAGAAAGAATCCCATTCTTGGGACGAGAAACTCATTTATTCTCTGTTAGCCCATGGCTTCAAGAGAGGGGGAGAATAAGATGTTATTTGTGAGGAAAGAAAGTAGTGCGATATTGGTTGCCCAAGTCAATATGGATGACATAGTAATTTGATCCAGGTGATCCAAACATTCTCACACTTTTGAGGAGGAGATAAAAAGAAGGTTTGGGATGATCATGATGGGTGATCTTACATTCTTATTAGGTCTCTAGATGCGTTAACTTAAGGATAGGATATTTATATCTCAATCCAAATATGTTAGGGACCTGCAGAAGAAAATTGTTTTAGATTCTGCTAGCTACCCATGCACCCCTATGATTACATAGACTAAGCTTATAAAAGACACTTTAGGCAAGGACGTAGAGCAGATCCTTTATAAGAGCATGATAGGGATTCTTCTCTACATGACCGCTAGTCATCCCAATATTGCCTTTAGCGTTGGAGTTTGTGTGCGATACCAAGCATCCCTGAAAGAGTCTCACTTGCTCGCATTAATATATATAATCAAATACGTGAGTGGAGATTTTTCCTATGGCATTTGGTATACCTTTATACTGATGATCGTATGTCCACTTATTTGGATGTCGATTGGGCCGAAAATATTGATTGTTATAGGAGCACCTCGAGTGGTTGTTTTTACTTTGGGAGTGCTCTTGTCTCTCGGTTGAGCAAGAAGAAAAATGCCATATCTTTATCCACAGCGAAGGCCGAGTGTATAGTCATCGAGAGTTTTTTCACACAACTCTTATGGATGAAGCAAATATTGGAACATTATGGAATTTCCCAAGGCACAATAACTATTTCGTGTGATAATACGAGTGCAATTCATATATCAGGTAATCTGGCCCAACATTTCCACCCAAAGCACATTAATATACGTGAGCATTTTATTCGTGATCTTGTTGAGGAGAATGTCGTGTCCTTGATCTTTATGAGCACTGAACGATAATTTGCCGATATTTGACGAACCTTTAAATGCACTTAAATTCGAGAATATTAAGTAGTCTTTAGGTATGTGTTCCATTAATTGAGTTCGGTTACTTTTTCTAGTGTAGGGTGATTGTCATGTTCATATAATTTGTCCCTATTGTTAGATTGTATTTTTTTGTATTCTTATGTTTATAATTGTTTTTTTCTTTTTGATATATTTTGAAGATCCAAAAAGATTTTTGATTTTTGAGAAAAAGTTTGAAAAATTCCAGAAAGATATTATTTTAATAAAAATTTGGAAAAAGACAAAAGATTTTTGCTTTTCATTTTTCACTATATATAAATGTACATTTAAGATATTCGGTTCACCTCTACATTCCGCCTATTCATGTGACTTTTTTATGGTGTATTGAGACATAACTTCATTTATTTAGTGTGCTTAATAATGTGTGGATAGCATTTCTTTGATCATTTATGATTACTTTCTTCATGCCAGACACTTTATCACCTTTATTACACTCGTGCATACATTTTTTTTTTAAATTGTTCCTACTTATCAGATGTCGAATAATGCGTTCTCATCATAATCGTGCTTAAGAATGCACCAAATGTAAAAAGAAATAAGTTGTTCTTGTAAAAACCATTGTCTAGATTTTGTTTCCCGAAAACATTGTTATATATTAAGTAATGGAAAGGGGCTACGAAAGAGAAAAATACTCTTTGCATTAAAAGCCAGCATTTGCAAAAACATACTAAAAGATTAACAACACATAAAAACAGAATTTCCATGGTCATATTCCTTTTTCATTGATGCTTCGTTATATATAAGCATTATGATATCTTCAAAATTGAGAGTGAATTATTATATATGTGAGATTTTAATGGTGTTATAAAGTAGAAGATCAATGGATTTTCACAACGAATTCTCTTTAAAAGCATTAAATAGTTTGGCACCATTAATTTGATAAGCATTTAAATTCATGGCATGTTGCATAAGTCAAGTCAATTTCATTTAAGTTCAAAATTTTTTACACCTAAGGTTGAAATTGAGTTCTTTATTTAGAAGTATCTCATGACTTCGTACCTTTGTTGATTTGCCCATGGAGAATGTTCACACAATTACATTCCGCTTTCACAATTTGAATAATTTAGTATTATTCCATGGTGTGTTATACTTATACCTTTTATGCCTTATTTTTATACTTGAAAAAATTTGAAAATTTTGAAAAATAGTTGGTATGCCATTTGGAATTTCATCATATGTGCTTTGTTGATTTATTTTCTTCTTCGGGTGATGCTAACACTTTCATGATTAGTTTCTTATTCTTTTTCTATTACAAACAAAAAGGGGGAGAATAAATTGAAGGGGAGTTTATTTATTTTTCCAATTTGTACGCATCACGGTATTTGTTTTGTCTCATGTTTTAGGTCATTCCGCCTTGATGGTGATTTCATGGACAACAAAAGATTAAGACTCTTTAGTTAAAGAATTATACATTTATACATTTTCGCGTCTTGTTTGGAAGGGCATTAGTTGTATTAGTCTTGGGGGTCAATTTGTCTTTGATTTATATTTTGTACTGGAACAGCCAAAGGGGGAGGTTTGTAAGAGCAATTTTTATAATTGTTCAGTGTTATTTTATTTTTGACTTATCCCGTTACACCCCACTATATCTTCATGTCTACTTCCACGTATTCGAAGAGAAGAAGTTGGTGATTTGGAAGATTGAACATCGTTTGTCTTAACAACAATCACTTAAGTTATGTGGTGGTTTGGTACAGACTTTAACTATCCAGAGGTTATTTTCAAAGATTTTTCATTAGAAACTTTTCTAAATATTTTTGAATTATTTTTTATGTTTTTTTGAAAATTTTGCTAACTCATCAGAACGAGATTGATATTTCGTTCGAAGGAGTTTGGGCATGTCGTTAGAACGAGTTCCCATGTTCGAACGAGATTTAGAATGTATCCTTTTGGGTACGCTCTAGAATGTTATTAGAATTTTCGTTGGAACCACGTTCGAACGAGATGAGGTACCACGTTCGAACGAGGTACCAGTTTATTTGAACGAGTACGCGAATTTTTATTTTTTTCAGACATATCTTTGCAAATCTCTAATGCTTATCTCTTTGCAACTATTTTCCCTATAAATAGGGATGCGGGATTAGAATTTTAAATAACTCATTTGAGACTTTTAAGAACCCCTTTTAGATTATCTTTTGTGGTCAAACTCTAAACTTGTTAAATTCAAATACCTTAGATTTTTTAAGATCACTTTGCCAAATCAAGAAGAATAAATTCCAATTTCAAGAATCATTGCTGATATTTTTTCTACTATTGAATTGTAGAATCGAGGCTCTACTGTTGAAGAAAAAAGGAATTGCAATTCCTGAGGCTGATTGGTGGATACCGAGGTAAGAGTCGCTTGTTATGGACAATTTTGGACTGTGTCGTATCTGTTGAAGATTTAAAAATGCGTGCTTTATACTAATAGAGCTCTTAGTAGTCTCTAAGTTGTCAAGTTTATCAATCTCTTCACAGTGACGAAATATAGGTTTAGCGCCAAAGGGTTTTTTTCAAATTTCTTCTTCTTGTTGGTAGGTTTGGAATTTGACTTCTTAATTAATCTTCATGTTCACTAAATTAAATCAAGATAAAATCTGGTAAAACATGAATTTGTGTGTTTGGCTTAATATACAAATATTCCATATAAGCGCCTGCTTTCTCAAGATTAATTCCTAAGATAATTCTTCCTTAATTAAATTTTTTTATTGTATTGTGTAGATCATTTTTACTAGTTTAGATTGTTATTTTGAGTTTATTTTGTGTTGGTACATTTGAGGGCCCCTATTAACTTGTGTCTGCCTTATAGGACTATCGAATAAGATTAAATATGACTCTAAAAATAAAAGTTGTGTTAATATACGAGAGGAACACGATTACGTAATTTAATATTTTTTTATTATTATTTTCATATGTCAATCGTTAAGACACATATTAACTAAATATTGATTTTTAACGGGTTATCAATTTAGATTTTGATATTGATAAGAACTAAAGTTGTTGTACTCAATTTGTAGAGTATGTTGTTATGACTTTTTGTATCAATTTCATTAATTATTATTTAAGAATAACTAGTTTAAGATTTCAATTAATTAGTGACATATTAACCTCCTATAACCATGATTGTAGCATTTAAAGTATTATTATTTAATAATGCTTCAATGAAATGATTGTGAGTGTTGATGTAAAAAATTAGATCACTCTAATAATTCAATCACAGATAAATAAATGAGACAAAAGATTTTAAAGTGGTTCAGCCTTATAAGAATGGCCTACGTCCACTGTTGTTTTATTGCTAAGTGTTTGGGAATTCTCGATTACAAGAAATTCCGTTCTGGATTCGATCCCCCTACAATGAGGGTTGTACAATGTATTTATAGCCCTGAGGCTGTAATGTGAAAGGGTAATACATTAAATAATATACGTATGAAAGGGTAATACATTTAATGCCCTTTTGCGTGTGCGTCTGAATGATAAGCATTTAATGAATCAGTTGAACTGTTGGTTATCCATCTATTAATGCTTTGTTCAAGATGCAGCTCGGACCGCCTGAGTTGCTCGGACAGCCTAAGCTTCTTGGTATTCAAGAGTTCCTCGGAGAGGTATGTTCCTCGGAGCCTATGAGTTCCTCGGAGAGGTATGTTCCTCGGAGCGTATGAGTTTCTCGGAGTAACATGGTTCCTCGGAGCGTGTGATCATCTCGGAAGTGCTTGTTGTTGCCATGTAGATAGCCACGTGTTTTCATATGATTGGTCCAAGTCAGCAGATTAAATTTGGTATCAACAGAAGCTCCCAATGTTTCATAGTTCGAAATTTGAGGAGTATGGAACATTCTTTCTCGGATTATGGTAGCTTTAAATAGTCTTCCTGATTTTTAGGAGCGTTTCCCTTGTATTTATTTCTCCTTCCCAATTCGTAGAATCATGTTTTTTTGGACTTTTTTGCGTTCTTCGATTCCCGCGTTACTTTTCGTCTTCTTGGCCGTTGTGTCCGCTTCGATTCCCGTGCCACTTTTCCTCTTTTTAACCGCTGTTGTCCGCTTTGATTCCCGCGCTACTTTTCATCTTTCAAACCGCCGGTAACGTAATCATCCTTTTTTGTAATCATTACTTCACCATTTCCCAAGGCAATATATTTAAACTTCACAGACGCTCCCATCGTCTTCTACCTTTCCAAATTTTCGTCTTTTGAGTTTTAGTCGTCTCTTCCTACTCTCTTGTGCGTTCATCTTTTTCATCGTTCGTTGTCAGCAGATCCATTCTTTTCCTGTAAGATCTTCTTCCTTCATCTTTATTTCTTTATTCACCATGGTTTACCCTGTTGAGTCTCTTGAGAAATTTCGTTCTGATTTCTCCATTCCCTCTTGGGTTGTCTTGGAAGAGATTTCTGAGCCTTCTAATTACTTCCATTTGGCTGAGGGACATTGGTTCCCCAGTCTCTTTTTTGCCGAGTGTGGATTTTCTTTTCCAGCAAATTCCTTTTGTCTGGAATTCTGTCAGTATTTTGACGTTGTTCCTGCACGAATAGCCCCTAACACATGGAGAATAGTATATGAAGTGCATAGGTTAAATCAAGTGCATGGAACTCGTATAGGAATTCAAGAAATCATGTACTGCTATAGATGGGTAATCAATGAAAATATTTATTATTTAAAAACTAGATTTTTAAACAGAGCCTTAGTAGTTAGTCTCCCTGATGCCAATAGGGATTATTTTGAACATGGGGTTGTCATAAAAATTGGCAATACCCTCCATTGACTGGAGATGAGGTTTACCAGGGTCCCAGATGCCCTCCTTATGGTAATGGGATAGGTTATTTTTATTTCATTTTATTTTGAAATTATGCTTCTTTTGTGTTTGATAAAATGTGCCACTGATAACAATGTTTATTTATTTGCAGTTGATAGCAAGAGAAAGTGCCCCAAAGAGGCATATGTCAATATAAGGCATTTGAAACTTATCTGGAGTCTGCATCAAAGTGTTGTCGACGAGCACATTAGATCATCTTCGTATCTGCTCCAGTACAAGAGCTACACCACTTCCTTCACTGCTCGTCCAGTGATAAGTGAATCAGAGCCAGTTCCAGCTTCCACAAGCTCATCGCCTGAATCCCATATTCCTTTAAATGAAAGGATGAAGAAAAGAAGAACTCCTGCTCTGTTTGAGAAAACTGCCTCCGGTTCTGGGGAGGTAAAAAGGATTAGGATTGATGTCCCAAGGGAGGGGACAAAGAAGATTGATGCAGCTCCTCCAGCTGCTCCTGCTAAAGTAGCCGAAAAGCCCGCAGTGGCTCCGAGCAGGTCTGCTGCTCCTGGAGAGGTGATTGTGATATCACCGACCAAGGGTTCTTCCTTGGTTGAATCTGTACCTATTCTCCCGAGGAGGCTGAAGAAAATCTCATCAGTCAATTCGGCTGACACCACTACTCAGCCCCCAGCTGCTAGGACTGTAGTTCCCACTTTTGTTTCTTCGAGCTCTGCCATGAGCTCGGTGAAGTCCCGAACCATTCCCGAGGTCTAAGGTAATGAAGATAATCTTACTCGGGACATGGTTACTTCTTTGGTTGCTCGTCATCTTGCTTCAGTAAATCTCTTTACTTTGAACTTTTCATATTTTCTTTGTCATTTCTTGTTTCTAACTTGCTTTCTTTTTCTGTTCACAGTTGATGAGCTGCTTTAATATAATCCTGAAGAAGGATGAAGCGATTAAGGCTTCTTGCTCCTCGTCCAGCGTGGAGGGAGATTTGGAAGAAACTACCAAGTCTCTGGCAGATTTTTGCCAGAAATATGCTAATGACAAAGCTGTCTGGGAGAAGAAACTTTCCTCCAGCGAGCAGGAGAAAGCTCGAGTTGTTGAAGCCTCCAAAGAGTTAGAGGAGAAAAATAATGCCTTGGATAAGGCAAATAAAGAGCTCGAAGAGAAGCTCAAAGCTGCATGAGAGTTGGAAAATAAACTCAAGGCTGCCGAGGAGAGGTTGGGCCAGCTTCAAGAAGTAGGTCGACAGAAGGAAGAGGCAGAAAATAAATTGAAGGCTGCTGAGAACTTGCTGTCCGAGAAGCTTGCCTTGGAGAAGGCCAAGAGGAAAACTGCTTTGAAGAAGTCCTTCAGCTCTGGCTGGGACAAGGGGTGGAACAAGGGGTGTGCTGCCATGGTATCTCAAGTGGACTATGGCAGTCTAAAGTATTTTAGGGATGGATGAGTTACTGCCCTTCAGGAAATGAAGGTCGACGAATCATCTGAGCTCTTCCAGAGACATATCCCTGGTCCCCCTCCTACTCCAGAAGAATTAGAAGAGGACGAAGCTACCTCTGAGGAGTCTTCAATGGTGATGGGAGATCACCCCCCAACTATCCAATATGCTGCCGAGCAAGTCGTTTCTTCTTCTGAGCAACAACTGGTGCTCTCCGAACAACCCACAGTTCCCTCCGAGCAACCTGCTTCCTCTTCCCAACCTCCCGAGAAGGTTTTGGGAGATAAGGAAAAAATGTAGTGTTGTTCAGGCTTATCTTTATTTTTTTCTTCTTTTGTCAAATGTAATCCATAACTTGTAACTCTGAATTGTATGATCTAATAAAACTTGAATTTTCTTGCATATTGTTGTCTATCTTTCATTCATACTCTACTTATTCTTCTTATCGATGATTGCTCTTTCTTTCTCTGCTAGTTTCTGGCCAGGATGGAATTGCTATCTGTCCATGATACAAAGTTGCTGCGACAATATAATGAGTACTTCAAGGCTGGTCACACAGACCTGAATAATGCACAAGTTGCCGACATCCTTGGCCAGGATGATTCAGAACAGGCAGTGGAAGCATATCAGTACCTGAAGTGTCTGCTTGATCGAGCGGTGGCCAATAATGTGGCTTACTACGAAATGATCGAGGATCTCCAAGGCACCCTTGAAGACCTTCAACTTCAATATAAAGAATCCACTGCCTTGTTGCATGAGAGTTATGAGAAAAAGTACAAGCTGATCGTTGCTAACAAGGGCTACGAGAAGCTTTTTTCCAGGTATGATGTAAGGGAGAGAACTTTGAAGGGTGAGGTCGAGGAGTGCAGACAGATTGCCAAGTTGCTGGAGCAAGAGAACAACAACTTGTAAAAAGAGCTATCACAATTGAAGTCTGCAGCTTCTTCTTCAACAGCCCTAATCCCAGTGACTGACGAGGGATTTTCATTCTTAGAGGTTGAGAATGCCAAGTTGAGGAACGAGTTGGAGACTTTGAAGAGTTCAGTCACCTCTACATCTTCTCGTGATCGAGCAAGAGCTCCTCGGGGATGAGTAAGAGCAGCTCGGGTTCTTGTCGAAGAACAGAGAACTCAGTCCGCGTTAGAGAACCAAGCTTTCCAATTAATGGCGAAGAACCAGGCTTTGTCTGACATGTCAAAGAAGATTAGGGACTTGGAAAAATAGCTCTCTGCGCAGAAGTCCGTCTTGGAGAATAAAGAGATTTTCATCAAGAATCTCCACGAGCAGCTAGAAAGGCTAGCATATCAATTCCACAAATAGCCCAGGGAGTTCTGGATGGCTGGATACAACGAAGCACTATTCCACTTGGATGATCGTATCCAGAATGCCAACAATGAGGGCTACAAGCAAGGCTGGCTGAATGCCTTAGGTGTGTTGAAGCTCGAACAAGGTCATTATCTGTGGGATTACCATGATCCCGGCTTGCTCGACTTGCCTGTGCCACCATACAATTTGGAGATGGAGTGGATCCCTGCTCGGGCCATTCCTCGGAACTTAATTTCAAAGTATCTCGGTGACTACAATTTACATTCTCAAATCGAGGTATCTCGTCCCGAGCATCTCTTAGACCGACCATCCGTGATGAATGTCAGGATATTGAAGGACCTCAACTTCATCAATTCTCCTCTATCTTTAAATGATCCGCCTGCTGGCGAGGAACCAGTGTCAAAAGAAGAGGGGAAGAGACCAGTCGAATAGGAATTTTTGATGTAATAGTTAGTATACATGTCAATGTAACTGTAATTTCATTATCAATGTAATTTATTTTGAATTCAATGAAAGATTTTCATTTTTGTTTGCAAATCTTGATGGCTATTGTCTTGTATTTATCAAACACTTTATATTTATGCATATCTGTTAAAAAGATAACAATATTGTGTTGTTTGTCGACCAACTCATTATCAATTAAAAAATTATAAGTATCAATACTGTTGCTCGATCACTTAATAATAAAGTAATGAGTATAAAAATGTTGTTTAAAATGTTTCCAACCAACCAAAGTTGTTAGATTCTCCATGTCGACCAACTACAGTTAGTGGGTTTTTATCCCCGACCAGCTATAGTTAGTCTTTTTGAAATAATTTTACCTATAAAATGTTTCCGACCAACCAAGATCGGTAAATTTTGCTTGTCGACTAACTACAGGGTGGGTTTTTATCTCCGACCAGCCATAGTTAGTAGACTTTTCTCTTAAATGTTTCTGACCTACCAAGGTCGGTAAATTTTCTTTGTCGACCAACTACAGTTGGTGGGTTTTTATCCCCGATCGGCCATAGTTAGAAACTTTTGCATCTTCTGGAATAATCTTACCTCCCAACCAACATAAGTTGGCATTTTCGAGAATGTACATACCTTCGGACCAACATAAGTTGGCATTTGAGAGCATATTTTGTTTCCTAGCCAAACAGGTTGGCATTTTTAGGAATATATCGTTTCCTAGCCAAACAGGTTGGCATTTTTAGGAATATCTTGTTTCCTAACCAACCGAAGTTGGCATTTTTAGGAATATTTTGTTTCCTAACCAACCGAAGTTGGCATTTTTAGGAATATTTTGTTTCCTTACCAACCGAAATTGGCTTTTTTAGGAATATATTGTTTCCTAACCAGCCGAAGTTGGCATTTTTAGGAATATTTTGTTTCCTAACCAACCGAGGTTGGCATTTTTAGGAATATTTTGCTGAGCAGTCCGAGCTTTGCCAAGTTTTACCGAGTAGTGTGTAGCACTAGTATTCCCCGAAAAATTCTCAATAAAAAGGAGAGACTTTGGCAGAATATCTTCGTTTTATTCATACTGGTGGAACTGTGTTACATATACATCATTAATAATACTTGCGCAAGTGCTCCGTGTTCCATGCATTCTTAAACTCCTCGCCTTCTAAAGTTTCTATTCGATAAGTTCCTGGTCGAACAACTTCTGTAACTCGGTATGGTCCATGCCAGTTTGCCTCCAGTTTATTATGTTTTTGAATTACTTTCTTCAGCACATAGTCTCCTTCTTTCAGGTCGCACTTCTTCACCCTCTTGTTGTAGAACAAAGCTGTTCGCTGCTGGTAAGCAGCATTTCTAATGGCTATTTCTTCTCTAACCTCCTCGAGCATGTTTAAATCCAGTCTTCTCATTAAGTCGCTGACAGGGGAATTGAAATTCGGTACCCTGTGTGTTGGGAGGCCCAACTCGGCTGGTATGACAGCTTCACTTCCAAACGCCAGCATGTATGGTGATTCTCCAGTTGCTACTCGGGGAGTTGTTCGGTAAGCCCAAAGTACTGATTGCAGCTCGTTGATCCAGTTTGCTTTTACATCATCCAATCGTTTCTTCAACCCGTTCAACAGTGTTCTGTTTGTCACTTCAGTTTGTCCATTGCTTTGAGGATGGCCTGGTGCTGAATGAACCTTCAAAATGTTTGACTGATGACAATAGGCGGCAAACTCCTCGTTGTCAAATTGTGTTCCATGGTCTGTGATGAAGGCATGAGGCAGACCATATCGACAAATGATGTTCTTCCAAACAAATTGGTACATCTTCTCGTACGTCATGTCAATGAGTGGCTCAGATTCTACCCACTTAGTAAAATAATCCACTGCGACGATGAGATACTTGAACCTTCCTCGGGTCGTTGGCAGTGGCCCAACCAAATCAATTACCCACATGGCAAATGGCCAAGGGGAGGTTATGGGTGTCAACAATGCTTGTGGAGTTCTTCGGATTGAGGAAAAGCGCTGGCACTTGTCACACTTCTTGGCATAAGCTATACAATCAGCCCTCATCGTCGGCCAGTAGTATCCCTGCGTCATCACCCTTTGCAAAAGTGTCCGACCTGCTACATGTGCTCCACAAGACCCTTCATAGATTTCTTCAATCAATTCTTTCACCTCGGAGGGATGTACGCATCTCTGCAAACCTGCCATAATTTCTCGTCTATATAAAACACCATTAGTTAATACATACCGAGCTGCTTTAAACTTCAATTTCTTGGCTGTGAGTTTGTCAATTGGCAATTCTCCCTCCTCGATATACACCCTGATGGGATCCATCCAAGATGGTCCTAAATCAAGGGTGATAAAGTTCATCGTCAGATCTTCATCTATACTCCGACCAGCTAACACTTCAATTGGGATTATTCGTCGTAGCTCGGTGCGAGTAGCTGATGCTAGTCGAGATAGGGCGTCTGCTCCCGCATTCTCTATTCTCGGTATTCTGATCAGCTGTATAGCGGCAAATTCTGACACCAGCTCCTTTGCCTTTGCATGATACCTAATCATTAATTCTCCTCTAACTGCATATACTCCCATCATTTGGTTTACAATCAATTGAGAGTCGCTGAAAATCACAACCTGCTGCGCCTCCATAATTTTTGCCAAATTAAGCCCTGCGATCATGGCCTCATATTCAGCCTCATTGTTGAAAGCTTTGAATTGGAAACACAAAGCGTATTCCATGTCGACCTCGTCCGGAGTGCTCAAAACTATCCCCGCGCCACATCCTGCAGTGCAAGATGAGCCATCCACATATAGCCTCCATATAGGTAACTCGTCTTTAAATTTCGAATCAGTCAGAGTTCCTCGGTGAAATATTTGCTGCTTCTTTTCATCCTCCCCGGATTTTTCTCGCTCCTCGTCGATCATTTTTTCTTGCCCTTTTACCAACCGGAGTTGATCTGAGCTCTAATTTAATGATCCTGTAACATCCACTTGCCCTTTTACCAATCGGAGTTGGTCTGAGCTAGTGTTTGTCGATCCTGTAACGTCCACAAGTTGATCAGCGAGCAACTCTTGTTCCTCATCCGGAGTTCTCAGAACTATCTCTGCATCACATCCTGTAACATCCACACGCCCTTTTACCAATCGAAATTGGTTTGAGCTTGTGTTTGTTGATCCTGTAACATCCACAGGTCGATCAGCGAGCAACTTTTGCTCCTATGGGGTATCAGGATAGGTGAACTCCGGTATAAAGTCTGCTACAGCCTGCCCTTTTAGCGATGACCTGGGTTCATAAATTATATCATATTCACCGAGCTCTATTGCCCAGTACATCAATCTTCCTGATTTTTCTGGCTTATGCAGGGCTTGCCTCAGTGGCATATCGATATATACTACTATGGTATGAGCCTGGAAGTATGGCCTCATTCTCCTACTCGCCTCAATTAGTGTCAGTGCCAATTTCTCCAGCCTTGGATATCTGATCTCTGTTCCTCGGAAGGCCTTACTTATGTAGTAAATTGGTTTTTTCACTCCATTCTCCACTCTGATCAACGCCGAGCTAACTGCATTTTCGAACACTGCAAGGTACAAATACAATTTTTCTCCCATCACCGCTCCCGAGTATTTCTTCAAGTCTTGAAAAGTCTTCTCACATTCATCATTCCACTCAAAAGTCTTTCTGAGTGTCTTGAAGAATGGGAGACATCTATCAGTTACTCGCGACACAAATCTGTTGAGTGTCGCTACTCGTCCTGTGAGACTCTGTACTTCCTTCTTCGTTGTTGGAGATCGCAGTCCTAATAGAGCTTTGATCTTTTCAGGATTTGCTTCAATGCCTCGTTGATTGACAATGTACCCGAGAAACATGCCTTCTCGTACTCCAAAGATGCACTTCGTCGGGTTCAGCTTCATTTGATATTTATCTAGTTGATCAAAAGTCTGACATAAGTCAACTAGATGATCGGCAGCTTTCTTGCTTTTCGTCAGCAAATCGTCAACGTAGACTTCCATGTTGTCACTGATTTGTTCAGCAAAGACCTTGTTCATCAGCCTCTGATATGTCGCACCTGCATTTTTTAAACCAAAAGGCATAACATTATAACAATAAGTTCCCCGGGGGGTAATGAAAGAAGTACTTACCCTGTCTTCAGGTTTCATTTTAATTTGATTGTAGCCAGAATAAGCATCCATGAAGCTCAGCAACTCGTGTCCTGAGGTAGCATCCACCAGTTGATCAATATGGGGAAATGGAAAATGATCCTTTGGGCATGCTTTGTTAAGGTCGGTGAAGTCTACACACATCCTCCACTTGTTGTTCTTCTTCTTTACCATTACCACATTGGCTAACCAATCTGGATATTTAACATCTTCAATGAAACAAGCTTTCTGGAGCTTCTCGACTTCCTCCTGTATAGCTTGATTCTTCTCGGGACTGAATACTCTTCTTCTCTGCTTCACAGGCTTGATCTCCTTATTCACATTGAGCTCGTGACATAAGAAGTTTGGGTCTATCCCAGGCATATCTTCATGACTCCACGCAAAAGTTTGTCTTCTGCTTCTAAGGAAAATTATCAATTTCTGTTTTAATGAGGCTTCCAACGACGAACCTATTTTAGAAATTCGCTCAGGGTGCTCGTCGTCCAGAATGATGTTTTCAGTAGCTTCCACCACTTGGCCTTTCACGAGTTGCGACTCATCTCGAGGATCCAATGTTTCAATTTCTGCACCTTTATCCACTTGATAGGTAGTAGTCTTTTTCTTTGATTCTTCCAGCTCATCTTACTCGGCGGATGAATAATAGCATTACTGAGCTACTTTCTGATCACCTTTCACAACTCCTACTCCAAAGTTTGTTGGAAATTTTAGGCACTGATGTACTGTAGATGGCACAGCCTCGAACTTTTTTCAATCCTACTCTTCCCATGATGATATTGTACGATGACTATACATTCTTATCCATCACGAAGAAACGTATTCTTTCTGTCCGACAAGCAAGCCACGTACTAATGAATATATCCAACTTAAACGTCCCAAGTGGAAATACTTTCTCGCCAGCAGAACCGATGAGGGGTCTGTGGTAAGGCTCCAGTTGAGATAGCTTTAGATTCAAACTATCGAAACACGAGTAGAACATGATGTCTGCCGAGCTACCATTGTCAACCAGCACTCTTGAAATCATGACTTCCTTCATTCTCATTTTGATCACCAGCGGGTCATCATGAGGATATAAAACACCTGCAAGGTCATTTTTTGAAAAATCGATAACCAATTTCTCCTTGTTCACCTTTCTCGGACGATCTTCCTCGGCTAGATTTATTCGCTGAATGTACGGGCAAGCTTGTGCCTCACCGAGGTAAGCTTTTCTTTCTGCAGTAAGGTCTCCTCCTCCTGCATCTCCTTCTGTAATAACATTACACTCAAATGACCCAAAGCGTATTGAAAATACCTCTCGTTCTGGCTGCCTTGGTTTCTTGGGAAGATCGGGATCATCCTCTGGATCAACTTCATGGTTTCTCTTCTTGTTCTCCTCTGCTCGACGAGGAGATCTAGACCTCTCTCTAGTTCGGTCGTTGTTTCTTCTTTCGCCTCCACGATCAACATATTTTGCTAGCTTTCCTCGTCGGACGAGTGTTTCAATCTCATTCTGAAGAGCTATGCAATTTTTGGTCATATGGCCATGATCCTTGTGGAACTCGCAATATTTTTCTCTATTCCTCGTGTCAGGGTCTGCCTTCATTTTCTTTGGCCAGTTTAACTCCTCGCTATTCTTAATTTCTTCCAGGACGTGGTTGATATTTACCTTCAAAGGTGTGTAATTATCAAATTTTCTCAAGACCTCCCATGACGACCTATTTTTGGATTGTTTTTCACCACTATTGTTCTTATGTTCTTTCTTCTTAGCTTTATCACCTTCCACCTTGGTTTCTTTGGCGTCCATATTCTTTTTCGCAGACATAGCCTCCTCGGCATTCATAATCTTGGACGCTTTTCCCATCAGATCCGACATGGTTCGAGGTGGATCTTTGGCCAAAGTGTAGTACAACTTGTTTGGCAGTAGTCCACTCATCAAAGCGGTAATCGCTGTTTTCTCCTCATAATCAATGCCTTCAATTTTCTCGTTATTAAAACGAGTTATATAATCTCTGGTACTCTCACCAGCTTTTTGTCTAACACTTAACAAATGAGCTACTCGTTTAACTGGCTTTGCCCCAAAGCAGAAATTCCCAATGAATAGCTCGGCCAGCTGAAGAAAAGTGGAAATCTTACCCCGAGGAAGGCTATTATACCATATTTGAGCAGATCCGGTAAGTGTTCCCGAGAATGCTCTGCATCTCATCTCGTCTGGGACAGCATAGATGCCGGCTGCAGCTTGGTATTGTTCTATATGAAGGACAGGGTCAGTCTTTCCATCATACTTGGGGGTCACAACAGGTGCTTTGAACTTTGATGGTGTTGGAAAATCAATAATGTACTGGACAAAAGGGGTTACTCGAACAAAGGTTGTAGAGGATTCTTGGCCTTAGCCATTTCCCCTAATCTATCCTCCAGCCTTTGAATAGATCCTTTCCATGCATCATTTCCTTCATCGGGCCTATTGGTTCGAGCAACTGATCGCGTTGAAGTAGCTTCCTAGGATTTATCCTGACGAGCAACTGGTCGATCATAGGATTTATCTTGACAAGCAGCTAGTCGCGACTGGGCAGATCCTTCCCTTAAATCTGATGGTCGTCGAAAGCTCCTCGACGCTGCATTAAGAGGACTTTTGTTCCTCCTAGGGCCTAATCGGTCTAAAGGAGAAACCCTACTTAATCTTTTCAACGCGCTGGTCCTTTCTGGGGAGAGGGTGACACGTTGTTCAGTATCCGTGGCTCGCACAGACGAAGTTCGCCCAGGTTGATAAGAGAAATCATCAGATTCCTCATTGCGATGTGAGTTAGTACGCCTAGTACGCGAAGAAGGCGCACGGGTATTTCTTTGAATGCTTCGTGGTCCGGAATGGGCTGATGCACCGCCATGGAGGGTTTGGATGAGTTGTCGCATTGTTTCTTGCATGACGGTCTGGCCCTGAGCCAGATTTGCCATTATTCCAGTCAGATCTGGAACAATTGGTGGAGCAGACGGATTTGGAGGGGTTCCAGCGTTTCGATTGCTGGATTCAGGAATATCCGCCATTGGTAATGGATTATTTTTGATGAAAAACGATATTATCAGTCGTTTCCCACAGACGGCGCCAATCTGTTGATGTAAAAAATTAGATCACTCTAATAATTCAATCACAGATAAATAAATGAGACAAAAGATTTTAAAGTGGTTCAGCCTTATAAGAATGGCCTACGTCCACTGTTATTTTATTGTTGAGTGTTTGGGAATTCTCGATTACAAGAAATTTCGTTCTGGATTCGATCCCCCTACAATGAGGGTTGTACAATGTATTTATAGCCCTGAGGCTGTAATATGAAAGGGTAATACATTAAATGATATACGTATGAAAAGGTAATACATTTAATGCCCTTTTTGCGTGTGCGTCTGAATGATAAGCATTTAATGAATCAGTTGAACTGTTGGTTATCCAGCTATTAATGCTTTGTTCGAGATGCAGCTCGGACCGCCTGAGTTGCTCGGACCGCCTAAGCTTATTGGTATTCAAGAGTTCCTCGGAGAGGTAGGTTCCTCGGAGCGTATGAGTTCCTCGGAGCGTATGAGTTCCTCGGAGTAACATGGTTCCTCGGAGTGTGTGATCATCTCGGAAGTGCTTGTTGTTGCCATGTAGATAGCCACGTGTTTTCATATGATTGGTCCAAGTCAGCAGATTAAATTTGGTATCAACAGTGAGTATTATAGTTGACTATAAACGTGGGAAAGCATACCAATGAGTGATATATTTTAATTAAATTATCCAGTTTACGAAAGTTAATCATATTTTATAGGATACTTATTGTGTTGGATTGTTAGTTTCTGACACGTTGGTGGTGACTACGACTCAGGATGACATTGGAAAGAATAAGTAAACACACTTCTGAGGTGAGTGTAATTACTGAGTTAATTATTGATATGGTATGTATATATAATATGGAGATGCTATGACTTATTAAAGTCGAGAGATGTTGGATTTTTATGCTTTTACTAAAATGTAAGAGATGTTGGTGTTTATGGATTTATAAAAGTCAAGATATGTTTGATTGCTATGGAATTCACGAGATGTTGGGATATTAAAACATATGGATATGTTTATTACATACGGGGGAAAGATGTGAAGCTTATTAAACTCCAGATATGTGTATGGTCTAATTTGGCACATAAATGGAGATTTTACATATTTGAGATGTTAATGTAGTAGTTTTACTATATAGAGATGTAGTACATTCAAGGAGCTTTTAAACACAGGATTTTATATGTTTACATTTCAGGTTCAATGTTGCCACTCCGAGGTCTAGGGTATTGGGTGAATAGTAGCAGGGTTTCATCAGTTTTTTAATAATGCAATAGTTGTAATTATGTTAGTTCGTTTGAGATTTTTGTTTAAATTATGTCTCCTTAAAATGATCGGGATTTTAGTATTCCGCACTTAAATCTTGAAGTTATCTTAATTTGTATTAGTTTAAATTTGAGAAAACCAAAATGGATGTGTTTTGTGAATTATTTAGTTATCTTTATTCTAGTAAGGATGGGTTATAACACTATGTGCTCAAGAAGGTTATCCAAAACACTAATAAGTTGGAACCAAATTGGCATGGCCCGTACAGAATATTCAGAGTCTGTGTGACCTGAAACTTACACGATCAAGACCTTGGAAGGGAAATAATTAAAAATTTCTTGGAATGTAGAATATCTGAGGAGGTATTATCAGTAGTGAAGATCGTATTACAACTTCGGAGAGCATAAAATAAATCATGTAAAAAGTTTTATCTTTTCCTTGTAATAAATCTTCAATGATTAATGAGAACAAAAAATTCATCCTCTATATAGGTTGTCATCTCAAGCTTTTTAGTTTTTCTTCATTATTCATTGCCTAGTTCCTCGGTATGAGAGATGTGCAAGAAGATCAAGTCGAAGACATATCAAGGCCAAACACAGCATAATAACATCAAGCAACACTTCTTGAATGGCCTCACCTTGGACAGGTCACGTTCAACGAGTTTAGCTAAGATGGAGAAACTGGTACATTTCGCCGACCGAGGAAACCAATGTTAACATATAGCCATGATGACAAGATTTGTCCATAAGACCAGTAAGATGGCACAATCAATGGTAGATTCCAAATCAGAATAACTTAGGTTTTTCCCCCTGGTAGTCAATAAGTCATATCAAGTCGAAAAGATTCGACCATATGGTGATAAATAAAACTACTAGCAGGCCTATCTTAACATCAAACAGCTAATAAGTCAACATGACAGGTTTAAACCAACTATGAGACCATAAGTATGGAACTAACTAGGAGGCCGATATGATCCGACCACATTTACTTATCAAAAATATTTTCTCATAAACAACAAATGAAGGTTAATTGTCCAGCCAAGCAACTTGGAAAGAAATATGAACATCACATACCTACAGGTAAACAATTTGAATATAAAATATTTAATCACAATATTGATATCTATTCATTCCAAATTACATGTCTCAAAGCATTATAGTGACTAGTCAACAATTAATAAATATTATTCAAAAAAGGAGCAATTACAGAAATAAATAAATCTTCACAAAAGCGATGAGGAAGAAAACTCATGCAGTAAGAGCATCTTGATTGGCTTTAAGACACGGGTATTTTTAGTCTCTGGGGTGGGGGAGCAATGATAACAGCAGCAACGACCATGGAAGTGTCTTGGTCAACCTCTAGAGTTATGGGAAGAGTGGTCTCCTTAGCAATGGTCTGATCGACTAGACCAATCTCCTCATCCGCTGCAGTGGGCTCATCCACATCTATCTGGATCTCGACATCCAAAGTTGTGGCCTCATCATCAGCACCTTCCCGTTTTCTCACCTCCTCAACTATGTCAGGGTAGTGTTTGATAACCCTTTTTTCAACTCATCGTAACCTTGCATGAATAAGTCCACGGTCTCCACAGTGTAATCAGTAGAGTCTTATATTATTTTAATGCCATTCTTTTTGGATATGGCAAGGACTTTGGTGTCTCGAGTTACCTCTTCATTGGACTTTCTAAAGGCATCATTCAAGCTTTGGAACTTCATAACATTAATGTTAATCTCCTCTTTCAGCTTCTTATTCTTTCCATTACCTCTTCTCAAATCTTCAACATTTTCTATAAGTTAATCGTCCTTCTCCTTGAGCTCGATGAAAATCTTGTCATAATCAGCCCTTCGATCTTTTCATCCCCTCCGTCGTATTTTTCTATTGTGTAAGGAGCTCATTATTGGCCTCTTTCTCTTGCTCGTAGGTGTGCTAGCGGGATACAACTTTCTCCCTCAAAATGGTGACACCCATAGCTCCCTGAAAGAAGGTAATGAGATTAGTTGAATAAAATATTTAACATAATAAGAACAAATGCAAGTTTTTATGGGGAACTTACCACAAACATCTGGTGTTAAACCAAGTTTTGTAAGGCATCAAGGTCAAAACCCTGAAGTAATTTGAAATTTTGATTATACCCATGATAACCGACCACATCAGCAACATTGTTCATATTGTGAAAAATGGAGTATGTATCCTTTTTCAGCTCCTCAGTGGTAATCGGGTTCTCAAAGTTAAAGTATACTCTTTAACTTGTCTATAGCAAGAAGACGACCTACCACCTTTGACGAGACGATGAGTTGGTTGTCCGTCAATCTGCACGCTTGACCTTGGAGCATTGTTCCTCTCATGTTTAGGATCATTTTAGGTTGTGGGTCCCTCTGGAGGCTTCTTATTACCAGTCGGTAGGACATCTTCTGAAGTAGTATCTTTTCCTTCACCTTTAGCTTTGTCAGCAGTAGCAGTGGCAAGGGTGTTTTTGGCCTTCTTCCTAGCTTCAGCCTCACCCCTCTTCTGAGCATCTGCCTTATGCTTGGATTTGGCCTAAACATCAGCATTCCTCTTGGCCTCTTGCTCAAGTTTCCTTAGATGGATAGCATCCATAACAGCATGATCAATTTTTGTAGGTGCAATTACAGAGAAATGTTCAACTATGAACCCTAAGGAATTGGAGGTAGAGGTTACACAAAAAGATCCAATAGTTAGACAAAATATGAGGTGATAAAGAAAGGGAGGGCGACCAAACACTTAAAAAGTTTTACATACCTTCAGCAACCTCCTTCTTGTCCTTGTCTTCGGCCTCATCGGCTACTACCTCTTCTTGCACTAATCTCTCTGCAGAGGCAATGTCTATTCATTGTTAATATCCAAATCTCACTACTCAGTAAAATAAAAAAATCTTCTCAAAATCTTGGGGATTATTAGTACAAGTCTTGTCTACAAACACTTTCAACGGTTCGACTAGTCGAGGATTCTTCGTGAATGCAAAAGATTGTATTAAGTGTTAACACTGTTCGTAAGAAATATGTACAACAGAAAAAATTTATGAACAGATCGGTGCCTATCATTTGGGCTGAACTCCCAGGCACTAGAAAAATATATAAATCTTATCTTCCAGATGTGGTTGCTCATCTAGACAACCCTCGCCAAATGGGATTTACTAGGAGAAAAATAATAATATTCTAAAACTTTGGCATTGTCTTTAATCCCATAGATTAACCTAAAGATATCTCCAATAATACATAACCAGTATGGGCTCTCCAATACACCGACCTTAAAATTATCTGATACATTTTGGGGGGAAGTTGGGTAAGTACAACCTCATAACTCCTAAGGATAGATTGGTTAATGGGGTGCAAGGGAAGACGAACTCATACTTTCAAAACCCAGAAGGGATAATAGATCTCATCAAAATTATGTTGATTATAAGCTTTATCATCGTAGTCAGGCCGCCTTATTCTAACGCTAATAGGGATGGAATAGAGCTCTCTCAGATCGTCAAACTCATCCTCTGTAATATCAATGCCGTGATATCTGGCCTCAATGTTTGCAGAATTATACGAATCACTTTAAGTTCTCTCATCGGTAAGGGGAACAATAATGGGGGAAGTTGACGACTTAGGCCTCTTAGCCATCACATCTTCATCCGAAGACTTTAAAGTTATAATTGAAATGTCTGAAACTGTGTTTACTAACCTAACACAACTATAATGGCAGTATATCTCTTCATCTCTTCCATAACCTACAGACTCTGGTGAATTGTAATCTTAGTTTTGGGGCTAGAGGGGTGAACCAATATATAAAGGAACTTGCGGAGTATATTTAGGATGATCATGCTCTTGCTTGTGATCAATGGTTTGAATCGAGTTTGGGAATATTTTAGCATAAATACTAAGAAATTTTATGTCAAACTCTTTATGTTATTCCAACCACCTATTAATCCAAGACTCGCTCCTTATAAAGGAGGTATTTCGTGGATTGGGTCTATACGTTAATAAAGAAAAATTTCTTATTTCAAAACCCTAGACCAACCAACTCAATGTTCTCCTAAGACATACAATTCTTCAATAAAATGCCAATAACACTCAAACCCAACAACAAATAGCAACAGCGGAAATAAATCACAGAAGTTTCAGAAGAAAAACTTAAAAGAACTGCAGAAATGAGAATGCATACCTCTAACCTTAAAACTACAAAAGATGACTCAAAAATATCTTAAGCTCTAACAACGAACGTTTGGAAACTGAAATCGCATCGAAAAAGAGTTTTTCAAGCAGAGAATCGGTTAGAAATATAGGGAAGTGAAAAACAGTTTGCCAGAGAAGGAGTTGAATAACAAAGTCTTTTTCTTTATCTAAAACAAAAAGTTTTGTAGATGCCAAACGTTGAAATGATTTGAGATTTATTTTTTATACTTATTTAAAGGGGTAATGATCATTTTTTTTAAACACTCTCATATCATGCATTGGAAACACAACTTATGCCTTGGAACAGTGCACACAGAGCACACCCGCTATCAGGAGTCTAATGCAATCACAGATGGTCTATGTTTGGAAGTTCAAAACTAAAGACCAAAAAAATTTACAAATCATTTTGCTCATCCATCCCTTATGCGTACAGCATATAGTTAAATATATAATTTTGAGCTATATTATGGATAACCCATATAGTAAGATATACAATTTGGTAGGATAAAATTTAGCAAATATAAAATTACACTAGTTGATTTTAAGTGGGGTCCTTTAAAGCGGAAAATATAGTTACGCGCAAGAAAAAAAATAAAAATTAAAGCCCCTAAAACGAAACATCATGTTCCGCTTACCATTTTCCCAACTTTTCCAAACTCCACTTTCTACCTCTAAATGTTTACATCCTAGAAACAGATAACAACTTGTGTTATTATTTTTTTCCAACAGCTACATTTCTCAACGATTATTTTTTTATTTATAAATACATGGTGTCTCTTCTCAAATAAGATAAGAATTTTGGGGTATTAAATTTTGGGGTATTAAATTTTGGGGCGAAACATAATAAGATAAGAATTTTGGGAGGAAAATTGAATTTTGGACAAACCTTAAGCGAAACATCATGTTCTGCCCAAGACTGTCAATTTACCACCCACACAACATCGTTTTGCTGCTATTAAGATATATTTGGTTATGCCCACAGCAATTTCCTCACTTTGCTTAGAGCATATTTCGACTAGTTGAGTTCAAATTTACCTTATGCATAAGGGATTCTCTAAGGCAAGATGATTTTTCCTCGGGCCGAGAGGATCTTAATAATTCGATCAGAACACGAGCCGACGACATTTCAGTTCACACTTCACTCACTCAATCTGCTCAGCGCATACCCACAAGACATGATACTTAAGTTAACAATATGGTATGGCTTAGGGACCAATCAGAATAAGACATTCAAACTCATTTCTCACAAAAAGGAGATCAGTGCAGTTAACAATATGGCCCCGGCAATCTTCTCGGCCACAGCATCACAGACAATCAGTTTAGCTCAGCTAGCTCATAGCAGGTCGACACCGTTAACTAACTCTGTCTAAGCAAACATTTACTATATGATTAGATGACATCATCAATATACACACGTGGGAAAAATATGCAAACATTCCCCCCTTGTGCTTAAAACAAACTTTGTGATCATTTCCCCACTTGTATGTAAAGTGTATACCTGCCTAACCTATAAAGGCATGACATTTCTGACTTTTTATTCTCTCTCTTCTAACAACCGATAAATAGCACACGCACCCTCACTTTAGGGAATTGATATGTTTTACATTACCATTGTGTTATAAAATCCAGAGTGAACTTGAGAGATTTTATTCAACATTCATCCATGGCCTTTTTCCATTAAATGAATACAATCTACACTTACACTTGTGGATGTAGGCACCTCCTTGGGGCGAACCACATAAATCTAGTTTCATTTTATTTCTCTCATATCTCTCTATTGTTTTCTCTAGATTAGTATTTATGTAATCCTCATCTTTTTATCTGCTATTATTTATAATTAGTGTACTCTTGTTAAGACTAAAATGGTATACAAGTTGTAAATGATAAAATGGTAAAACTTCCATATTTAATAGACCAAAATGACTTTGGTTATTGAACTTTTAACCATAAAAAAATTACATTAATAAATGAAGTTGATAATAATAATATTAACATTCATCTAAGCAGTAAACATAAGTCATTCTTTAGATTTTGTTGTGTTAACTGTTATGGGAATACAATGACTGTACATGAAGCAAACATATTAGAAAAATGGTGAAAAGCGTGAAAAAATAGAAGGCAACCATGGTCTTTTATATAAATGTCTATTTGTTAATTAACTATATTTGCTACTGTAAATATAGTGGGAAAGGAAATATTTTTAAAATGATGATGCCAATAGTAAATTATATGGCAACAAATGTAGATAAGATCTGCAAAATTAAAAAATGGTCAGTATCTAAACCAAGAGCCACTACTAAATAACTAAAGAAAAACTATAAATAATAGTTTTAGGTATTAATTATCTTTTAAAATGATTGTATTGTAATTTGGTGGTTTTGTCGACTCCATATAATCCCTCAACCCATTAAATATGGTCTTATTAAAAAGATGAAATAGAGAGAAATTGTTAATAACAAGCTTCTAGTCGCGCGCGATGGGCAGTCTCTTTGTAAGATTTGTTTTAAGGTAAATGAAAATTTTAATGGGGCGAACAAAATAGCTAATAATGGTTACTTATAATTGCAAACAAAATGAAACAAAAAAGAAAGTCATTGTGCAATTAAAAAAAAAATAAAAAAAATAAGTCATCTAATCAAACACATATAAATGGGTTAGATTATTGTATAAATGTATCCCATGAATTATCAATAAGATTAGTCATCTATGAATTCAAGGGCTCGTTATTCCATAATTTGCACTCATTATTAAAGGTAATTGTTGATGTAAAAAATTAGATCACTCTAATTATTCAATCACAGATAAATAAATGAGACAAAGAATTTTAAAGTGGTTCAGCCTTATAAGAATGGCCTACGTCCACTGTTGTTTTATTGCTGAGTGTTTGGGAATTCTCGATTACAAGTTCTATCAAGAAATTCCGGTTTGGATTTTTTTTGGGTTCCCCTACAATGAGGATTGTACAACGTATTTATAGCCCTGAGGCTGTAATGTGAAAGGGTAATACATTAAATGAGGTACATATGAAAGGGTAATACATTTAATGCCCTTTAAGCGTGTGCGTCTGAATGATAAGCATTTAATGAATAAGTTGAACTGTTGGTTATCCAGCTATTAGTGCTTTGTTCGAGATGCAGCTCGGACCGCCTGAGTTGCTCGGACCGCCTAAGCTTTCTCGGTATTCAAGAGTTCCTCGTTGTAGTCTTGTTCCTCGGAGCGCGTGAGTTCCTCGGGGAAGTGTTGTTGTTGCCATGTAGATCGACACGTGTCTTCATTTAATTGGGCCATGTCAACAGACTAAATTTGGTGTCAACAGAAGCCCCCAATATTTCATAATTCGAATTTTGAGGAGTAGGGAACATTCTTTCTCGGAATATGGTAGCTTTAAATGGTCTTCCTGATTTTTAGGAGTGTTTCCTTCGTATTTATTTCTCCTTCCAAATTCGTAGAATCATGCTTTTTTGAACTTTTCTGCTCGCTTCGATTCCCGCGCCACTTTTCATCTTTTTAGCCGCCGTTGCCCGCTTTGATTCCCGCGTCCCTTTTCGTCTTTTTAATCGATGTTGCCCGCTTTGATTCTCGTGGACCTTTTCATCTTTTTAGCCGCCGGTAACGTAATCATACTTTTTTTGTAATCATTACTTCACCATTTCCCAAGGCAAGGTATTTAAACTTCACAGACACTCCCATCATCTTCTACCTTTTCAAATTTTTATCTTCGAGTTTTCCGTCGTCTCTTTCTCTCCTGTGTATTCATCTCTTCCATCGTCCGTTGTCATGAGATCCACTCTTTTCTGTAAGATCTTCTTCCTTCTTCTTCATTTCCTTTATTCACCATGGTTTACCCTGTTGAATATCTTGATAAATTTCGCTCTGATTTTTCCATCCCCTCTTGGGTTGTTTTGGAAGAGCTTTCTGAGCCTTCTGATTATTTCCATTTGGCTGAGGGACATTGGTTCCCCAGCCTCTTTATTGCTGAGTGTGGATTTTCTTTTCCACCAAATCCCTTGTGTCTGGAATTTTGTCATTACTTTGACGTTGTTCCTGTAAGAATAGCCCCCAACACATGGAGGATAGTTAATGGGGTGCATAGATTAAATCAGATCCATGGAACTCGCATAGGAATTCCTGAGATTATGTTTTGTTATAGATGGGCAGTTAATGATAACATTTTTTATTTAAAAACTAGAATTTTGAATAGAGCCTTAGTAGTCAATCTCCCTGATGCCAATAGGGATTATTTTGAACACGGGGTTATCATAAAAAATTGGCAACACCCTCCATTAACTGGAGATGAGGTTTACTAGGGTCCCAGATGCCCTCCTTATGGCAATGGGATATGTTATTTTTATTTCGTTTTATTTATTTTGAAATTATGCTTCCTTTATGTTTGATAAAATGTGTCACTGATGGCAATGTTTATTTATTTGCAGTTGATAACAAAAGAAAGTGTCCAAAAGAAGCAGATGTCAATATAAGGCATTTGAAACTTATCTGGAGTCTGCATCAGAGTGTTGCCGACGAGCACATTAGATCAGCCTCATATCTGCTGCAGTACAAGAGCTACACCACTTCTTTCACTGCTCGTCTAGTGATAAGTGAATCAGAGCCAGTACCAGCTTCCACCAGCTCCTCGCCTGAATCTCACGTCCCTTTAAGCGAAAGGATGAAGAGAAGAAGACCTCCCACTTTGTTCGAGAAACCTGCCTCTGGTTCTGGAGAGGCAAAAAGAAATAAAGTTGATATCCCAGGGGAGGGGACAAAGAAGAATGATGCACCTTCCTCGACTGCTGTCGTGAAGGTTGTAGAGAAGCCCGCAGTGGCTCCGAGCAGGTCTACTGCTCCTGGAGAGGTGATTGTAATATCACCGACCAAGGGTTCTTCCTTGGTTGAATCTATTCATGTTCCCCCGAGGAGGCTGAAGAAGAACTCCTCGATCAATTTGGTTGACACCATCACTCAGCCCACAACTGCTGGGACAGGGGTTCCCACTTTTGTTCCTCCGAGCTCTGCCATGAGCTCGGTAAAGTCCTGGATCATTCCCGAGGTCCAAGGTACTGAAGAAAACCTTATTCGGGACATGGTCACTTCATTAGCTGCTCGTCACCTTGCTTCTGTAAGTCTTCTTACTTTGAACTTTTCATATTTCCTTTGTTATTTCTGTTTCTGACTTGCTTTATTTTTACTTTCACAGTTGACGAGATGCTTTAATATAATCCTGAAGAAGGATGAAGCAATTAAAGCTTCATGCTCCTCGTCCAGTGTGGAGGGAGCTCTGGCAGAAGCTATCAAGTCTTTGGACGATTCTCGGCAGACATATGCTTCTGACAAGGCTGTCTGGGAGAAAAAGCTTGCCTCCACCGAGCAAGAGCAAGCTCGATCTGTTGATGCCTCCAAGGAGTTGGAGAAGAGAATAAATGCCCTGGAGAAGGCAAATAAGGAGCTCGAAGAGAAGCTCAAAACTGCTGGGGAGCTTGAAGATAAGCTCAAGGATGTTGAGGAGGAGCTGGCTCAACTTAGGGAAGTAGGTCGGCAGAAGGAGGAGATTGAAAACAAATTGAAAGCTTCTGATAACCTGTTGTCCGACAAGCTCTCCTCGGAAAAATTGAAGAGGAAGATGGCTGTGAAAAAGTCCTTCAGCGCTGGCTGGGACAAGGGGTTGGCTGCCATGGTGTCGCAAGTGGACTATGGCAGCCTCAAATACTTTAGGGATGGCTGGGTTGCTGCTCTCCAGGAAATGAAAGTTGATGAATCTTCTGAGCTTTTCCAGCAACACATTCCTAGTCCCCCTCCAACCCCAGAAGATCTTGAAGAGGACGAAGTTGCCTCAGAAGAGTCTTCTATGGTGATGGGAGATAATCCCCCATCCATCCAGCCTGCTGTCGAGGAACTTCAGCAGATTGTTACTTCCTCCGAGCAACTGCCAGTGCTCCCCGAGTAACTATCCATTCCTTCTGAGCAACCTAGTTCCTCGTCCCAGTCTCCCGAGAAGGTTTTGGGAGACAAGGAAAAGGTGTAGAGTTGTTCGGGTTTCTCTTTATCTTTTTCTTTTTCAAATGTAACCCACATATGTAACTCTGAACTTTATGATCTAATAAAACTTGGACTTTTTTGCATACTGTTGTTTATCTTCTATTCATACTCTGCTTATATTTCTTATTGATGATTGCTCTTTCTTTCTCTGCTAGTTTCTGGCCAGGATGGAATTACTATCTGCCCATGATACTAAGTTGTTGCGACAATGTAATGAATATTTTAAAGATGGTCACACAGACCTGAGTGCAGCACAAGTTGTCGACATCCTCGGCCAGGATGCTTCAGAACAGGCAGTCGAAGCATATCAATATCTGAAGTGTCTACTTGATCGAGCGGTGGCCAATAATGTGGCCTATTATAATATGATCGAGGATCTCCAAGGCACCCTCGAAGACCTTCAGCTTTAATACAAAGAATCCACTGCCCTGTTGCATGAGGGGTACGAGAAGAAGTACAAGCTGATCATTGCCGACAAGGGCTACGAGAAGATTTTTGTTGGGTACGATGTGAGGGAGAGAACCCTGAAAGGTGAGGTCGAGGAATGCAGACAGATTGCCGAGTTTCTGGAGCAAGAGCAACAACTTGCAGAAAGAGCTATCACAGTTGAAGTCTGCAGCCTCTTCTTCAAAACCCTTAATCCCAGTGACCGATGAGGGATTTTCGTTCTTAGAGGTCGAGAACGCCAACTTGAGGGACGAGTTGGAAACCTTGAAGAGGTCTGGCCCTTCCACATCTTCTCGGGGACGAGCAAGAGCACCTCGGGGATGAGCAAGAGCACCTCGGGTTCCTGTCGAGGAACAGAGGACTCAGCCTGCCTTGGAGAACCAGGCCTTCCAATTAATGGCGAAGAACCAGGCGTTGGCTGAAATGTCAAAGAAGATCATGGACCTGGAAGAACAGCTCTCTGCGCAGAAGTCAGTCTTGGAGCGTAAGGAACTCTTTATCAAGAATCTCCATGAGCAGCTAGAGAGGCTAACATATCAGTTCCACAAACAGCCCAGGGAGTTCTGGATGGCTGGATACAATGAAGCGCTATACCACTTGGACGGTCGTATCCAGAATGCCAATAATGAGGTCTACAAGCAGGGCTGGTTGAATGCCCTAGGTGTGCTGCAACTCGAACAGGGTCATTACCTGTGGGACTACCATGATCCCGGGCTGCTCGACCTACCTGTGCCTCTATTAAAATTAGATATGAGTTGGATCCCTGCACGGGCCATTCCTCGGAGCTTGATTTCAAAGTATCTCGGTGACTACAATCTCCATTCAAAAGCTGATATATCTCATCCCGAGCACCTCTTAGATCGACCATCCGTGATGAATGTCAGGATGTTGAAGGATCTCAATTTTATAAATTCTCCTCTGGCTTTAAATGATTCGCCTGCTGGCGAGGAACCTGTGTCAAAAGCAGAGGGGAAAAGACCAGTAGAATAGGAATATTAATGTAATAGTTAGTATACATATCAATGTAACTTTCATTTCATTATCAATGTAATTTGTTTTGAATTCAATGAAAGACTTTCATTTTTGTTTGCAAATCTTAATTGCTATTGTCTTGTAATACAATTTATATTTGTGCATGCATAACTGTTAAAAAATAACAATATTGCGTAGTTTGTTGATCAACTTATTGTTGAATAGCTTGAATTTATGGTTGTCATATGGCAAAAATAATATTTTGTTTCTCGACAAACTTAGTAATAATTACAAGTATAAAAAATGTTGCTCGATCATTTAATAATAAAGTTTTATTTCTCGACCAACCAAGGTCATTAAATTCTCTATGTCGACCAACTACAGTTAGTGGGTTTTTATCCCCGACCAGCCATAGTTAGTAAATTTTTCTCTTAAGTGTTTCCGACCAACCAAGGTCGGTAAATTTTCCTTGTCGACCAACTACAGTTGGTGGGTTTTTATCCCCAACCAGCCATAGTTAGTAGATTTTTCCTCTATGAGCAACTTTGGCGCTTTCTGAAATAATCTTACCTTCCGACCAACATAAGTTGGCATTTTTGAGAAAATATTTACCTCCCGACCAACATAAGTTGGCATTTTCGAGAATATATGTACTTCCTAACCAACATAAGTTGGCATTTTTAGGAATATTTTGTTTCCTAACCAACCGAGGTTGGCATTTTTAGGAATATTTTATTTCCTAGCCAAACAGGTTGGCATTTTTAGGAATATTTTGTTTCCTAACCAACCAAGGTTGGCATTTTTAGGAATATTTTGCTGAGTAGTCTGAGCTTTTCCGAGTAGTGTGTAGAACTAGTATTCCCCAAAAAAATTTCAATAAAAAGAGAGACTTGCAGAATATCTTCATTTTATTCATACCGATGGAACTGCGTTACATGGGAATATACATCACTGATAATACTTGCGTAGGTGTTTTGCGTTCCATGCATTCTTAAACTCCTCCCCCTCTAGAGTTGCTATTCGATAAGTTCCTGGTCGAACAACTTCTGTAACTCGGTATGGTCCATGCCAGTTTGCCTCCAGTTTATTGTGCTTTTGAATTACTTTCTTCAGCACATAATTTCCTTCTTTCAGGTCGCACTTCTTCACTCTTTTGTTGTAGAATAAAGTTGTTCGCTGCTGGTAAGCAGCATTTCTAATGGCTGCTTCTTCTCTAACTTCCTCGAGCATGTCTAAATCCAGTCTTCTCATTAATTCGCTGACAGGGGAATTGAAATTCAGAACCCTGTGTGTTGGGAGGCCCAACTCGGCAGGTATAACAGCTTCACTTCCAAACGCCATCATATATGGTGATTCTCCTGTTGCTACTCGGGGAGTAGTTCGATAAGCCCAAAGTACTGATTGTAGCTCGTTGATCCAGTTTTCTTTCGCATCATCCAGTCTTTTTTTCAAGGCACCCTCGCATCACCCAGTTTTCTTTCGCATCATCCAGTTTTCTTTCGCATCATCCTGTCTTCAGGTTTCATTTTAATCTGATTGTAACCAGAATAAGCATCCATGAAGCTCAGCAACTCGTGTCCCGAGGTAGCATCCACTAGTTGATCAATTCGAGGCAAGGGAAAATGATCCTTTGGATATGCCATGTTGAGGTCGGTGAAGTCTACACACATCCTCCACTTGTTGTTCTTCTTTTTCACCATCACTACATTTGCTAGCCAGTCTGGATATTTAACATCGTCAATGAAACAAGCTTTCTGGAGCTTCTCGACTTCCTCCTGTATAGCTTGATTCTTCTCGGGACTGAATACTCTTCTTCTCTGCTTCATATGCTTGATCTCCTTATTCACATTGATCTCGTGACATAAGAAGTTTGGGTCTATCCCAGGCATATCTTCATGACTCCATGCAAAAGTTTGTCTTCTTCTTCTTAGGAACGTTATCAATTCCTATTTTAATGAGGCTTCCAACGATGAACCTATTTGAGTAGTTTGCTCAGGGTGCTCGTCATCCAGAATGATGTTTTCAGTAGCTTCCACCACTTGACCCTTCACGAGTTGCGACTCATCTCGAGGATCCAATGTTTCAATCTCTGCACCTTCATCGACTTGATAGGTAGTAGTCTTTTTCTTTGATTCCTCCAATTCTTCTTGCTCGGCGGATGAATAATAGCATTCTCGAGCTACTTTCTGATCACCTTTTACAACTCCTACTCCAAAATTTGTTGGAAATTTTAGGCACTGATGCACTGTTGATGGTATAGCCTCGAACTTCTTCAATCCTACTCTTCCCATGATGATATTGTATGATGATTATACATTCTTATCCATCACGAAGAAGCGTATTCTTTCTGTTCGACAAGCAGGCCATGTACTAATGAATATATCCAACTTGATCGTCCCAAGTGGAAACACTTTCTCGCCAGCAAAACTGAGGAGGGGTCTATGATAAGGCTCGAGTTGAGATAGCTTTAGATTTAAACTATCGAAGCACGAGTAGAACATGATGTCTGCCGAGCTACCATTGTCGACCAGTAATCTTGAAATCATTACCTCATTCATCCTCATTTTGATCACCAGTGGATCATCGTGAGGATATAGAACACCTACAAGGTCATTCTTTGAAAAATCGATGACCAATTTCTCCTTGTTCACATCTCTCGGCCGATCGTCTTCAGCTAGATTTATTCGCTGAATGTATGAGCAAGCTTGAGCCTCACCGAGGTAAGATTTTCTCTCTGCAGTAAGGTCTCCTCCTCCTGCATCTCCTCCTGTTATAACATTACAATCAAATGACCCAAAGCGTATTGAAAAAACCTCTCGTTCTGGCTGCCTTGGTCTCTTGGGAAGATCGGGGTCATCCTCGGGATCAACTTTATGATTTCTTTTCTTATTCTCCTCGACGAGGAGATCTAGACCTTTCTCTTGCTCGGTCGTTGTTTCTTCTTTCGTTTCCCCGATTAACATGCTTTGGCATCTTTCCTCATCTGATGAGTGTTTCAATCTCATTTTGAAGAGCTATGCAATTCTTGGTCATATGGCCATGATCTTTGTGAAACTCGCAATATTTTTCCATATTCCTCGTGTCAGGGTCTGCCTTCATTTTCTTTGGCCAGTTTAACTCCTCGTTGTTCTTAATTTCTTCCAAGACGTGGTTGATATCTACCTTCAAAGGAGTGTAATTGTCAAATTTCCTCAAGACCTCCCATGACGACTTATTTTTGGATTGTTTGTCACCACCGTTGTTCTTATTCTCTTTCTTCTTGGCTTTGTCGACTTCCACCTTGGTTTCTTTATCCATATTCTTCTTCGCAGCCATAGCCTCCTCGGCATTCATGATTTTGGCCGCTTTCGCCATCAATTCTGACATAGTTGTGGGTGGATCTTTGGCCAAAGTGTAATACAACTTATTAGGCAACAGCCCACTCATCAAGGCAGTGATCGTTGTCTTCTCCTCATAATCAATGACTTCAAGTTCCTCGTTATTAAAACGAGTTATATAATCTCTGGTACTTTCACCAGCTTTTTGTCTAACACTTAACAAATGTGCTACTCGTTTAACTGGCTTTGCCCCAAAGCAGAAATTTCCAATGAATAACTCGGCCAGTTGAAAGAAAGTTGAGATCTTACCCCGAGGAAGATTATTATACCATATTTGAGCAGATCCGGTAAGAGTTCCCGAGAATGCCCTGCATCTCATCTCGTCTGGGACAGCATAGATGTCGGCAGCAGCTTGATATTGTTCTATATGAAGAACAGGGTCAGTATTTTCATCATATTTCGGGGTCACAACAGGTGCTTTGAACTTTGTTGGTGTTGGAAAATCTACAATAGCCTGGACAAAAGGTATTCCTCGAACAAAGGTTCGTTGTAAAGGATTCTTGGTTTTAACCATTTCCCCTAATCTATCCTCCAGCCTTTGAATAGAACCTTTCCATGCATCATTTCCTTCTTCGGGCCTATTGGTTCGAGCAGCTGGTCACGATTGGGCAGATCCTTCCCTTAAGGTTGTTAATCGTCGAAAGCTCCTCGACACTGCATTAAGAGGACTTTTGTTCCTCCTAGGGCCTAATCGGTCAAAAGGAGAAACCCTACTTAACCTTTCCAATGCGCTGGTCCTTTCTGGGGAGAGAGTGACACGTTGTTCAGTATCCGTGGCTCGCATTGACGAAGTTCGTCCAGGTTGATAAGAGAAATCTTCAGATTCTTCATTGCGATATGAATTGGTACGCCTAGTACGTGAGGATGGTGCACGGGTGTTTCTTTGAATACTTCGTGGTCCTGAATGGGCTGACGCACCGCCATGGAGAGTTTGGATGAGTTGTCGCATTGTTTCTTGCATGACGGTCTGGCCCTGAGCCAGATTTGTCATTATTCCAGCAAAATCTGGAATATTTGGCAGAGCAGATGGGTTTGGAGGGGTTCCAACGTTGCGATTGCTGGATTCAGTAATATCAGCCATTTGTGATGGATTGTTTTTGGTGAGAAAACGATATTACCAGTCGTTCCCACAGACGACGCCAATCTGTTGATGTAAAAAATTATATCACTCTAATTATTCAATCACAGATAAATAAATGAGACAAAGAATTTTAAAGTGGTTCAGCCTTATAAGAATGGCCTACGTCCACTGTTGTTTTATTACTGAGTGTTTGGGAATTCTCGATTACAAGTTCTATCAAGAAATTCCGATCTGGATTTTTTTTGGGTTCCCCTACAATGAGGATTGTACAATGTATTTATAGCCCTGAGGCTGTAATGTGAAAGGGTAATACATTAAATGAGGTGCATATTAAAGGGTAATACATTTAATGCCCTTTAAGCGTGTGCGTCTGAATGATAAGCATTTAATGAATCAGTTGAACTGTTGGTTATCCAGCTATTAATGCTTTATTCGAGATGCAGCTCGGACCGCCTGAGTTGCTCGGACCGCCTAAGCTTTCTAGGTATTCAAGAGTTCCTCGTTGTAGTCTAGTTCCTCGGAGCGTGTGAGTTCCTCGGGGAAGTGTTGTTGTTGCCATGTAGATTGCCACGTGTCTTCATTTAATTGGGCCATGTCAGCAGACTAAATTTGGTATCAACAGTAATAAATCGATAAATTTGATGAAAGTACCCAAAATAACTATTTTTAATAGACATGAGTTTTTAAAAGGAGTTATCCTAAATTAAAATAGTAAATATATAATCTTATTGTTTCGACCTATACACACATGCATACAAAAAGAGAGTGGCAATTCTCAATTTAAAATAAAACATTATTAAATGGATGGGTACAATCCCTAATGTAATAAGATGAAATGAAAACAAAAATAGTTTGATACAATTAATAAATAAAAGAAAATAGTTCTATAAATAAAAATAGTTCTATATTAGTACACATTAGCATAATGAGATGATTCTAGTAAATAATGCGCGAAACCGGGTTTGGTTTTTTACCCACTGCTAGAAAAATGAACTCCTTACCTTCAATCTTTACAGAATTAAACAAAACTAAAAAGGTAAACATGGAACAAAATTAAAATGCATAAAAACTTTATTCATTTCCTATAGAGTTTAATAATATAATCTTCAATATCGAAGAGAAAGATTTAATAATATTCATAAAAAATGACCCAAAAAGTAAAAGGTGCACATTCAATTTAATTAGAAAAAAACATTATATTTGTCATAAATAAAACCCATCAATATAGTGCTTATTATGATGAATAAATTTTGATAAAATGTTCAAATTACATAACACAACTTTCATATATAGACATTCAAGGACACAAATGTGGTAAGTAGTGGCGGATCTAGGAATTTCAAATAGGTGGGGCACATTAATAAAAAATACGGGGGTTGGGGGGCTATAGAGCTCGGGTGAGGGCCATTCAAATATCTAAACAAATATAAATATTCACACATTAATAGCAATAGAATATAACAAACCAAACCATAATACTTCATTGTTAAAAAGAGCATCCAAAATATGAAGTTGTCATTACAAATACTAATTAGAATATAAAACGAGCAAATTATAATTTACCCCTACGATTTTTCATCTTTTGGAATCGATCCACATTTGCGTCATTAGAAATGCAATCAAAGATATATATATACGTCACGCAAGAGTCACTTAGCCAACCATCCCCCATATGATTTTTGTGACAACCTGAATATAATTATGATAAATCATGTTTAAATCATGATTAGCTTATGTGATATGAATAATATGTTATTAGTATATATATAATGTTAAGTAATTATGTTTAGTTAATCCCACCTTCATAAATCTTGAAATATCGAATTAGTTACAAATGTGAAATTTTAAAGTTTTCGGTAGGAATGTTCCTGTTGGAGGCTAGTTTTGACCTTTATGACGTAACAATGAACTTGAGGTGTAAACTATATATTTGTAGATATATGAGTTAGGTTTATAAAAAAACAAACGGTTCATCGAATGGACATCCGAGTGGGAAGATATTGTCTTTTTACGAACAGGGGGTAAAGTTGTCATTTAGCCTTAAATAATATTTTGTTTTATGTAATGCCACATGTTATATTTTGATTGGACCAAGAGGGGGTGGCCTTATGCCGACTTAAAACCCTTTAGTTAAGCTCTTCCTTCAGCATATTTCAGCCATGGAAGAGTTTTAACCTAAGGAAAGAGAGTTTTGAAGTTTAGGAAGAAAGTGTGAGGAGAAATTGAAGAAAAATTCATAGAAAAATTACATAAAAGCCCCTAAGGTATTTTCATCCATAAATCTTGTTTATTTTTTTGTATTACTTATTTAAATGATTGAAATAATAATTTTTTTACTGAAATTCCATGTCTTGATATGTACTTATGGATAGATGCAAGTTTAAGTAAACTTGAATGTGTAAACCCTTGAGATTGTTTTGTTTAGGAGCCTTGTTTATTCAAACTTCCATATATTTCTCTATACTTACTAGAATTGATTGATTAAAATTGGATATTGACCTGGACTCATATATGTATGACATATCCGAAAATCATGAGAAAATACCAAGAAATGAGTCTTTGGTGAGAGTTTGAAGTTCGGGTATGAAATCTGCCCTAAGGGTGAAAGTATGCCCGCCATGTGTTTGATGTTTTGCTTGGCATAGAAAATGAACTCTAAAAATTATAAAATTTTAATCTTGTATTGTTCAATATGTTTACTGATGTTGGGTTAAATATCATATAAATTTAGGATGTAGAAAAATTATGGAAATTCCTGGAAGTTGAATGAACGATAAAAGAGCCTATAGGGTAGATTTGCTATGTGGTAAAGAAATGGGCATATCTTGCTCTAGGAGACTTGAAATGATGTACTATATTTTGTATTGGAATAATAATATGACAATGATTGAATTACCAAGAATAAATGAATTTATATTTGGTTCATGATTTGGACATGTTAAATATATTAACATGGATTTGGATGGAACTTCACTTGTGATAAATGATTTGAATGGAATCATGTGATGCTTATGGATTGAATTATATTTAAATCATTCTTTGGATTATTGATATTATTATGATGATACTAATATTGTAAGAATGATAGGAAGGGAAGAAGAGTTGATTGAACAAGTACCGGATAAAGGCAAGGGAAAAGCCAGTTAAACTATCAAGGTGAGTGTACTTATGATTTGTTTCATATATAAATATGAATATAGCTCAAAGAGAAGGATTTGTTTGAGTACTTCGGTATTCAGGATTTGTTTGGATATTAAAGTATCCAGGATTTGTTTTGGTCTCATGATCCAGGATTGGTTTGAATACTTCGGTATTCAGGATTTGTTTGGATATTAAAATATCCAGGATTTGTTTGGATCTTATGATCCAGGATTTGTTATTGCCAATGGATAGAATTATTTGGATCTTATGATCCATGATTTGTTATTGCCAATGGGCAGAATTATTTGAATCTTATGATCCATGATTTGTTATTGCCAATGGGCAGGATTGTTCGGATTTTATATCCACATATTCGATAGAGAATTGTTATTCTGTTGCAGAGAATGAGTACCTCACTAAGCTTAATGCTTACGGTTTATATTTTAATAATTTTAGGTTCGTACGCTGCCAACTAGGGTACCATATGACCGGTAACTTTGAGAGTTGCACCGTTGGAGAGAGCTGGGGTTTAAAAATGGGAATTTTATCGTTGTCACACTGAAGATTTTAATATACTCACACATTGTATATATTGATTTAGTATAGATTGAGTTGATCATAGTTAATCACAGTATTGTATGTCCGCTTAATTATGACTCTGATATTGAATTTTATGGTATAAGAATAATATTATGTTCATTATGCACATTTTGCAGAAAAATATTGATAAATGAAGTATATTTTCCAATGGACTTGAGATTATGATCCAATTATTTTAATAACAAATGATTAGTATGGATATTGGGTTTGGGGTGTGACAATTAGTGGTATCAGAGCGTGGTTATTAATTCTGGACGTGTGTGACGGTTAGATGGCAGTATTGAATTAATTTGATATTTATGAATTTTTTTATGTACTAACTAATAGTTTAGTATTATAAACTGTTATTATTAATTGTTAGAACTTTGTTGTATTACAGATAATTCCAGATGGAACCTGGGAATGGACAACCTAGAGAAGAGGGAGTAGCTTCTCGTACAGACAATACTGAAGTAGAGCAAAGTGTTGCTGGAAGGAATAGAGTGCAGAAGCAGCCTACAGAGATGCAAATAATGGCACAAGCAATATTGAGGATGGCAAAACAACAGGAAAGAAATATGGCATTAATGGCACAGCAACAGGCTAGATTTCTAGAATCAAAGACTGTGGCCAGGATTGAGAGAGAGGCAAGGAAGGAAATGAAAGATTCCATGCATGAGAAGTTTTTGAAGTTGAATCCTCCAGAATATTCAGGGTCAGTTGAACCTATAGAAGCTGAGATGTGGGTTAGAGATCTAGAAGCTATCTTTGCAGTTATGAAGGTTACAGATAACCAAAAAGTGAATCTAGCTGTGTTTAAGCTCAAAGGAGAGGCGAAATATTGGTGGGAAGCCAGCAACCATTTGGTGCCCAGGTTGGAAGGTACTGATATTATTACTTGGGATGAATTTATTAAAGCTTTGTATGTTAAGTATTTCCCTAAGGTTTACAGGAGGGAGAAGTTGGGGGAGTTTATAAATTTAACCCAAGGGAACATGTCTGTGAGGGAGTATGATGCTAAATTTATTGCTTTGTCTAGATTTGCTACTAAGTATGTGCATGAGGAAGAAGATAAATGTAGTAAGTTTCAAAATGGACTGATTTGGCCTATTCAAAATAGGGTGGCCACTTATGAGTTAGAAGATTACGCTTCTCTGGTAAACAAAGCCACGATAGCAGAAAGGCAAATGAACCAAGGGGTGGCGAGCAGAGAGAGTTTTAAGAAAAGTAGATTCGACGCATCTCACTCTAAGGGAGGTGAGGGTGGAAGTGTTAAGATGGAACCTCATAAA
Source organism: Sambucus nigra (assembly GCA_949130495.1). Lineage (NCBI taxonomy): Eukaryota > Viridiplantae > Streptophyta > Magnoliopsida > Dipsacales > Adoxaceae > Sambucus > Sambucus nigra. The sequence goes on from OX422220.1 coordinate 304,367,686, forward strand.
TTTTTTAGAGGTGGTGGAGATAGTGGTAGAGGTCAGGGGAGATTTGGTAGAGATACCAAGGGTGGAGAATCTTTTGGTTCAGCCAGAAAGTCAGGGAGAGGTGAGGCCCCAATAGGAGGTGTTACATATTTATTTTGTAAAGAGGAAGGACATTATAAATCTGAGTGTCCTAAGCTTAAAGGATTGGAATGCTACCATTGTCATCAAGTGGGGCATATTAGGAAGAATTGTCCGCAATTGGCACAGACTCCAGCAGCACATAGTGAAGTAGCAAGCAGAATGTTATCTCCAGGCAGCGTAGTGAAAAGTGTGGGTAGAGGACAAGCTAGTGGTTCCAGGCCAGGTGGACGAGTCTTTACGATGAAAGAAGCTCAGATTACTCCAGATGTGGTGACATGTACACTTTTTGTTACTGATAGAAGTGCTTATGTTTTGATTGATCCTAGTTCCACACATTCTTTTGTGTCCTATGCTTTTGCTATATACCTGAATAGACCATGTACTCATTTAGATGTGGGGTTGGGTATTTGTATGCCTATGGGGGATATGGTTGTAGCTAAATATGCTTTTCGTGATTGTGTTTTGACTGTGGGGTCTAGAGATACAGTTATAGATTTACTTCCATTAGATATTTCTGATTTTGATATAATTCTGGGAATGGATTGGTTATCTAAATATCATGCATCTATGGATTGTTTCTGTAAGGAAGTTATTTTTAATATGCCTGGTGAGCCTGAATTTAAATTTGTGGGGGAAAGGAAAATTGTTCCCAGTTGCATCATTTCTGCTATTCAGACGAGGAAATTATTGAGTAAGGGTTGTGAGGGTTTTATTGCATATGTTCTTGACACTAGGAAGGGGTCTTTACAATTAGTCGATGTTCCTATTGTACGGGATTTTCCTGAAGTGTTTCCTAGTGAGTTGCCAGGGTTACCTCCAGAAAGAGAAGTTGAATTTAGTATTGAATTAGCACCAGGAACAACACCTATTTCTATGGCACTGTATAGAAGGGCACCTGCTGAGTTGAAAGAACTCAAGATTCAGTTACAGGATTTACTTGATAGGGGGTTCATACAGCCTAGTGTATCTCCATGGGGTGCACCAGTTTTATTTGTGAAGAAGAAAGATGGTACCATGTGTTTGTGTATTGACTATAGGCAACTGAATAAAGCTACAATTAAGAACAAATACCCTTTACCTCGTATAGATGATTTGTTTGATCAATTACAGGGTGCTAATGTGTTTTCAAAAATAGGCTTACGATCGGGTTATCATCAGTTGAGGGTCAATGAGAGTGATATTTCTAAAATTGCTTTTCGTACTCGGTATGGTCATTTTGAATTTCTGGTGATGCCTTTTGGGGTGACTAATGCTCCAGCTGTATTTATGGATCTTATGAACCGGGTACTGCATCCTTTTGTTGATTCATTTGTGATAGTTTTTATTGATGACATTCTGATTTATTCACGTGATATGGTTGAACATGAAAAGCATCTCCGAACTGTTTTGAATGTGTTGAAAGATAAGCAATTGTATGCTAAGTTTAGCAAATGTGAATTTTGGCTATCAAAAGTTGTATTTTTAGGCCATGTTATTTCTGGAGATGGTATATGTGTTGATCCCAAGAAGGTGGAAGCTATTATAAATTGGGAGAGGCCCAATAATGTGACTAAGGTGAGGAGTTTTCTGGGTTTAGCTGGGTATTATAGAAGGTTTATTAAGGGATTTTCTTCAATAGCCTTGCCGATGACTAAATTAACCCGAAAAGATGTTAAGTTTGAATGGAATTCGGATTGCGAAAATAGTTTTGATGAATTGAAAAAGAGGTTGTTAACTGCACATGTTCTTACTATTCCACATGGTGGAGATGGTTTTGTTATTTATACTGATGCTTCACACCAAGGGTTGGGTTGTGTTTTTATGCAGCATGGTAAAGTTATTGCTTATGCTTCTAGGCAGTTGTGTACACATGAACGTAATTATCCTACACATGATTTGGAACTTGCTGCTATTATGTTTGCATTGAAATTGTGGCGTCATTATCTATATGGTGAGGTATGTGAAATTTTTACTGACCATCAAAGCCTTAAGTATTTATTTACTCAAAAGGAGTTGAATTTGAGGCAGAGGCGGTGGATGGAGTTAATTAAAGATTATGATTGTACAATTCACTACCATCCGGGGAAGGCGAATGTTGTTGCAGATGCTTTGAGTAGAAAAGCTTTGGGCAGGTTATCTTCTATTCAGTGTGCTAGAGTTTCTCATATTATGGAGTTGAGATTGATGGGAGTGGAATTGCAACTAGCAGATGGGGACAGATTCTTTGCTCATGTAAGCGTGAGGCCCTTGTTAGCTACCCGTATTCGTGATTTGCAAAGTCAAGATCCTTTTCTTGAGAAGAAACGACAAGGTGTATGAGATAGTAAGTCTCAAGATTTTTGTATTGCGAATGATGGCACTTTATTGTATAAGCAGCGATTTTGCGTGCCTAATGTGGGTGGATTGAAAGAGGAAATTTTAGATGAGGCTCATAATTCCATTTATACCATGCATCCTGGTAGTACTAAAATGTATAGGGATTTAAAGGATCATTATTGGTGGAATAATATGAAAAAGGAAATAGCTGATTTTGTTGTTAGGTGCCTTATATGTCAGCAAGTGAAAGTGGAGCATCAGAAGCCTACTGGTTTGCTTCAGCCATTGTCAATACCGGAATGGAAATGGGATCATGTAACGATGGATTTTGTGGTTGGGCCTCCTCGATCTCAGAAGGGGTCAAATTCGATTTGGGTAGTGGTGGATAGATTGACGAAGTCCTCTCATTTTCTAGCAGTCAAGACTACGTATACAGTTGATGGGTATGCTAGATTGTATGTTAATGAAATTATTCGATTGCATGGAGCACCGATATCTATTGTTTCAGATAGAGACCCTACTTTTACATCCAGATTTTGGGATAGCTTACAGTGTGCTATGCGTACTAACTTGAAGTTTAGTACGGCTTTTCATCCTCAGACGGATGGGCAGTCTGAAAGGACAATACTGATTTTGGAGGATATGCTTAGAGCTTGTGTGCTTGATTTCAAAGGTAATTGGGATGAATATTCGCCTTTGATAGAATTTGCATATAACAATAGTTTTCAGTCTACTATTGGTATGGCTCCATATTAAGCATTGTACGGTAGACGATGTCGTACACCGATATGTTGGGGTGAAGTTGGTGAAAGGAAGATAGAGGGTCCAGAATTGATTGAAGTCACCACTGAAAAAGTGAAAATTATTCAAGATAGAATGAGAACAGCTCAAAGCAGACAGAAAAGTTATGCGGATAGACGACGAAAAGATTTGGAATTCCAGAAAGGGGATTATGTGTTTCTTCGGATATCTCCATGGAAAGGAGTTATGAGGTTTGGAAAGAAAGGGAAATTAAGTCCACGCTACATTGGACCTTATGAAATCCTTGAGAAAGTCGGGATGGTTGCCTACAAGTTAGCGTTACCACCAGAGTTATCTCGGTTACATGATGTTTTCCATATTTCTATGTTAAGAAAGTATGTAGCGGATCCTTCACATGTGTTGGTGGAACAGCCTATTGAGTTAAAGGAAGACTTGAGTTATGTGGAAGAACCACTTGCTATCGTGGATAGGAAGGAACAAATATTGAGATCAAAAGTAATCCCACTTGTGAAAGTTGTGTGTAGAAGTCACTCCATGGAAGAGGCTACATGGGAGAGAGAGGATATCATGAAGATGCGTTATCCGTATTTGTTTGATTCAAACAACCAAGGTATGTCAATTTCGGGGACGAAATTTCCTAACGGGGGTAAAATTGTGACAACCTGAATATAATTATGATAAATCATGTTTAAATCATGATTATCTTATGTGATATGAATAATATGTTATTAGTATATATATAATGTTAAGTAATTATGTTTAGTTAATCCCACCTTCATAAATCTTGAAATATCGAATTAGTTACAAATGTGAAATTTTAAAGTTTTCGGTAGGAATGTTCCTGTTGGAGGCTAGTTTTGACCTTTATTACGTAACAATGAACTTGAGGTGTAAACTAGATATTTGTATATATATGAGTTAGGTTTATAAAAAAACAAACGGTTCATCGAACGGACATCCGAGTGGGAAGATATTGTCTTTTTACGAACAGGGGGTAAAGTAGTCATTTAGCCTTAAATAATATTTTGTTTTATGTAATGCCACATGTTATATTTTGATTGGACCAAGATGGGGTGGCCTTATGCCGACTTAAAACCCTTTATTTAAGCTCTTCCTTCAGCATATTTCAGCCATGGAAGAGTTTTAACCTAAGGAAAGAGAGTTTTAAAGTGTAGGAAGAAAGTGTGAGGAGAAATTGAAGAAAAATTCATAGAAAAATTACGTAAAAGCCCCTAAGGTATTTCCATCATAAATCTTGTTTATTTTTTTGTATTACTTATTTAAATGATTGAAATAATAATTTGTTTACTGAAATTCCATGTCTTGATATGTACTTATGGATAGATGCAAGTTTAAGTAAACTTGAATGTGTAAACCCTTGAGATTGTTTTGTTTAGGAGCCTTGTTTATTCAAACTTCCATATATTTCTTTATACTTACTAGAATTGATTGATTCAAATTGGATATTAACCTGAACTCATATATGTATGACATATCCGAAAATCATGAGAAAATACCAAGAAATGAGTCTTTGGTGAGAGTTTGAAGTTCGGGTATGAAATCTGCCCTAAGGGTGAAAGTATGCCCGCCATGTGTTTGATGTTTTGCTTGACATAGCAAATGAATCTAAAAATTATGAAATTTTAATCTTGTATTGTTCAATATGTTTACGGATGTTGGGTTAAATATCATATAAATTTATGATGTAGAAAAATTATGGAAATTCCTGGAAGTTGAATGAACGATAAAAGAGCCTATAGGGTAGATTTGCTATGTGATAAAGAAATGGGCATATCTTTCTCTAGGAGACTTGAAATGATGTAATATCTTTTGTATTGAAATACTAATATGAGAAGGATTTAATTACCAAGAATAAATTAATTTATATTTGGTCTATGATTTGGATATGTTAAATATATTAACATGGATTTGGATGGAACTTCACTTGTGATAAATGATTTGAATGGAATCATGTGATGCTTATGGATTGAATTATGTTTAAATCATTCTTTGGATTATTGATATTCTTATGATGATACTAATATTGTAAGAATAATAGGAAGGGAAGAAGAGTTGATTGAATAAGTACCGGATAAAGGCAAGGGAAAAGCCAGTTAAACTATCAAGGTGAGTGTACTTATGATTTGTTTCATATATAAATATGAATATAGCTCAAAGAACAGGATTTCTTTGAGTACTTCGGTATTCAGGATTTGTTTGGATATTAAAATATCCAGGATTTGTTTGGGTCTCATGATCCAGGATTGGTTTGAATACTTCGGTATTCAGGATTTGTTTGGATATTAAAATATCCAGGATTTGTTTGGATCTTATGATCCAGGATTCGTTATTGCCAATGGACAGAATTATTTGGATCTTATGATCCATGATTTGTTATTGCCAATGGGCAGGATTGTTCGGATTTTATATCAACGTATTCGATATAGAATTGTTATTCTGTTGCAGAGAAGGAGTACCTCACTAAGCTTAATGCTTACGGTTTATATTTTAACAATTTCAGGTTCGTACGCTGCCAGCTAGGGTACCATATGACCGGTAACTTTGAGAGTTGCACCGTTGGAGAGAGTTGGGGTTTAAAAATGGGGATTTTATCGTTGTCACACTGAGGATTTTAATATACTCACACATTGTATATATTGATTTAGTATGGATTGAGTTGATCATAGTTAATCACAGTATTGTATGTCCGCTTAATTATGACTCTGATATTGAATTTTATGGTATAAGAATAATATTATGTTCATTATGCACATTGTGCAGAAAAATATTGATAAATGAAGTATATTTTCCAATGGACTCGAGATTATGATCCAATTATTTTAATAACAAATGATTAATATGGATATTGGGTTTGGGGTGTGACAATTTTGAAGATTGATTTTCACGATATTCATAGCAAAAAATGACTTCTCAGCTGTAGCTGTGGAAAACAGAAGAATTACTAACAACTTTATGATCCTATAAACTAATCCATACATAATATGTTTCCCTTTTTCTACCATTTTACTATCCAACCCACTCATCTCATCCACATCAACAAAGTCACTATCATATTTAATATCAAATTCATTCAACTCAAGCTCATCCCGAAGTATAATACGCCTTTGTTTCGGTGAAATCATCAACAAAAAATTCAGATGAATAAACGAGCTCGTTTATATCAAAAGCATTAAATGAATGAGTTAGATAAAATGTTGTCATGTATATAAGCAATTCAGAATTCACCTCATTGAAATGGTTGTTAAGTTTAACAAGTTTTTTATCCACATAAAGGTAGAACAAGTCAACTTTATAGTGATATAAATTTGTGGTTGTCGATCCTCTCCTTGATCTTTCCAAAGGACAAAAATTACTTTCCATGTTAGGAATCTCGATATCATGTTTCACAGAAAAAGACGACGCCTCCATCAAAATATTTTCCCACCCAATATCCCCCAATTTTTTCATTCGGCTCTGTGACAATTTCACTAAAGTCCTTACATTTACAATGTCTTCATCTTTTCATTGAAGAGCTTTCGAAAGCCCATTACTTATTACAAGTATGTTCTTCATTAAGTGTAAGGTGAATACATAATCAAAAGATTGCATTGATTTCATCAAATTTATTGCCTCACCTTTTTATCCGTGGAATTTTCTCCCAAATCATCAAGAACACCAAGCACGGATCTATACATTACAATCAAATTAATCAAGGTCACATTGTATGAATTCCAACTTGTATCAGCGGCACGCTTCACACTAGTTTCTTGATTTAATCCCCGACCACTTGATATTTGACCACTAACCAATTGGTATTTAATTTGGTCCACCTCTTTCTTTCGCAAAATGTCTCAACACTTACAAGATGCGACCAAAATGTTCACTACATGATTAACTAAGAAGGAGAACTTATCAATGTGTTTAAGATCTTTTGCAACTTTTACAAGTTCTAATAGAAGTTGATGTGCAAAACAATGTGCATAGAATGATGATTTATTCTTCTTCAAAATAATTGATTTGAGATCATTGTACTCTCCTTGCATGTTATTTGTCCCATCATAACCTTGACCCTGCAAATTTTTTACACTCGAATTATTTTTATCAAAAAATTAATCAAGTGAAGCTTTTAATGATTTAGCAGTCGTGTCAGCAACATGTACCATACCTTTGTTAACAATTGCATCTCTTTTGGCAAGCCATTCTAAAAGTTCAAGAAAGTTACCTTTATTCATGTAGTCCTCTGATTCATCATGAGAACGAAAAGACAAGTCTTGCCGCAAAAGAAACCGAATCACATCAATAGTTGTAATTAGACTTAGACGATAATCATCTTCCCACAAGGCTTGCCGCAAAAGAAACCGAATCACATCAATAGTTGTAATTAGACTTAGATGATAATCATCTTCCCACTCCTTCGATTGCTTATCAAATAGCGTCACAATATGTTGATTATAGTTCAACAAATTTTGAGTCTTTATGTAGGCTACATTATGACCCTCAGTGTTAACATGTTTTTGTAGTCGGTCTTTTTCGTTCCAATTGTCAAAACCACTTCTAACAAAAGCATCACTTTTATTCATGTATGAGGAATCCAAACAAAATAAATAACAAGAAAAAAAAATGTTACATTCTTTGAAACACTATATTCCAACGAAATACCAAATTGGGTGAACCAACGTGAAACAAAACGCTGATCCTTTTCTCCAATTAATTTTTAAGGATAAAGAGGCATAAAAAGTTGGCAAGGACCCACTTGCAAGTATGTTAGTCTAACTTTGTCTTGATCGTTAGCATCATAATTCGGAATACGTGATCGTAAATTAGGATCTGAAGGAAGATGTGTGACATTGCCGATCGGAGAGACTTCTACATGGGCTCTTTTGGAGAAATATTTATCAAGAGACTATGAATTAATAAAATATTATTATTAGAAAATTAGGCTAGCAATCAATAATTACTCAGAAATGTAAAAATCTAATTGAAACCCATCTTCAAAAAATCACATATTTGGAACCCGTCTTCAAAAATATCAATGAAACCCAACTTCAAATAAATGAATGAAACTCAACATCAAATTAAATTAAAGAAATAACAAGAATACATAGTATACCTTCATTGCAAGATTTGGGGGCAGAATAGGGAGTGGTCGACGGATATGGGGCGGGGCGGGAGTGGTCGCCGGAGCAAGGGCCGCTTGCGTCATTTGCCCCAAGTAATGTATTACATCCGCCCCTGATGGCTAGTATGCATGTAGATAAATTGGTTTAAATAATCCACATCAAAAGCTATCAACATAGAGAATGAGTGGGAGTTGTCAAAAAAGATAACAAATTAGTTTATAAAAGAGATTAAATAATCCAATCTCACAAATTGAAATAACAAAAGCATTTGGGTATATGTTGATACCAAAATTAGTATGCTGATATGGACGAATAATACAAAGACACGTGTCAATCTACGTGGCACAATAGCAGCGAGGAAGTTCATTTCCCCGACCAACTCATGTTCGCTCCAAGCAACAAGGATACACCGAGAAACTCCAGCACTCCGAGGAACTCTTGAGTAATGAGTAACTAAGGCGGTCCGAGCTGCATCTCGGCCATAGCATTGATTGCCAGATAATCAAAAGTTCAACTATTCATTGAATGCTTATCATCTTGACGCACACGCTTAAGGGGAATTTAATATATTACCCTTTCATATGTATACCATTTAATGTATCACCCTTTCAGAGTATAGCCTCAAGGCTATAAATACATTGCATGGCCCTCATTCAAGGGAACCGGAATTTCTTGATAGAACTTGTAATCGAGAATTTCCAAACACTCAGCAATAACATAACAGTGGACGTAGGCAATTCTTATAAGGCTGAACCACTTTAAAAATCTTTGTCTCATTTTATTTATCTGTGATTGAATAATTAGAGCGATCTAATTTTTTACATCAACAGATTGGTGCCGTCTGTGGGAACGACTATTGTTATCATTTTTCACCAAAAATCATTCATCATCAATTGCAGATAATTCGGAATCCAGCAATCGAAACGCTGGAAATGCTGGAAATCCCTCTGCACCTCCAGATCTGGCTGGAATTATGACGAATCTGGCTCAAGGACAAAACGCCATGCAGGAAACAATGCGGTAACTCATACAAACCCTTCACGGCGGTGCACCTGCATATTCGGGACAGCGAAGTGGTCAGAGGCAAACTTATTTACTTTCTTCACGATCCAGGCGTTCAGATGCTTATCGTAATGAGGAATCTGATGATTTCTCTTATCAACCTGGGAAAACTTCATCAATATGGGCCACAGATACTGAGCAACGTGTTACTCTCTCTCCAGAGAGGACCAGTGCCATGGAAAGACTGAGCAGGGCGTCTCCTTTCAGTCGATTAGGCCCTAGGAGGAATAGGAGTCCACCTAAAGCCGTGTCCAGGAGTTTTCGACAACCATCAAATATAAGAGAAGGATCAGCACAATCACGACCAGTTGCTCATCAAGATAGATCTCAGGAAGCTACTTCAGAACAATCAATTGTTCGAACTAATAGGCCCGAGGAAGGAAATGATGCATGGAAAGGGTCCATTCAGCGGTTGGAGGATAGATTGGGAGAAATGGCTAAGGCAAAGAACCCCCTACAACAAACTTTTGTTCGAGGGACACCTTTTGTACAGGCCATTGTGGATTTTCCTACACCATCGAAATTTAAAGCACCTGTGGTGACCCCCAAATATGATGGAAAGACAGATCCTGTTCTTCATATAGAGCAATATCAAGCTGCTGCCGACATCTATGTTGTCCCCGACGAGATGAGATGCAGAGCATTCTCAGGAACTCTTACTGGATCTTCCCAGATATGGTACAACAATCTTCCTCGGGGTAAGATTTCAACTTTCTTTCAGTTGGCTGAGTCGTTCATTGGCAATTTCTGTTTTGGAGCAAAGCCAGTAAAACGAGTAGCACACTTGTTAAGTGTTAGACAAAAACCTGGTGAAAGTACTAGAGATTACAAAACTCGTTTCAATAACGAGAAGCTGGAAGTCATAGATTATGAAGAAAAGACAGCAATCACCGCCTTGATGAGTGGGTTGTTGCCTAATAAGTTGTACTACACTTTGGCCAAAGATCCACCTACAACTATGTCAGAGTTGATGGCAAAAGTGGCCAAAATCATGAATGCCGAGGAGGCTATGGCTGCGAAGAAGAATATGGATAAAGATACCAAGGTGGAAGTCGACAAATCTAAGAAGAAAGAGCATAAGGGCAATGGTGGTGACAAGCATTCTAAGAATAATAGGTCGTCTTGGGAAGTTCTGAAAAAATTCGATAATTATAGTCCTTTAAAAATGGGTATTAATCATATCTTGGAAGAAATCAAGAATAACGAGGAAGTAAAGTGGCCGAAGAAACTGAGGTCAGACCCTGACTCGAGGAACAGGGAGAAATATTGCGAGTTCCATAAAGATCATGGTCATATGACCAAAAATTGGATAGCTCTTCAGAACGAGATTGAAACACTCATCCGAAGAGGAAAGCTAGCAAAGTATGTTGATCGGGGAGGTGAAAAAAGAAATAATGACCGAACTAGGGAGAGGTCTAGATCTCCTCGTCGAGCAGAGGAGAAAAAGAAGAGAGACCATGAAGATGATCTAGATGATGACCCCAATCTTCCCAAGAAGCCAAGACAGCCAGAACGAGAGGTATTTTCCATACGTTTTGGGTCATTTGATTGTAATGTTATTACAGGAGGAGATGCAGGAGGAGGAGACCTTACTGCAGAAAGAAAGGCTTACCTCGGAGAGGCTCAAGCTTGCTCATATATTCAGCGAATAAATCTGGCCGAGGATGATCGTCCGAGGAAGGTAAACAAACAGAAGCTAGTCATTGGCTTTTCAAAAAACGACCTGGCAGGTGTTCTTTACCCTCACGACTACCCTTTGGTGATCAAAATGAGGATGAAGGAAGTAGTGATTTCAAGGGTGCTGGTAGACAATGGTAGCTCAGCAGACATCATATACTACTCATGCTTTGACAGTTTAAATTTGAAATTATCTCAATTGGAACCTTATCACAGACCCCTTCTGGGTTTTGCTGGAGAGAAAGTTTTTCCACTTGGGACGATCAAGTTGGATATATTCATTGGAACTTGGCCTGCTTGTCGAATAGAGAGAATACACTTCTTTGTGATGGATAAGAATGTACAGTCAGCTTACAACATCATCATAGGAAGAGTTGGTTTGAAAAAGTTCGAGGCAGTTCCATCTACAGTACATCAGTGCTTAAAATTCCCAACAAACTTTGGAGTAGGAGTTGTGAAAGGTGATCAAAAAGTAGCTCGGGAATGCTATTACTCATCTGCCGAGCAAGAGGAGCTTGAAGAGTCAAGGAAAAAGACTATTACCTACCAGGTGGAGGAAGGTGCAGAAATTGAAACACTTGATCCCAGAGATGAATCCCAACTTGTAAAAGGACAGGTGGTGGAATCTACAGAAAATGTTATTCTGGACGACGAGCACCCTGAACGAGTAACCCAGATAGGTTCAACGTTGGATGCTTCAATAAAACAGGAGTTGATAACTTTCTTGAGAAACAGGAAGAAAACTTTTGCATGGAATCATGAAGACATGCCAGGAATATATCCAAACTTCTTATGTCATGAGCTCAATGTGAATAAGGAGATCAAGCCTGTAAAGCAGAGAAGAAGAGTATTTAGTCCCGAGAAAAATCAAGCTATACAAGAGGAGGTCGAGAAGCTCCAGAAAGCCCAATTCATTAAAGATGTGAAGTATCCAGACTGGTTAGCAAATGTGGTGATGGTAAAGAAGAAAAATAATAAATGGAGAATGTGTGTTGATTTCACCGATCTCAACAAGGCATGCCCAAAGGATCACTTCCCATTGCCTAGAATTGATCAACTAGTAGATGCTACCTCGGGACACAAGCTGCTCATCTTCATGGATGCTTACTCTGGCTACAACCAGATCAAGATGAAACCTGAAGACAGGGAAAGTACTTCTTTCATTACCCCTAGGGGAACTTATTGTTATAATGTTATGCCTTTTGGTTTGAAAAATGCAGGAGCGACATACCAGCGGCTGATGAATAAGGTTTTTGCCGAACAAATCAGTTGCAATATGGAAGTCTATGTCGATAATATGCTGACAAAGAGCAAGAAAGCTGCTGATCATCTAGTTGATTTGAGTCAGACCTTTGATCAACTGGATAAATACCAAATGAAGCTCAACCCGACAAAGTGCACATTTGGAGTACGAGAAGGAATGTTCCTTGGGTACATTGTCAACCAGCGAGGCATTGAGGCGAATCCAAAAAAAATTAAAGCTCTTTTAGGGTTGCGGTCTCCAACAACGAAGAAAGAAGTGCAAAGTCTTACAGGACGAGTTACAGCGCTCAACAGATTTGTATCCCGAGCAACTGATAGATACCTCCCATTCTTCAAAACACTTCGAAAACTTTCGAGTGGAATGATGAATGTGAAAAAGCCTTTCAAGACTTGAAAAAATATTTGGGAGCACCTCCACTGTTGTCTAGGCCAATAACAAGAGAAAAGTTGTACTTATACCTGGCAGTATCAGAAAATACAGTCAGCTCGGCATTAATCAGATTGGAGAATGGAGTCCAGAAACCAATTTATTACACAAGTAAGGCTTTCCGAGGTGCAGAGATCAGGTACCCAAAGCTGGAAAAATTGGCATTGGCGTTAATTGAGGCAAGTAGAAGAATGAGGCCATATTTCCAGGCCCATACCATCGTCGTGTATACCGACATGCCATTGAGACAAGCCCATCATAAGCCAGAAAAATCAGGAAGACTGATGTATTGGGCAATAGAGCTCGGAGAATATGATATTGTGTATGAACCCAGATCATCATTAAAAGGGCAGGCTGTAGCAGACTTTATAGCAGAGTTTACATATCCTGATACCCCCGAGGAACAAAAGTTACTCGCTGACGAACCTGTGGATGTTACAGGATCAACAGACATAAGTCCAGACCAACTCCGGTTGGTAAAAGGGCTTGTGGATGTAGAAAGACCATCAAATTCAAACCTAGACCAGCTCCGGTTGGTAAAAGGGCGAGAAGAGATGGTCGACGAGGAGCGAAAATTACCAGGGAAGGATGAAAGAAAATAACAGATATTTCACCGAGGAACTCTGTCAGATAAGAAATTTGAAGATGAGTTACCTACATGGAGATTGTATGTAGATGGGTCATCTTGCACAGTAGGTTGTGGAGCAGGGATTGTTTTAAAAAACCCAGACGAGATTGACATGGAATATGCCTTGCGATTCCAATTCAAAGCCTCCAATAATGAGGCTGAGTATGAGGCCATGATAGCAGGTCTTAATTTAGCAAAGATTATGGAAGCACAACAAGTGATGGTATTCAGTGATTCTCAATTAATTGTGAATCAGATGATGGGAACATATGCAGTTAAAAGAGAATTAATGGTCAAGTATCATGCAAAGGTTATGGAATTATTGGCAGAATTTGATGCCATTCAGTTGATCAGAATACCCAGAATAGGAAATGCACAAGCAGACGCACTGGCCCAATTAGCATCAGCTACTCGTACCGAGCTGCGAAGAACAATACCAATTGAAGTATTAGAAAGTCGAAGCATAGATGAAGACTTGACGATGAATGTTATTACCCTTGATTTAGGACCATCTTAGATGGATCCCATCAGAGCATATATTGAGGAGGGAGAATTGCCAGAGGATAAGCTCGCGGCCAAGAAATTGAAGTTTAAAGCTGCTCGGTATGTACTAACTAATGGTGTTTTATATAGACGAGGAATTATGGTAGGTTTGCAGAGATGTGTACATCCCTCCGAGGTGAAAGAATTGATTGAAGAGATCTATGAAGGGTCCTGTGGAGCCCATGTAGCAGGTCGGACACTTTTACAAAGGGTGATGACACAGGGGTATTACTGGCCAACGATGAGGGCTGATTGTATAGCCTATGCCAAGAAATGTGATAAGTGTCAACGTTTTTCCTCCATCCGACGAACTCCACAAGCATTGTTGACACCCATAACTTCTCCTTGGCCATTTGCCATGTGGGGAATTAATTTGGTTGGACCACTGCCAACGACACGAGGAAGATTCAAGTACCTCGTCGTTGCAGTGGATTATTTTACTAAGTGGGTAGAAGCTGAGCCACTTATTGATATGACATACGAGAAGGTGTACCAGTTTGTTTGGAAGAATATCATCTGCCGATATGGTCTCCCTCATGCCTTCATCACAAACCATGGAACACAATTTGATAATGAGGAGTTTGCCGCCTATTGTCATCAGTCAAACATTTTGAAGACTCATTCAGCACCAGGCCATCCTCAAAGCAATGGACAGACTGAAGTGACGAACAGAACATTACTAAATGGTTTGAAGAAGAGGCTAAGTGAGGCTAAAGCTAATTGGATTAATGAACTACAGTCATTATTATGGGCTTACCGAACAACTCCCCGAACAGCAACTGGAAAATCACCATATATGCTGGCATTTGGAAGTGAAGCTGTAATACCTGCCGAGTTGGGTCTTCCAACACATAAAGTGCTGAACTTCAATTCCCCAGTCAGCGACTTAATGAGAAGATTGGATTTAGATATGCTCGAGGAGGTTAGAGAAGAGGCAACCATTAGGAATGCTGCTTACCAACAACGAACAGCTCTGTTCTATAACAAGAGGGTGAAGAAATGCTACTTAAAAGAAAGAGATTATGTGCTAAAGAAAGTCATTCAGAAGCACAATAAATTGGAAGCAAACTGGCATGGACCTTACCGAGTTACAGAGGTTGTTCGACCAGGAACTTACCGCATAGCAACTCTAGAAGGAGAGGAATTTAAGAATACATGGAATGTTGAACACCTACGCAAGTATTATCAATGATGTAAAATGTAAAGAAGTTCCATCAATATGAATAAAACGATGATGTTTCACCATCCTCTTTCTTTTTATTGAAAGTTTTTCGGGGAATACTAGTGTACAACACTACGCTGTTCAGCAATTTATGGCAACACTACTACGCTGTTTAGCAATTTATGGAAACACTGATAGTTCAAACCCACGACCAACTCCGATTGGTAAAATGGAGAGAACAAACTATACTCCTTTGGTTAGGAGGCGTACACTAGCGTGACCAACTCCGGTTGGTAAAAGAACTAGTGGACATTATAGTTCAAACCCACGACCAACTCCGGTTGGTAAAAGGGCGAGAACAAACTATACTCCTTTGGTTAGGAGGCGTACACTAGCGTGATGGTAAAAGGACTAGTGGACATTATAGTTCAAACCCACGACCAACTCCGGTTGGTAAAAGGGCGAGAACAAACTATACTCCTTTGGTTAGGAGGCGTACACTAGCGTGACCAACTCAGGTTGGTAAAAGAACTAGTGGACATTATAGTTCAAACCCACGACCAACTCCGGTTGGTAAAAGGGCGAGAACAAACTATACTCCTTTGGTTAGGAGGCGTACACTAGCGTGACCAACTCACTCAGGTTGGTAAAAGAGCAAGTGGACATGATAGTTCAAACTCAGACCAACTCCGGTTGGTAAAAGAGCGAGAACACGAGACTCTTAAAAAGGCCAATCTCGGTTGGTTAGGAAACAAAATATGCTCTCAAATGCCAACTTATGTTGGTCGGGAAGTAAGATTATTACAAAAAGTTCCTCGAAGAACAAACTATTCCAAACTGAACCAAGTATTGTTGGTCGGGGATAAAAACCCACTAACTGTATTTGGTCGACGAGGAGAATTTATCAACCTTGATTGGTCGAGTACATTTTATGAAAAGGACAAAAATTTACCAAGTATGGTTAGTAGGGTATAAATTCTCACTAACTATAATTGGTCGACGAGCACAATTTAACAACCTTGGTTGGTTGGAAAAATTTTAAACATTTTTATACTCATTACTTTATTATTAAGTGATCGAGCAACATTACGGATACTTATAACATTTTATTACTAAGTTGGTTGATGAACAACATAAAATTGTTATCTTTTTAACAGATACATATGCATAAATATAAAGTGTTTGACAAGCACAAGACAATAGCAATACAAATTTGCAAACAAAAATGAAATTCTTTCATTAAAGTCAAAATGAATTACACAAGTTCATTACATTGATATTAAATTATGTTCTAATCATTACATCAGAATTTCCTATTCTGTTGGCTTTTTTCCTTCAGCTTTTGAAATAGGCTCCTCGCCAGCAGGAGGATCTTCCAAGCAAAGGGGAGAATTAATAAAGTTAAGATCTCGCAGCATTCTGACGTTCATTATTGAAGGTGTATCCAGTAAATGCTCAGGACGAGATAAGTCAACCTGCGAATGAAGGGCATAGTCACCAAGATATTGGGAGATCAAACGACTAGGGATGGCCCGAGCAGGGATCCAACTCATGTCAAGCTTGAATGGTGGATTTGGTAGATCGAGCAGCCCAGGAGCATGGTAATCCCATAAAAAATGGCCTTGTTCTAGTTTTAATACACCCAGGGCATTCAACCATCCCTGTTTATAACCTTCATTATTGGCATTTTCAATGCGAGCATCCAAGTGACAAAGGGCCTCATTGTAGCCTGCCATCCAGAACTCACGAGGTTGTTTATGGAATTGGAAAGTTATTCTCTCTAACTGCTCATGAAGGTTTCTGACAAAAACATCCTTATTATCCAGAGCAGACTTTGTCGAAGCAAGTTGATCTTCCAGAGTTTGGATTTTCTTGGACATTTCAGACAAAGCTCGATCTTTTGCATTCAATTGGAACGCTTGAGTTTCCAATATTGATCGAGTACGAGCTTCTTCAACATTACGACTAAGAGCTCTTGATCCTCCCCGAGCAGGTCGAGAACTTGGTTCCTCGATAACATTCTGAGCAGCTCTTCCTCGTCCACGAGAACCTCTTCCTCGTCCCCGAGTAGAAGTAGAAGTACACGACCTTCTCAAGGTATCCAATTCTTGCGTTAATTTGGCATTCTCAACTTCTAGAAAAGAAAATCCCTCGTCAGTCACTGGGATTACAGCTATTGAAGAATATGCTGCAGACTTATATTGTGCCAGCTCTTTTTGCAAATTATTATTTTCTTGCTCTAGCAGCTCGGCAATCTGTCTACAAGCTTCAACTTCACCCTTTAGGGTTCTCTCCCTAACATCGTACCCAGCAAGGATCTTTTTGTGGCCTGTCTCGGCAGAAAGCTATTGATATCTCTTCTCATACCCCTCATGCAATAGGGCAGTTGATTCTTTATACTGATTTTGAAGGTCTTCTAAGGTACATTGAAGATCCTCTATCATTTCGTAATAGGCCACGTTATTGGCCACAGCTCGATCAAGTAGATCCTTCAAGTGCTGATATGCCTCCACTGCCTGCTCTGAAGCACCATGGCCAAGGATGTCGACAACTTCTGATGCACTTAGGTCTGTGTGACCAGATCTATAATATTCATGGCATTGCTGCATCAGCTTTGTATCATTGGCAGATAGTAATTCCATTCTAGTTATAAACTAGTAAAAAAGAGAAGGCATGAGTTAATAAAAGAAGCAGACAAAGCATCAACAATGTAGAGAAACGAAAAAGGTAACTTTTATTACATCATCAAAGAGAGTACAACGTTCAGAATACAGAGTACAAGTAAAAGAAAAATAAAAGAGAATACCGAACAACTTCACACCTTTTCCTTGTCTCCCAAGACTTTCTCGGGAGGTTGGGACGAGGAGCTTAGTTGCTCGGTGGGAACAACGATTTGGTTGGCAGAAGTTGGGACTTGTTTAGGAGGAGCAGGCAAAGAAGAAATCTCCTCGTTGGCTGTCTGATTGGGTTGTGGAGCAAGGACTTGATCACCCACTATCACTGAAGACTCCTCGGATGCAGCTTCATCCTCTTCTTCATCTTCAATAGCTGGAGGAGGACCAGGGAGATGTTGTTGAAATAGTTCAGAGTCCTCACTCACCTTCAATTCTTGCAAGGCAGCAACCCAACCATCTCGGAATTATTTCAAACTCCTATACTGCACCTGAGTCATCATTGCTGCTACCACCCTATCCCATCCTTTGTCCCAACCAGTTCGAAAGGATTTTTTCACAATCACTTTTCTCTTCATTTTCTCCGAGGAGAGCTTCTCGGATAGAAGATCCTCGGTGGCTTTCAATTTGGCCTCCGCCTCCTCCTTCTGGAAATTTACTTCTCGCATAAGGGACAACTCTTCCTCAGCCGATTTCAACTTGTTCTCAAGCTCCCCAAAATTTATGAGTTTCTCGGCGTATTTTTTATTCTCTCTCTCCAAGTCCTTCACCTTCTTTCCCAACTGCACTTTCTTTGCCTCAGAGGCAGTCAACTTCTTCTCTCATTCACCCTTATCCTCGTCGTATCTTTGACGGGGATTCCTTCAGAGATTGGGCCAAACCTAGAAAGGCATCCTCCACTCCAGACGAGGAGCTAGAAGCCTTGAGTGCTTCATCTTTCTTCACTATGGTGTTGAAACAACTCACCAGCTGAAAGAGAAGATAATGATAAGTCAGTGCCGAGATACATATATTGACTGAAAGAAAGAAAAATTCAGGATAAGAAAAACTTACTGAAGCAATATGACGAGTAGCTAGGGATGTCAGCATATCCCTAGACATGTTTTCTTCAATTCCTTGGACTTTAGGAATAGTCCAAGTCTTTACCGAGCTCATTGCAGAACTCGGGGGAATAATGGTTGGAACGCCAGCTCCACTAGCTTGGAGCTGGGGAAGGGCTTCAGAAAAACTGACGGAGGAGGATTTCTTCAGTCTCCTCGGTGTATTTTCAACAACATCAACCAAAGAAGAACTTTTGGTTGGAGAGATGGTGATTACTTCCACAGGAGCATCCTTCTGCATAGGAGCCACTGGGGGCTTCTCGGCAGCCTTCTGAATAGCAACAGAAGGGGCAGCATCCACTTTCTTTGTCCCCTTTTGGACATCAGCCTTATTTCTCTTTCCATCTCCAGCAGAGGAGGTCTCCTCGAAGATAGCAGGAACTTTTCTTTTGCCCATCTTTTGACTCAGAGGAATGTGAGAGTCTGGTGAAGAATCCTCAGAAGCTGGCAATGGTTCACTGGTACTGACCACAGGACGAGCAGTAAAGGATGTAGTATAACTCCTATACTGTAACAAATATGAAGCAGACCTGATGTGCTCGTCTGCAACTCTTCAATGCAAATTCCAGATATGTTTCAAATGTTTAATATTGACTTCTGATTCTTTTGTAGTTTTTCTCTTACTGTCAACTGCAAACAAATACATAGTGAAATATCAGTCATACATTTTGTCAAACACAATGAAATCATAATTTCAGAAATAAAATAAAATGAAAACAACCTATCCCATTGCCATATGGAGGGCATTTGGGACCTTCATATACTTTGTCTCCAACTAAAGGGGCATGTTGCCAATTTTTTATAACTACCCCATGTTCAAAATAATCCCTGTTAGCATCAGGGAGGTTGACTACTAAAGCCCTATTCAAAAATCTAGTTTCTAAATAATAAATATTGTCTAGAATAGCCCATCTATAACAGTACATGATCTCAGGAATTTCTATACGAGTTCCATGAGTTTGATTTAACCTATGCACCCCATTAACTATTCTCCATGTATTGGGGGCTATTTTCGCAGGAACAATATCGAAGTGGTGACAAAACTCTAAGCATAAGGGGTTTGGTGGAAAAGAAAATCCACATTCAGCAATAAAGAGGCTGGGGAACCAATGTCCCTCAGCCAAACGAAAATAATTTGAAGGCTCAGAAAGATCCTCCAAAGTTACCCAAGATGGAATAGAGAAATCAGAACGGAATTTGTCAAGAGATTCAATAACGTAAACCATGATGAATAAAAGAAGAAGTAAGAAAAGCTTACAGGGAAAAAAAGGAGATCTGTTGACAAAGACAAGGATGAACGCACAAGAGAAAGAAAGGCTATGGAAAACTCGAAAGCAGAAAATTGGAAAAGGTAGAAGCCGATGTGATTACCTAAGAAGTTTAAATACTTTGCCTTGGGAAACGGCGAAAGAAATGATTACATAAAGGAAACTATTACGCTACCGGCGGCTAAAAGGACAAAAAATGCACGAAGATCGAAGCGCTTTTAAAAATGCAAAAAGGCGGATTCTGTGAATTTGGAAGGAAATTTAAATACGCGGAAAAAGCTCCTAAAACCCAGGAAGGTCATTTAATATTGCCATATACCGAGAAAGAATGTTCCATACTCCTCAAAGTTCGAAATATGAAACATTGGGGGCTTCTGTTGATACCAAAATTAGTATGCTGATATGGACGAATAATACGAAGACACGTGTCAATCTACGTGGCACAATAGCAGCGAGAAAGTTCATTTACCCGACCAACTCACGTTCGCTCCGAGCAACAAGGATACACCGAGGAACTCCAGCACTCCGAGGAACTCTTGAGTAACGAGTAACTAAGGCGGTCCGAGCTGCATCTCGGCCACAACATTGATTGCCAGATAATCAACAGTTCAACTATTCATTGAATGCTTATCATCTTGACGCACACGCTTAAGGGGCATTTAATATATTACCCTTTCATATGTATACCATTTAATGTATCACCCTTTCAGAGTATAGCCTCAAGGTTATAAATACATTGTATGACCCTCATTCAAGGGGACCGGAATTTCTTGATAGAACTTGTAATCGAGAATTCCCAAACACTCAGCAATAACATAACAGTGGACGTAGGCCATCTTATAAGGCTGAACCACTTTAAAAATCTTTGTCTCATTTTATTTATCTGTGATTGAATAATTAGAGCGATCTAATTTTTTACATCAACAGTATATATAAAAACATTATATAATGACAGAACCATGAATAAAAGCTACCCCTATATGTTTGGCTAAAACCCTAGATTTTTTGCGAGAGAAAGACAAGTCAGTCATTCAAAAAGTTTATATCTCCAATGAGTTTGAATAGACTGAAATTCTAAAGCCAAACGAAGATGAGAAACAGTGTTAGAGAGAAATGCCTCAAGTAAGAGTCGTTCTCCATTTATAGTCAGAGGTGGTGAGAAAAGAGGATAAGAAATAAAGAAATAATTTCACAATAAATAGTGAGAATATAGGAAGACATACTTTGACGTTTTAGATGGAAAAGAAGGAAGAGGAAGAGGCTCGAAGATAAACTGACATTTTTTATGTAGTTTTTTAGGCAATAGTCTCACTTTAAACAATTTAATTTGTCATCCACCCCATTCCATGTATTTTTATAATTGTAATTAGTCATATAACATCTCATATCCACCTCTAACCGTCTTTTTGTATTTTCTTAAAAAATAACACATTTTGTGAACTTTTTAATTACCACTACATAAAACTAACAATAAAAAAAAGTAAGAGATCGAATGTAACTAAATTATCCCTTATAAGATTAATTCTAAAGATTGGGGGAGTAATCCTATCTCACATTCTATGGATGGCAGCGATCCCATCTTTCTTTCTTTTTTTGCTAGCGATCCCACGTGCAGTTATTATTTTTAACTGCCCCATGCCTTCAGTAATGTACTGTCATCGATTTGGTGTATTTATAGCATTGTCCTTCTGCCAGCGAAATGATAACATGGTGACACTTCGCTCTTTCAAGAGTATGTCTCCATTCCTTAATTTCTTTCACATGTTGAATGTTTCTTATCCCTATGCAGAATGCATCCTCCGATTCACTTGTATTTTAATATGATGAAAGCCATTCACTGTATAAATATAATATAATAAATATGAGGAACATGGGTGTTTACGAATTTGGTTTATTCATGAATTAAAGTGCCTGGTATTGAAGTTTAGGTGATCAATGGCATCTTCATTTGACGATTAATAACAGATTCCTTCAAGTCTTTATTATAGAATGTATGCCAAAATATCTATAAAGTAGATTATATGATTACACTACATGAGTGGTTTCTTAATAGTAGTACAAATTATAATCAATGTTTTGCTAACACTCGAGTATAAATATATGTTTACCTATTATGATGTTTGATTCTTTTATAATGCATAGTAGTACTTATCAGTTCACCTGGTAATGGTCAATGCTATGGCTAGAAAAAAGTATTGAAAAACTGTTATGAAATCATAATAACAAACATGTTCCATCTTATCATTTCAATTGCAGATGATTGAGTGTGACAATGGGTAGTTGTAAAAACATATATTTGCCTACATCTGCATGGGTAATTTGAACTCACATTTCCCTTTTTTTGCAGGCGTGTAATAGCTTTAATTTAATAATATCAAACTATTATGGAAGGCAGGAAATGGTGAGAATAAAAAACGAAGAAGGGACGAATGAATTTTCGTATGATGCCGTAATGAAAACAATAAAGAAATGGATCTTATATTCATTTATACGTGCTGCAACAACAGCATTGACTTCACGTTGCTTTACCTCGACAAAGGCAAGCGAGTGTGGCTACATTACAACCCAAATTTATAAATGATAGACAAAAGCCATGATCGTTGCTATGATGAGGCAAGACAAATACTCGAAGATTGTAAATACCAAATACTCGTTGATAGAAAGATACATTAAATACAGGGTCAATTATTAAATAGTCTCTATTATAAATATGTATTTTTTAAAAAGGACATATATTTTTAGTTTAACCCATTTAGTCCCTCAAGCACTCAATATCCTCTTATTTTTAGAGGTCCGCGCCAGCGGCACTCCCTCTCCAAAATATGTGGCAAAGGACTTTTTGAGGCAAAATAAAAAAGTTTGGACTAAATGGGTATTAAAAAATGTCCGAGGGACTATTTAGTATATGTCCTTTAAATATATGCATTTTACTCAATACATTTAAACTTTACCATATATATTAGGGAAGGGCTTAAATGCATGTTCAAGTATTGGAAACAAAGCATCACATACCGCACTTAAGCGAGATGAGCAGTAAACAATACTGTGGATGTTACGCGATGGCGTTTACTGCCACTTTACCCTTACCCAAAATACCCCACTCGACACGTGCACCGTACTTGTTAATAACATTAACTTATAATTGTGTGAATTATTACTATGCACTCATTATCTTATTATACAGCTCTGACTACGGCATCGTCGTGATGTATTACATGCGCGGACTATCGTTAGGCACCAGTACAATAAAACACTACTCACTAGGGGCAGCAATTTTTGACACGACACGATAACTCGACACGAAGTTAGTGGGTTAGGATTGACGATTTCTTGACACGACCCGCCAACACGAATAATAAACGGGTTGAGTTAGTGTCAAACACGTATAACTCGAAAATGACACGAATAGACCCGCTTAATTCGTATTTTATGAAGAATATATTAGATAATTTATCTATCTTGATATGGATTCTATAAAATTCATGGAGAATCAGATGATAAATTATTTATGTGTTGAAAGAAGTTGAAATTAATTAAATTTAAGTTATTATAGACCTATGATTAGTTAAGAGAGAAGAAAAAAAATATTTTATATTTTACTTAATGGGTTATGCGGGTCAATCCGAACACGACACGATAATAAATAGGTCGGATTAGTGTTTGCACATCTGACACGATTAGTTAAATGGGTCGGGTTAGGGTTGACTAATACTTGACACGAACCCGACATGACACGACCCGAACACGACACGACGCACACGAATTGCCACCCCTACTACTCACCATCAACACCGCTCACTATACCACAAACCGAGAATGGTCACATACCTTCTCGTGAAGAATTGAAGAAACCATCTTAAGGTTCACCATACTACTCTTACCTTCCCTTACACGTCCTATACATGTATAAACATTGCTCAACTCCCTGATGTAAATAAACCATTTGCATGGCACACACAAAAATGAAAAAAAGCATTCGTAACTATCTCCAAATATCATCATACAAACATTTGTCAATCTAACCTTATCATTCTTTATGTATGCAAATGAAAACCTACACTTAGGAGCATATTTACTTAGTTTATCACGAACATCTTCAGTTGATTCTAATCGTTGCCCTACCCTACATATGTTATATAACTTCTCCAGTTCATGTAAAGTACATACGCGTGGTATCCAACCTTAACATATCACCATATTCCACATCATTTTCCAACCCATAAATAATTTATATTTCATAAGTACTAGATTTCTCAACACCGAACACAACAATGTCGACAACAAGGGCATCGATATACCCTTGATACACAGACATCATACGCACGTCCATATCGGATTATGTGCATATTGGTTGATTTAGGAAGGAATGACATATCTTGTTCGGTACCAAGATTTGAAAGTTTTCTAATAATCGCAATGCATAGCTCCTTATATGAAGCCACTGGTGTTAATCCAACAATAAAAGTGATAGAGTGATAAGTACACCTTAACAGCTTAACTATTGATTAACAAAAGTAATAAAGGAAAAAAAAAAGTCTATGAATGTAACATAAGAAGTAATAATAAAATCAATACACCTTATAATAAATCTCTTAAAAATAACCCATACCCAGATCCCCAAACAGAGTAGCTAGCCAAAAAATTATCTCCTTACATGCGGTTTTCAATAATAATGTTGCCATAGTAATTTCAAGTTTGACTGACTAAAATGGCTTAGAACAATGCGTATTAGACATATAATTCATATCGTGACAACCAACATTTTAAGCTTCATGGATGACATAAAATAACAAAGCAACTAAATTGATGTAATTAGCATTCTAATGAGAGTAGTTAACATGATTTTGTGCATAAGAATGGCATTTTCTACACCGGTCAATCGTAAAATTTTAACGTAAAGGCCATAACATTCATCGTCTAGGGAATACTAACCTATGAAAGTTATTTGAAATCAACGTACAAAAATGAGAAAAACGACCCCGTACAAATCACAGAAATTAACAAAATTTAATACGGCCTTAATTCAACAACTTTTTTAGAACAAACACGTGTTGTAATTAGTCGTTATATTGATAAATGACCATAGGGAACATAATTTCATGCATAAGAATGACACTCCCTACATCGGATAATCGTAAAAACAATTAACGTAAAGGAAATAACATTCATCGTCTAGCGAATACTAACCTATTAATGTTATCGAACTCAATGAAAACAACAAGCAATACGACTCCATAAAAATCACCAAAAAAGACAAAAGTTACTACGGCTTAAATTTGACACCTTTTTAGAACAAACACATATTGTAACTAACATTTACAAATAGGAAGTTAGAATTTCAGTATTAAATGTAATCTAAATTAATCTAACAGTTTTAATAACTAAAAATCACTAAAATAATACAATCCAACACCTTTTAAAACAATCAGAAACTGGAATAAAAACGAATAGTGTTACTACAAGGAGTTAGAATTTCTGTAATTAATTTTTATAAATTAATCCAACACTTTTGTGAACTAAAATGATTGAAATAGTAGTATTTCCTAGCAAAGAGTTACAATTTATGTAGTAAGACTCGCTACGATTACAAAGTTCATATATACATTTTAAAATTGCACAAAACACAGTTGGGAGCATGGAACATATACCTTTCAGGTAACTAACCCCAATCCACTGGTGTGAAATAATTTCAAGAGGGTAGAAATTTATATACAAATAACAAATTCAAACAGGATATTTTAAATAAGGTGTGATTTTATTTAATTATAACTTATGGGTTTGAAACTTCAGAAGTTCGTGATTGTTTACCTTGCAGTATAAGAAAACGAACAATTGTTTGTTGAAATTATCACATAACCAAAATTTGAAAGGTGTTTTTGAAAAAATACCTCTTAAGTCGTTTAATTCAAGATTAAACCATCTAAATGGCTTCAACCAGTTTGCTGAAGAATTTATTTTCTTATAACAAAATTCTAACACAAAATGTGTAAAACAGTATGAACGAACTATTTAAGGTATAGGTTTACCAGTTTTGAAAACTAAAACTTATAAAGAAATTAAATCAACACAGCCTCAAGAAAGGGATGAGAGGAAGAGGAAGTATACAAGTACAATTTTAACGTGGTAAAACCCCACCCAATTGGGGAAACATCCACGAAGGTCTCTACACCTCAAAAGTAAAAATTCACTCAAATAGAATAACAGTTTACAAACTATATAACAATCAAGAAACACAATCACACCTAATTCTAAGTTCAGAAATGTACCACAGGTTTGTAACTCCACTCCTTTTAGCTTTATGTCGACTCAAAAATCCACAATCTTAATACCAACACTTTTCAGTGTAGTAGTGTGAAGGTGTAAGTGGTGATGTGCTTTAAATCACGTGCATGAAACACACTCACACACTTAATTACAGATAGGATGCTAATCAAATTACAAATAGATCACAAATATGTAAAGATTTCCAAAATCAGTTTAATCGAAACTATCAGACTTTGGATCTTTCAACATATCCACTGATCAAGAGGGAATCTTGCTATATACATGATCTACGATCCTAAACACTTTCTTATTTTGAAAATATATAGACTATTTCACAAAATATGAAATATGTGAAAGTGTAAATCCCCAACCAAGATCTTAAACTAGATCTGAGTCTGAATGTTCAAAGAAACTGAAATCAGAAACTGATAAAAATGAACTTTTCGGTGTATGTTTTTCGTCGTTGCTTGAAAAGCTTCTCTAATCAAAATCCTCAAATTACCTACAAAATATAATATCAAACTCAAGTGTAGAGGTAAGTAAGGGTATCAATCCACATCAAGGGGTAAGCTAGAGAAAACTCAATTGTAATTCAAATTTTATTTTCTTTATGGGGATTTTTATTTTTTCTATTTTTTTTAGCTTTTTCAAATATTAAAACAATCAGGGTGCGGATGTGAAATAACACTAAATTAAAATGAAAGATCAAATTACAAACTAAAAAGTTGCTAAAATGAAAAATAAAGTCTAACACAAAAATATGAGATAAATGAGGTAAATAAATGCGAGAGCAATCAAGGAATGAAAGCACACCACAAATTTTATCTATTCTAATTAATTAATTGAATTCTTCCAAATTAATATCAAAATTACAAATCAACTCTCGTTGCAAATGTAATTTTAATAGTAACCTATTAGAAAATTAAGTTTAATGCCCCACAACTCTAGAAAAATTGATCTACATGCCTTTTAATTAATCACCTGTTAGGATATCGATCGATTAAAATTTATGTAAATCTTAGAAAATAAATTTAGAGTTGAAATTCAAGTAATAACACCCCACTTAAGAAACCCTATCGCTAGTTTGAATCTAAAATGAGTATTATAACTAGAATTTTGATTTTCTCTCGAAAATCATTTACCCTCTCTCGAGGCATAAATTTAAGGGTGAGTGATCAAAATTAACATTCAAAGGGAAATTTTCAAGTAATCAAACTAATTAAACTAAAATAACATCAAATAAGGATTTCCTCCCACCCCTTGAAAGGGGATTTATCCTAACATGATATGAAATTCGACAAATTAATAATCAAAGGCATAAAATAAATGAGAAGAAAAGAGAACAATCAAACCCAATCTCTTGAAGTGAAATTGAACTCTTATTTGCTTGAAATTAAGCACCATCCATCCAATATGAGCATCCAACAATAATCAATTCAATATAATACTCAATTGAATTACTCACAATTTATCACTCAATAATCTCTAAAAATAAAAATAAAAACTATTTACAAAAATAAGTTCCTAATTTATTTTCTAATCTAACCTATCGCTCTCTAGAATTCTCTCTACAAATTGATATCTCCCACTTCAAGGGATCTTACATCCTTTAAATAGTAGGCATAGAGCATGGGGGTAAATTGGGTAGTGTTTAAATGGAGATGAGGGGTGTGAGGAAATATTGGGGTTAATTTAGGAAAATGCACAAATGTGCATGGGTTGTGTGAGGTCATGTGGGTGAGTGGCTAAAATCATATTTGGTTTAGAGGGGTAATTTTGGAAATTGGGGTAGAAGTGGTAGTTGGGGGTATTTGGGTAAAATGATTTTAAGTGGTTTAATTGGTTTTTGGGTTAATAAGACATGTGGAGTATATTTGGGTTTGTTTGGCTTTTGGTTGTTTTGGCTTGAAACAGGTCGTGGCTTTTGAAAATGGGTAAGGTAGGTGACTTGGGTTTGGCATGAAGGTGGTTTAGAAGGGGGTCGGGTTTGGGTTCTTGGCCGGCCGGGTTGGAGTTCAGGTGGATATGGTTTGTGGGGTATTGGATCTCGGGTATGAAGGTGGATCGCATCTGGGGTTGTCGGGTTTGTTGTTAGAGGGTTGGTGGGTTGATTTGGGTGAGTGATGGGTTGCGAGGTTGGGGGCTGGTTGACGCCGTGTTTTCACCGAAAATGGGAGTGTGGGAGGTGTTGCTGGTATAAGAGAGAAAAGATGTTGGTTATGGTTATGGAGTGTGGGGATAGGGAAGAGAAGGAAATGGGTGTTGGGTTTAATGGAGGAGAGAGAAATGGGGTTGGAGTGAGGTTGAAGATGAATAGTAGATGGGTTTTTTTGGTTGTGTGTGGTGTAGTATATGGTAAGTGTGTGAGAGTGAGGGTGTAGGAAAATAGGGGTGTGGGTGAGCTTAGGGGGTGTTTGTGTATATGGGTGTGAGGAATTTTGTGTGTGTTTAACTTATGACCCCTAAAAAATGTCTAACTAAAACTAATAAAACTAAAAATTAAATCCTAAAAATAAAAATAAAAACTTAAATAAAATAAAATCTCAAGTCCTAAAAAAATAAACTAATAAAAGTAAAAAATAAATTCCTAAAACTTAAAAATAAAAACTAAAGACCTACAAAAATGTAAATCCAAATAAAAGTAAAAAATAAATGAATTGCTAAAAAAACTAATCCTAGTAAAATAAAATAAAAATTAAAAATCAAAATAAAGCAACATTAAATAAAAAAATAAATCCTAAAAATAAAAACGATTCAAACTAAAAAAATTAAAAATATAAAAATTCAAAAGGGAACAAATCAAACACACACGGCTCAGAACAAAATTTAGGCTAGGTCGGGGTAGGCTAGGGTTACGGGATTGGTAATTAGCTCCATAATCAGCGCAATTGCCTTGAAATACGTGTTTGAACACCGCAACGTGCATTCGACCTACAAAATACATAATAAAGCGCATAAGACCCAAATTTCGAAGAATTAACAACTAAAATACATCTACTCGGGGTATAAATTGTACCCTTTTGGTTGCTTATCAGAAACTAATTTGTTAGTTTTAGGGTTTGAAAACATAACAGTTGAAAACAGCCAACAAAACTATGATTTCTCGAAACAAGAAATCAAATCTAAGAAAGATAGACGTGAAAATGTATCACAGAATTTCAATCTCAGGTTTCTATGAAAGAAAATGAGATCAAACTGTTTTGATTAAGTTGGAAAAGAGATTAAGGACAGAAGAGGAATGATCTTCATAGCTTTCGAACTAACACACTCTCATAAATGATTTTTTGGTTAGATTTGGTCGGAGTTCAGTTTAGGGCTTTCTTTTTCTCACTTATTTCTCTCTCTCTCTCTCTCTCTTCTCCCTTTATTTTCTCTCATAAATGAGGTAAACAAAAGATTGTAATCAAAATACATATGGCATCTATTTATACTAAGCCATGGAAGCCTCTGGAACTACGAAGAAAATAAATGGTCACGCTTAAGTCTTAAGAGATCGAGGTAAATCTAATGGCTACCAATGCACCAAATTAAAAAGACTCTGATTGGTTTAAATGTAAACATAAGGATCTGGTAAGAACGCGTGCAGACCATAGATTAAAACAATCCAATGGTGAATAAACAAACATAGGAATGTCAGAGCAAGAAAATACAAATCCAGTCGTTGTGAGTCTAACACATGTAAGGTTGAGATGGGGTATAAAATGCGTATTTTAGAACTTACATAAATACAATTTGCACCAACATAATTATCAAGCACATTTGGTTTCTACCCAACATGTTTTTAACAGATTAAAGAATTTACGAATCAGGCCACAAACATTTATAAAATTCAATTTTAAATTTCTTAAAATTGTTTTAAAAAGCTTATAAATTATTTTAAATAACCCAAAAATTTTGAAAAAAATATTTTAATGGGATTTAACTCACACACACCCATATTATGAAGAATGCAATCTCATATGCAACACATAAATGATCCTAGGTGTGGTGTTGGTGTTTATACCTTTGGACTATTAGAGGAAGTTGAATGTAGAGTCTGAAAGCTTGTTGGTAGAAAAGGGTATGACTCAATTTTTCACTATTTCCAAACTAGATGAGCACCTATATAATATAGACTCAAGTGAGTCAAAGATATAGGTTGCTTCAATTTCCCCCTTTAGAAATATGTGATAAAATCTCCTTTAAGTTATCTAGGACTCGTAGGGATACAAAATAATAAGAAAACCCTATTCCTATACAAAAATTCTATCTACCCAATATCCTGAAAAGAGAAAATTACATAGCTCAACTAGATACAGACCAATACCCTATCAAAATGCTGTTGTAAATGAAGGTACAGATTCTTGAAAATATGATAACAAAGATCAAGCTTTTTAGTTGAGAATACAACAAGATGTCCAAGAAGACTCAAATTTCTCCCCCATTTTTTCTCAAATGGACAAAGGGCAAAGAAAAATAAGTATGAAACAATAAATCATTGTTCTGTCATAACCATACCAATAGATTTGCACAGGGATTCAAATCGAAGATAATCTAATGGTTTTGTAAATAGGCCAGCTAATTGCAATTCAGTCGGTAGGTAATTAATTTCTAACTCTTTAGATCCGACTAACTCGAGTATTAAATGATATATGATTTTAATTTATTTGATACGAAAGTGCTGAACTGGACTTGTAGAAATATTAATCGCGCTTTGATTGTCACAATAGAGATGTAACTTATCTTCAGTTGTACCGTAATCTTTCAGCATTTGTTTTAGCCAAAGTAATTGAGCACAATAACTTCTCGCGGAAACATATTCGGATTCGGCAGTAGACAAGGAAGTGCAGTTTTGTTTCTTACAACTCCATCCTACCAAATTGTTACCAATGTAATAGCACGCTCTTGAAGTACTCTTACTATCATCGGTACGCCCGACCCAATTAGCACCGATGTAACCTACTATAGAACTAGAGGCGTCTTTAGTGTACCAAAGTCCTGAGTTTAGAGTGCCTTTAATGTATTTGATAATTCTTTTAATGCATAAGAGATGACCCTCTTTAGGATTGTTTTGATAACGAGT
Source organism: Sambucus nigra (assembly GCA_949130495.1). Taxonomy (NCBI): domain Eukaryota; kingdom Viridiplantae; phylum Streptophyta; class Magnoliopsida; order Dipsacales; family Adoxaceae; genus Sambucus; species Sambucus nigra. The sequence continues at coordinate 304,399,111 of OX422220.1, forward strand.
ACACATGCAGACAGAGTACATGATATCAAGACGGGAGGCAGTAAGGTAAAGTAAGCTTCCTATCATAATGCGGTATATGGTAGAATCAATGGCTTTACCATTCTCCTCATTTAAAAGTTTGACTGAAGTACTCACAGGAGTACTAGTTTCTTTAGCTGTTTCTAGGCCAAACTTCTTGACAATCTCTAAAGCGTATTTAAATTGCGATACAAATAATCCATCTGAATTTTGTTTAACTTGGAGCCCTAAGAATAATTATAACTCCCTTATAAGTGACATTTGAAATTATTTGTGCATAATGTCTGATAAGGTCTTAACTTCTAAAGGGGAGGTGGATCCAAAAATGATATCGTCAACATAAACTTGGGTTATAGTAATATTATTTTCAAAATATTTAGCAAATAAGATTTTATCATTCCCTCCTCTCCTAAAAATCATTGTCTATAAAGAGGTTGATAGATGTTCATACCAAGCTCTAGGAGCTTATTTTAACCCATAAAGAGCTTTTTTAAGACGATAGACATAATTTGGGTGATGAGGGTCAATGAACCCTTTGGTTTGTTAAACGTAGGTATCCTCAATTCAAATTCCATTAAGGATGGTTGACTTAACATCCATTTGATATAGTGTGAAGTGCAAATGACAAGCTATTGCAAAAGTAAGCGAACATATTCGAGGTGAGTGACCGGAGCAAAAGTTTCCTCGAAATCTATTCCTTCAATCTGAGAGTAGCCCTGGGCAACTAGTCTAGCTTTATTCATAATAATCATCCCAGATTCATCTGTTTTAGTTTTAAAAATTCAACGTGTGCCGATAACCCTTTTGTTTTTAAGCCTGGGTACAAAATACCATACATCATGAATGACAAATTGAAAATGTTCCTCCTTTATAGCACTAATACACAAAGTGTCATTCAAGGATTCATTTACAGTATTTGGCTCAATAAGAGACACAAAGCATGCAAAATGAATAATGTTACGAAGTTGAGATCTTGCACGAATAGGCTCAATAGGATTACCAACTACACTATCTAAAGGGTGATCTTCGTAAACCCAGTTAGGTACTTTAAGGGTCTCAGTTGGTAACGATTCAACTCAATCTGGAGAGTCATAATTTAAAATATTTTCGGACTCATCCACAATTGTTGGTTCTTTGGTCTTACTTTCTACATTAGTTTCACTTACAACCACATTAATGGATTCCATCATGGTTTTGGTATGAAGATTGTAGACACGATAGGCTCTACTATTTGTAGAATATCCTAAGAAAATGGCTTTATCTCCTCTGCTTTCGAATTTAAACAGATGTTCTCTATCCTTACAGACATAACAGGTGCTACCAAAGGTTCTAAAGTATTTTAGGTTAGGTTTCTTCCCATACCAAAGCTCATAGGATGTTTGTTTGGTATTTTTCTTTAAGTAAACACGATTGATTATATGGCTGGCTGCACGAATGAATTCTACCCAAAAGTATTTAGGTAGGTTTTTTGGATGAATCATCGCACGGGCCATTTCTTGAAGAGTGTAATTTTTACGGTCAACAATTTCATTTTGTTGAGGTGTCTTAAGAGCACTAAATTCATGTTTGTAACCATTATAATCACAATATTCAATGACACGTGAGTCTATGAATTCTCCTCCTCTATCACTACGAATTCTATCTACTTGGGAATCTTTTTCATTTTCTATACGAACTAAGATTTTCAAAAACTTACGAAAGGTTTTTTATTTATGTTTTAAAAAGGAAACACAGGTAAATTGAGTGAAGTCATCAACCATAACAAGGATGTAAGTGTTGCCACAAAGACTAAGAGTACGAGAAGGACCCATTAGGTCCATATATATGAGTTCTAAAGGTTTAGTGGATTGAACTTCTTTAACTTTCTTGTGGGGAAACTTAACAATTTTCCCTTCTTGACATGGACCACATACGATGTTTGAAATAGGTTTGATCTTAGGAAAACCTCTAACTATCTCTTGGGAGCATAATTTTCTAAGACTATCATAATTAATGTGACCCAACCTATTATGCCATATCTCATTATCATCCATTATGGCAATGTTACAAACCTCTGTACTTAGATTGTAACAGTTATCTGGAGTAAGGAGTCCTGTAATAATGTAATCACCTTTTTCATTTAAAATTTTGCAATTGTTCTTTGAAAAAGTGACAGTACGGTTTGAGTCACAAAATAGTGATATACTTAGTAAATTAGCTGTAAGACCTTTTACCAAGAGAACATCTTCAAGAATGAGTAATCCTTCTTCATGGAGTGTTCCTTTACCAATGATCTGGGTTGACACGCCATCTCCAAACAAGACTTTTCCTCCGGAGAAGTTAGTTTTATTTGAAAGTTTGGAATCATCCCTCATCATATGTTTGGAACATCCAGAGTCTAAATACCATCCAGTTGATATGTGTTCAGCTTTAAAGCACTGATCACAATGTTGCATTTCAACTGGGGTAATAGATCATCTTTTCTGACCCAAATTGCTCTAGTTTTCAATTTGCGCTTATTAGCTCGTATTTGATAAAACTTGCGAGCTTCTGTCTTTTTTTAAAAATATTTTTAAGCATATTTATTAGTATTATAAACAGTTTGAGAAATTGGTTCAGAAAAGAATCTAGGATTATTTCTTGTTGATGGTCTTTTAGTAATATTCATTCTCCTTCTATTACAATAGTTAGAATTCTTGTCTGGCTGTCTAGGAAGATGTAATACCCCGTATTTTTATAACTTTTAAATTATGGGATTTATTAAATTTAATTGAGATAAATTAATTAAATTTTAATCCGGAATGTTGTTTTAAATATTTACTAGCGTGACGAGAGTTAGTAATTATTGGAAATTTGTTATTTGTTGAATGTTACTGGATGAGTATAGTAATATATGAGATTTACTTTTATAATACTGTCAAGTGTGAATAAAATGACAATTATGGAACGCGCCTGTGTCCCGTTGGGAATAAATGTTGATTAATAAAAGTGAAATATTTTTAGTTATCCGTATGATCGTTTTGAGTGCGCCAACGTGTCCAGAAAGGTTGAGATAGTCAGAAAAGTGTACCCGGGGGTCTAGTTTGAGTCTCGGGACTATTTTAGGCTTAATTAGTACCCCGAGAGGGCATTTTGGTCATTTTATATTTTTGGGTAATTAAACCCACGAAATTTCAAGGGTTATATCAAATGTCTAACAACCAAATACAAGTGACGGCCATAGGAGAGGGAAGGAGAGAGCTTCCAAAGCAATTCAAGGCCCGAAATCCATCCGTTTGCACCGCCTCCACCACCAACGCGTAGATCGTGAGACAGAGAACGCAACCACACCAAATTCGGCACCAAACCAGAAAGTCGAAAATCCCAGGCAAGTGTTTATCTTGCTTATTTTCGTTGATGCATCACTCATATTAGTTTAGGAATGATTAGGATGAGTTGTATGGAAGAAAAACCCCATTTGAGATAGGAAATTGCATGTAGGGATGATTTAAATGATATTCTGGAAACCCTTTTCCCATGTAGAGGATTAAACCACGAATTTATGATGTTTTATAAGAAGGAAATTATGGAAAAGAAGTGTTAGAACCATGTGTAAGAGATTTCTAGGGTTCTTGATATTTACATGAATTTTGGGTTGTTAATCCATGTTTAGTGACAGAAACTTACATGCTTTACGTAGAAAATACATAATATGATGATAAAATGTTAGTAGTATAAATTCTGGGACGATTAGGAATGAAAAATATGTAATTGGTTGAGGTTAGAGGATGAAACCCGTAACTACAAAACTGCAGGATTCGCAATACTTGCTTGATCGATCGATCGAGCCTTGATCTTCGATCGATCGAAGGTTCGATCGCTCGATCGATCGAACCCTCCTGGCAGACTCATGTTTTCCCTTCTTAATTAGTTGAAATTCACTTTAATGAGGAATAATTCATGGACACCCTTATAAATATATTTTGAGGGATAAAGAGGACTAGTAGGGTATATGAATAAGTTTTGGGATCTTTAAGGTTAGATGAGAGTTGTATCCTTTGGAGATTTCATATATAAGAAACGATAAAACTACGTATTTAAAGTGAGAAGATTACGTAAAATAGTTACGAAAAAGAATAGATGAATACCTACGGAATTTTTATAGGTGGGAGGATAAAACCATGAGAATTATGCGGTAAGTTGGAATAATACCGATTCAAGGTTAGAAACGAACTGTTACATGTGATAACAAAAAATGAGGTATGAGAAATAATGTCGTAAGTATGGGATTTGAGAATATACCCAAATATTGATATGGTAATATTAGTATTATTATATGATTGTGTATGCATATGCTATCTATGTGAGAAAAACATGCTCGCACTACTTGCTATCCCTGAGGTTATCGCGCCGGGACAATCTTATCTCGTGTGCCTTATGGGGGATATTGACTCGTACCCTAGAAGATAGAAATCCTAGGTACGGGCTATCGGATCGATAGTCGAACGGTCCTAAGAGATGTGAGGGTATGTACTGACCTCTTGGGCTTGGAAACTATGCTTCGCCTCAATATTGTTTGTGTATGTGTTAATACAGTTCGAGAGTGATTCCGAACTTGTATTTCCCTTAGTACGAGTGATACGGAGATTGGATAGCAGAGTATGACCGCACCATAATTTTATGTGGGGTGCTGTTAGAATATATATATATTATACGAGTATTTAATATATATATAAACTTCTGAAATTTGGGAAACTGCCTACTGTGTTATGGTAAGTAAGACATGTGTAATGACTCAAATTGGAAATACTTGTTTTGAAAAGTATAATATGATATTGAAAAAATTTATGAATCAATAAAGTTAAAATGAGCGTTTTGTACTAAATGAAATTTTCCTTTTAAACCATGATGTTGTTAAATCTTAAATCTTGAGAGTCACCTAAGATATGTTAAATCCTTGGGGAAAGATAGTGTGATATATGGTGAGATAAACCATTGGGAAGGTTAGTTGCGATAGGAGTGCACATTAGAAGAGAGGTGAGAATTTCTCAAGAGAGTGTCGCACTGATATGTTGTTGCATTGGCCTGTAATCAATTTAAATACTTGCTAAACGAATTTTTAAATCATATACACTATCGGGCTCTGACCCATTTCCACTTCTCTTTCTCTCTTGTATATATATGTATGTATTACAGGTGCCCAGCCACAGGGGCGTCTTGCATAGGATCCTTTGGATGGAACGTGCTGTAGCTTTTGTGGGAGTTACAGGCCATTGTTTAGACGACCTCATTGTTGACTCTACTTCTAGTGCAGCTTTATCCAGTAGGGGCATGTGTCGCCCTTTTTCCATTATTTAGTCGATATTGTCAGAGATTGTAATTCTTTTAATTTCAGTATCTTTATTTCGGGATTGTTAATGTCAGGATGTTTTCCTTAGTATTTTAATGTTGGGATTTATTATTGTTGGGTAAACTCTTGAATGTTCATTTTATTCTTCTACTTATTGTGTGACTCTTTAGACGTTAATGGTTTAAGGTTTTATAACCGGATTTAATAAAATGAGAATAAAAGTTTAAATGGTTTTGACACTTAGCTTAATTAATTAGGGTGTTTAAATTGGAAAAGTTTTATTTTCGACAGTGATGTTGAGAATGAATTAATTGTTCACCTTGAATTAATTTAATATAGGAGTGATCGCCCGGTATTTAATTAGGCGGGGTGTCACAGGAGATAGTTATTTCGGCTTCTCCTAGAATAGTTGAAGTAATGATAAACAAGAGAGTTATAGCCTGGATTACATAGACGTTTGGAATAGAAACCATCAAGGGAATGTCCATAGATATCACAATAGGAGCAGTAAAGATGGAACGTAAAACTCATAACCTAAGGAAAATTATTATTCGAAGGCTTGTCTAGGTTTTGAGCTCTAGTCTTGTTCCTAGGTGGCATGGGATGATATAAAGAATCAGCTTATCGAATAGGGGCAAACATATTTAGCCTTTTGATTAACATTATTCTTAGAGCTACTTAATTCACCAATGTCCAACTTCAGTTTTTTTATATCAAACTTTGAAAGTCTAGACAAGTTTTAATACGTCTTTTGCCACCAGACACAAACTTTATTATTTCAAAGTTTTTAGTTTGGTTCTTAGAGTTGGGACAAAATCATATTCCAGTTATGTCAGCAGAATTGATTTTACTTTCAGCAACACAATCTTCATATAATTATTTTCAAATTTTGCAATTTTTTTTAAGATTGTGGATGTCTTTTCTTTTATTTGTTCCAATTCTAACAATGTTCCTTTTTATTTCTTTTCCAGATTTTCATTTGATTCAGATAACTCTTTCAGTTTTTGTTCAAAATTTTTTGTCTCATTCTCATGAGTTAGACATTGAGTAGTGTACTCTTCATCATTCTATTTGATCATCTGACTTAGGTTTTCTATCTTCTGGGTAAGATCCTTGATAATTTTTTCAAGTCTAGTGCTTTTCTTGAGAATGCGTGATAATTTATTAACTTCGCAAGTTTCCAAGTAACCCTTATTTAACTAGCGTCTACTTTTAAACCAAATAAATTTAACCCTTAAACATGCATCTAAATCAACCCATCAAATATAAAGCATGCGACACAAAGTTAAGGAAAAAATCCCCGAAGAGCAAAACCTTTTATTTCTAGAACTTTAAAGAATTTACAAGACCATTGACTTACATACAACCTGATAATCGCCCACAAGTATAACGCACGGTGTCTTCGGTAAACCTTCAAAGCAACGGCTAGAAATAGTGTGACACAGAAATACCCGCAGGTGTCGGTTCCTATGTCGGCGGCTGGAATTTTCCCTTTCCAGGAGGGCAGCAATGAAGAGGAAGAAGCGGTCCACTTCACAAGGGTTGAACAACAGTAATGGTGTTCTTGGGTTACCAAACTTTGATTCACATAGATATGGAAGATGTGTGAATCTAAAAACCTAGAATCATAGGACTCAATAGGTGAAGACTTTAGGGTTGATATGCTCTGATAATCGTGGGAAAGTCTTAAGAAAACCAATTGCTGATCGTGATTTAAATAAGGGATCGAAACCCTAAAAAATCTGCTGCACGATCTGGCAGTAATTATCCTCGCCGGATCGGTCCGGTCGATTAGGCGGATCGATCCGGGTAAGTCGGATCGGTTCTTTTTCTGAAACCGGATCGGTCTGGTTGGCATCGGATCGGTCCGGAACTTTTGTCTTCATCGGTTCGCTATGGATCCGGGGTGTACTGGACTTAGCTTCAGCAATCGGATCGGTCCGGTGAACCGGATCGGTTCTTTTATCTGGTCCGGATCGGTCCGGTCCTCAGGAACCAGATTCCTTCAAGGAAATCTCTCCATCTTCAAAGGGCCATATCTTCTTCACCGTAGCTCGGAATGAGATGCCGTTTCTTCCAGTATCTTTGTTGCGGCAAGCTCTTCAACTTTCCAGTTGACCTATCCTCCGGATGGTGGATGTACAATTACCGAATTGCCCTTGAACTTTCATATCGAGCCTTTTTCACTGTTTTGACTTCTCTTGCGTACCACTAGGCATATAGTCCCTAAAAGCATGGAACGTGAAGTCATTGAGGCTGATGAAAAACACATGATGGAGATGCAGGATGCTTGATTCCTAGAATTCGGATTGAGGCCGTCATATGTGATCATGTAGAAACGTGCCAAATGTAACGGCGTACGACATACAAAACTGTAAGATAACGGACATGACAAAAATGTCCTTACAAATCTCCCCCTATGTCTATGCCGGTACATACATAAAAAATCCGAATTATCAATTCACAACTGCCTATACAAATCTACCCTTCCATGAACCCAAAACTGGAAAGATACATATGAATAAGACTACATCGTTTGTTCTTCAAATCTTCAGGAATCTCAAAGCTTTTCTCATCAGGGTGTGCAATTCAGAGATCATCAAGATAGTTCCTACACACATGAGATAAAGCAAAATACCAAGTGACGTATCGAGTTTTGAAATGAGATAAACATAAGCATATATATCAATGTAAGATGATATTCTCAGAATTTCAAAAACTCCCCCATAATCAGATAATTCATTCTCCCCCTTTTTATGATGTCCCCAAATAGACAAATGAGAGAAATAAATCAAACAATCAAGTACCGGGATGTCACAAGGCATAAAATCACACCATGAATGAACATAAAACAACCAAGTCGGTGATAGCGTAAAAGAATGGGTGTGATCAAAATTCGATAGGAAAATCAAAGCATACAAACATGACATATGTGCACGATGAATATTGGATATTCCTAACGAATGAACTCAAATGCTTCCTTTGGTGTAAACGAGTGACAGTATAAGATATTGACTTCAATCAAATCATCAAATCAAAGCTCAAAGTGATTTCTACACCAATAACGTCCAAAATGATTTATGCTTTTTCAGGACTTTCAAGGAAGTGCAAACCCGTTTTTCAATCTCCAACCAAACTCCCTCAGATATATTTTCTTTTAGAGGTAATCTAAATTCTCAAACTTTGGAGAATTGGTGCAAAAACCTAAATGGCCCATATTTGGCATGAATTTCTTTTTATTGCCTTTCAATTTTTTCGGGCTCTTTGAACCTCTTTGGACCTCGGATAATAAAATTCCTCCATTTTTTAGGTCCAATTTAACGGTGGCTTTTGCGCAAAGGATTAAAATCAACTTTCGCAGCCCCTCCCCGTTATGCAAATATGCGCACAGTCTCACCAAACGGTTTTTACATGCAATCCAATCTTGTCAAGTTTTATCGCATTTTATACATTGTAGAGACAGGATTGAGATGGAAACACTCAAGCCAACATGAGATTGACAAGTGCAATAATCAAATATAGCCGTGCATGTGTGCAATAAAGGATATAGGAGTCAAGCATGTAGGAAATATCACTAATTACATCTCAAGGACTCCAATCAATGTTAAGCACATGGATGAAATGATGTAGCCTCTCAAATCTCTATTAAACAGTCACATGGATATATGGAATGAAGTTGTGACTTGGCTATCTTAAATGCTCATCCATAATTTTTTTTTTTTTTTTTTTTTTTTTTTTTTTGTATTTTTCAAAAACAAGAATATATACAAAAATGATACATACTAGCAATAGGCAACCAATGACATCATGAAAAAACACCCTATGCTAGTAAACAAGTCAAACCTCAATCATTAGGCGCGGAGGGGTTTTCCAAAGGTGGTGACAACTTATGAAAAACCTCTATCAATTCTTGTGAAGTTTTGACTAAAAACTTAACTTGCTCACCTAAATGTGCAAACTCTCTCATGTAGTCTCCGGGAGCATGTAAAGTAACATGAGTGGGTGCATGTGTGCCAGAAACACGTGTAGAAGCAAAGCGTGACACATACCCCAACTTAAAGCAAAATTCCCTAAGATGTCCTCTCCTCTTGCAATGTGAGCAAACATAAATAGGCCTAGGAACACCTCTCTCAAAAACTCTAGGACGCACTTTCCTAATAGGAAAGGGACGCCTAGGTGGGTTAGGATGAGACACATGTGAAACTGTCACTAAAGTGGGAACCGGCTCGGGTGCTAATTGGGAAGCAGAAGCACCGTCATGACTTATTCCTAACTTCTCACCTTTACCCTTAAGAACCACCTTTTCAACCTTCTTAGGTGCGTTCTCAAACTTGACTTTGACCTCCCGGGCACGTTCGAGATCACTCTCGAGTTGGGATACACGTGTCGTCAGACTAGACAACGTGTCGGCCAAATCACACTTCTCCTTTCTCAAAACCTCCTTCTCTTTCTCCAAATCTAAAACCCGACGACCTAAATCCCTATTATACTTCTTTGTTTTCAAGGTCTCAAAGTACAAATCTCTAAAAGCTTTTTGGAGCTCACTTTCATCTCCACTTTCACGCTCACTTTCTCCCTCACTTGAATCGCTCAAAACATCACTATCACATTCGTGTGCACTATTGTGGGACAAGGTGGTTGTGCTCACACGACTAGAAAAAGCTACACATTTTTCACCACTAGTCTCATCACCCTCATCTTCACTACTATCACTGAGTGTGGCGGGCATAGCAGTCTCTTTTCCCTTTCTCCTTATCCTAGTAGGACACTCTCTAGCTATGTGCCCTTTCCCTTCACACTCAAAGCACCTGATCTCATCCTCCTTTTCACTATCTTTGGTCTCCTCTTTCTTTTTATTTTTCTCAAAGAAATTCTTTTTATTGGAAGAATTATTTTTGTTCATGTTGAGAAATTTTTTAAAATTTTTCGCAAGCAAGGCCATATCATTAAAATCAAAGTCTCCCTCAGAATCGGACTCACAAACTTTTTCTTTCTTTTTCTTAAAATGAGTCTTTAAAGAAATCCCATTATCCTTAGCCTTAATGGTTTTGGGAAACATGTCAATCTCATAGGTTTGAAGATCTCCTACAAGTTCTTCCAACTTAAGTGATTTCAGATTTCCCAAAGAGTTCAAAACAGTGACTTTAGGAATAAAGCATTTTGGAAGAGATCTCAAAATCTTTTTAACGACACGCGTGTTATCAATCACCTCACCTAAATTAAAACTAGTGTTAACAATGTCCGACAAACGTGCATAAAATTCATCAAAGCATTCGGAATCAGACATGGTGATAGTCTCAAATTGGGTGGCCAGATTTTGTAACTTAGACTCTTTAACAGCGTTCGTACCCTCATGTGTCAGTTTCAAAACATCCCAAGCCTCCTTAGACGTGGAGCACGTCATGATTCGGCGATACTCATCAGGAGTGATAGCACCAGAAATAGCACTCAGACCACGGGAGTTAAAATTGGACAACTTATAATCATCCTCAGTCCAGGCTGACACGGGTTTTAGAGAGGTGATGTTATTAACAATGACCGTGGGAGGAGTCCAACCATTTTCACAAAGTAACCAAACACGCTCGTCAATAGATTTTAAAATCGATTTCATACGAGCTTTCCAGTAGGCATAATTAGTCCCGTCAAAAATAGGCATCTGATTATATAAGTGCTCCATAGGAAAAATTGCGATTTTTCACAAAACAGATTTTTTTTAAAAAAATCAATATCACACGATTTTGCGGATAATAGGAATACGCGATAAATTAGCGCAACCTGCTCTGATACCAATTTGAGAATGCGTGATAATTGATTAACTTCGCAAGTTTCCAAGTAACCCTTATTTAACTAGCGTCTACTTTTAAACCAAATAAATTTAACCCTTAAACATGCATCTAAATCAACCCATCAAATATAAAGCATGCGACACAAAGTTAAGGAAAAAATCCCCGAAGGGCAAAACCTTTTATTTCTAGAACTTTAAAGAATTTACAAGACCATTGACTTACATACAACCTGATAATCGCCCACAAGTGTAACGCACGGTGTCTTCGGTAAACCTTCAAAGCAACGGCTAGAAATAGTGTGACACAGAAATACCCGCAGGTGTCGGTTCCTATGTCGGCGGCTGGAATTTTCCCTTTCCAGGAGGGCAGCAATGAAGAGGAAGAAGCGGTCCACTTCACAAGGGTTGAACAACAGTAATGGTGTTCTTGGGTTACCAAACTTTGATTCACATAGATATGGAAGATGTGTGAATCTAAAAACCTAGAATCATAGGACTCAATAGGTGAAGACTTTAGGGTTGATATGCTCTGATAATCGTGGGAAAGTCTTAAGAAAACCAATTGCTGATCGTGGTTTAAATAAGGGATCGAAACCCTAAAAAATCTGCTGCACGATCTGGCAGTAATTATCCTCGCCGGATCGGTCCGGTCGATTAGGCGGATCGGTCCGGGTAAGTCAGATCGGTTCTTTTTCTGAAACCGGATCGGTCTGGTTGGCATCGGATCGGTCCGGAACTTTTGTCTTCATCGGTTCGCTATGGATCCGGGGTGTACTGGACTTAGCTTCAGCAATCGGATCGGTCCGGTCCCTTTATCCGGATCGGTCCGGTGAACCGGATCGGTTCTTTTATCTGGTCCGGATCGGTCCGGTCCTCAGGAACCAGATTCCTTCAAGGAAATCTCTCCATCTTCAAAGGGCCATATCTTCTTCACCGTAGCTCGGAATGAGATGCCGTTTCTTCCAGTATCTTTGTTGCGGCAAGCTCTTCAACTTTCCAGTTGACCTATCCTCCGGATGGTGGATGTACAATTACCGAATTGCCCTTGAACTTTCATATCGAGCCTTTTTCACTGTTTTGACTTCTCTTGCGTACCACTAGGCATATAGTCCCTAAAAGCATGGAACGTGAAGTCATTGAGGCTGATGAAAAACACATGATGGAGATGCAGGATGCTTGATTCCTAGAATTCGGATTGAGGCCGTCATATGTGATCATGTAGAAACGTGCCAAATGTAACGGCGTACGACATACAAAACTGTAAGATAACGGACATGACAAAAATGTCCTTACATTTCTTAAGAGTTTTTGTTATCCGAAAGGTCATCATTGACAGAGTCACTAAGTGTGCAGTGTCCCCTAGTGGTTCATTTTTAGGACTCACACACCCATTGACATCAACAACAGCATGTTCCCTTTGACTCAAACATACATCGCTTAAAGCACCATCAACATTCTCAAGCGATAAGGTAGATAAACCAGTAGGCATAGTATCAGTTAACTTAACATTATTAGATTCCTCATCATGAGTATAGATTATCTTAGCAAAGAATTACATACAAGGATCAAAAGAGTTAGATGACTCAGGTTCATCATTTTCAGATTCACTTGAGTCATCCCAAGTCTTGCATAAATAATCCCTATTATGTTTGTGATTTTTGTCTAAGTTAACTCTACAATCACTAGCCATGTGTCCTAACTTCCCACATCTATAACATTTAACATTTTTAAGGTTTCTCTCAAGTCTCTTGTGATTATCAGTTCGGTGTTTGTCTTGTCTTCTCTCATGAGGCCTATTGTTAGATTGGTTTGGATAAGTAGATTTGTCTTGTCTTTTTGCTATTTTATTTCGAAAGTTCACAATTTTCTTAAACTGTTTAGACATTAAGGAAATTTAATTATCCAAACTATCTAAATTACAGTCCCCATCAAAGTCTAAGTCAATGTTAGGTATGTTAAGTTCAGGTGTGGTCAACTTAGATGGAAAAATAAGATTAGAGGCAGACTATTTTTTTTAGGACTGGGTTAATTGTTTCTTAGATTCTAATTCCATTTCCACAGTTCTCAATTTGCTATGAGGAGTTCAGGTGTGAGATTTTGATCATCCATCTCCAATTGAATATCTCTTATTATCAATTTTTTGTGGAAGTGATCTTAGTATTTTAGAGACAATTTCCTTTCTATCATAAACAATCCCATTGGCATGTAGTTTGGTCATAATGTCTGTCAATGTAATATAGAGGTCATCAAATGACTCAGTCTCAGTCATGATCAAGAGTTGTACTGCTGGATTAACATTTGTGTTTTAGCATCTTTAACTCTAGTGTCACCCTCATGTGCAGTCACTAGAGTGTCCCAAGCATCCTTAGAGGTAGTACATAATTATATCCTCTTAAATTCATTTTCATTGATAGACAATAATATGGCATTTTTGTCTTTGTTACTGTCAAGGGTAGTCTGTTTCTCTTCTTTAGCGAATTCACTTAGTAACTTTCTAATCCTCACAGTACTTCCTTTAGCGGCTGGTGTAGTTGGAAAACTATAACCATTTTCAATATCTTTCCAGACATCTTCTCCCAATGTCCATTAGATGAAAGCAATCATCCTTACCTTCTAGTAAGGAAAATTGGTTCCATCAAAGAGAGGGGGTCTGGACAGGTTACCTAGTCTCTTAAATTTCTCGTCCATAATTTATTTTGAGAAAATGATTTCAGAAACACAAGATCTAAATATTTTTGAAAAACCACAGCTAAAATACCAATTGAAGAAATACCACTTAAGTCGTTTAATTCAATATTAAACTATCGAAATGGCTCCAAATTGTTTGTTGAAGAAACATTTTTCTTAAAAAAAAATTCTTAACACAAGATGTGTAAAATGGTATGAACGAGCTATTTAAGGTATAGGTTTACCAGTTTTAAAAACAAAAACTTATAAAGAAATTAAATCAACATAGCCTCAAGAAAGGGATGAGACGAAGAGGAAGTATACAATTACAATTTTAACATGGTAAAACCCCACCCAATTGGAAAAACATCCACGGAGGTCTCTACACCTCAAAAGTAAAAATCCACTAAAACAGAGTAATAGTTTACAAACTATATAACAATCAAGACACACAATCAAACCTAATTCTAAGTTAAAAAATGTACCAACTCCTCCAGATTTTCTGACTTCTCCCAAGGCTCTGATGTTGTTGTTGTTCTCTCAGCTTTGTAACTCCACACCTTTTAGCTTTATGTCAACTCAAAAATCCAAAATCTCAATACCAATACTTTTCAGTGTAGTAGTGTGAAGGTGTAAGTGGTGTTGTTCTTTAAATCACATGCATGCAACACACACACACACACACACTTAATTACAGACAGGATGCTAATCAAATTACAAACAAATCATAAATATGTAAAGATTCCAAAATCAGTTTAATCGAAACTATCAGACTTTGGATCTTTTAATAAATCCACAAATCAAGGGAGAATCTTGCTATAGACACGAGCCAAGATCATAAACACTTAATTATTTTGAAAATATATAGACTATTTTAGAAAAAGTGAAATATGTGAAAGTGTAAATCCCCAATAAAGATCTTAAACTAGATCTAAGTCTGAATGTTCAAAGAAACTGAAATCAGAAACTATTTTATTGGTTTTAGGGTTTGAAAATATAACAGTTGAAAACACCTAACAAAACTATGATTTCTCGAAACGGGAAATAAAATCTAAGAAAGATAGATGTGAAAATGTATCACAGAATTTCAATCTCAGTTTTTTATGAGAGAAAATGAGATCAAACTGTTGTAATTAAGTTGGAAAAGAGATTAAGGATATAAGCGGATTGATCTTCATAGCTCTCAAACTAACACACTCTTTTCTAGTGAGATTTGACTGGAGTTTAGTTTAGGTTTTTTTTTCTCCCTTCTTTCTTTCTCTCTCTCTCTCTCTCTCTCTCTTCTCTCTTTATTGTCTCTCAGAAATGAGGTAAACAAAAGATTGTAATCGCAACACATATGGCATCTGGTTATACTAAGCCATGGAAGCCTTTGGAACTACGAATCAAATAAATGGTTCCGATTAAGTCTTAAGAGATCGAGGTAAATCTAATGGCTACCAATTCACCGAAATTAAAAAGACTCTGATTGGTTTAAATATAAACACAAGGATCAGGTAAGAACGCATGCAGGCCATAAATTAAAACGATACAAGGGTGCATAAACAAACACATGAATGTGAGAGTAAGAAGACACAAATCCAATCGTTGTGAGTCTAACATGTGTAAGGTTGAGATAACGTATAAAACGCGTGTTTTAGAACTTACAAAAATATAATTTTCACCCACACAATTATCAAGTGCATTTGGTTTCTACCCAAGCAAGTTTTTAACAGATTAAAGAATTTACAAATCAGCCCATAAACATTTATAAAATCCAATTTTAAATTTCTTAAAATTGTTTTAAAAAGCTTATAAATTATTTTAAATAACCCAAAAATTTTGAAAAAAATATTTTAATGGGATTTAACTCACACACACCCATTTTATGAAGAATGCAATCTCATATGCAACACATAAATGATCCTAGGAGTGGTGTTGGTATTTATACCTTTGGACTATTAAAGGAAGTGGAATGTAGAGTCTGAAGGCTTGTTGGTTGACAAGGGTATGACTCAATTTTGACACTATTTCCAAACTAGATGAGCACCTATATAATATAGACTCAAGTGAGTCAAAGATATAGGGTGCTTCAGTTTTTATTGGAAAACATAGAACATTAAACCAGAACGTGCTTTGTGTTGGTACATTCTCTAAACTCGTTTCAAATTCTAATTTGAATGAGAAAACTGAAAATAACATAATTTTGGGTTCATGTCAAAATTATGACAAGTATTAGTCGTATTATCATATTGTGTCGTGTTATTCGTATTATCGTGTCGTGTTTTAAATGGGTTGGGGCCGTGTTCGTGTTAAGTTAAAAAAAATACAATTTCGTTGTGTGTCGTGTCGAAACATAACTAAAAACATATATTATCACCCCTAACTATCAATGTTTAAAAAGGCGCGAGGCGAGGCGAGGTGTTTTAGTCTCAGAGAGGCGCATTGAGGCGTAAGCTTAGCCGAAAAGAAGAAAAAAAAAGCAGAATAATATTAAAAATATTCTAATAAAACCATAAAACTGAAATAACAAAGAAATGTAAAATAAAACTACAAAAAAAAACATCTTTTAGGACTTTCTCACATAGTTTGACATTACTTTGTTCCCCCGAAATAACTTTTAAAAAAAAAGTAATTTGACAAAACCAATTTTAACATATTGGTTATTTTACAATATGACAATAAATTAATCAATGTAAAATCAAATCGGCAAAATCATTTTTTTAGCTTCATTCACATATTGGTTATTTTATAATATTATAATAAATTAATCAATGCAAAATCAAATTGATAAAATCATTTTTCTTAGTTTCATTTAAAAAAACAGCAACCTTATTAAAAAAGCATTGATTAGTTTCATTTAAAATATATTCAGTTTAGTTAAAGAAAACATAATAATATAAGTTTAAAACAAAAAAAACTAATAAAGTTAAGTTGGAAAAATAAATAAGGGATGTTATAAAACAACAACCTTTCTTGGTCGGAATTAAAAAAAAAAGTTTTTACAAACATAAAAAATAAAAAGGTTTCTACCTAGGGCCAGAACAAAAAAACTAAAAAAAATAAAGTTTTTATACCAAATAAAGACCGTAAAAGTTAAAACATTAGAAACAAAGGCTGGAGTTCTTACCTAGGGCTGGAACGAAGGCCGAAATGGGGGAAAGAGGAGAACCAAAGGCAGTAATGGATAAACGAAGGCCGAAGTCCACTTTCGAAACAGAAAAGGTATAGGGAACTAGGGCTTACGGTTTTTAAAGTTAAGGCTGATTTTTTATGTCCAGTACAAGAGGCGCACACCTCACAGCCTTGAAGCGCAGCGACTCAACCACCAAAGGCGTAAGCCTCACTTTCTACCCTTGAGGCTTAAGCCTCGAGGATTTTTTTTTCACCTCACCTCGAGGGGTACGCCTCATTCGCCTTTTTAAACATTGCTAACTATCATGGACTAAATTTTAAAAATTTTGTTTAATTATACAAAAAATGAAACTTTTTTCTAAGTACTTAACATAAATTAATTCTTTAAAAACAATATACAGTATTGTTCTTCAAGATGTCTATGACTGTAAAAAAAAATGTATTACCATGCAGGTCACACGATGCGTGGTCGAATTTATATAAATTGTATTGTCTTGTTGTTATAATTTGTTTCACACAATATACTTTATGAATGAAAGGAGATTGATTTTTAAATTAAAATAAAAATCATATGAATGACATTCAGTAAATGCAACAGATACTTTTAATTTTGAGAATATATTATAACTTAATTTCCAGTCAGATTTATGATTACTAAACATAGAAAACAATTATTGTCAATCATTGAAGTAGTTTATTATATTAATTAAAACTATAAAACCTTCTTATATCTAAAATTATGAGATACAAATTGGCAATTATGTATTTTAAATACATAAAGAACACCAAGTCTTGGCCTTCAAATTTTAAAGTACAAATGAATTGGCCAAACAATCTCTAAAAGAACATAAGTTCAAATCAAAACCAACCCCTAACTTAAGAAAAATTGAAAAGAAATATCATTAAAATAAACATAAGATGAAAAGTGCAAGTGAATTAAATGGTAGGAGTATTTTTTTAAAATAAAATATTTTTATAAACCAACAAATCAAAAAGGGCATGTATTGTTCACTATGTGTATCTAATACTTTAGCTATTTAAATACTTTGATAATAAGTTTTTTATCCAAATATACAAAATGTTTAACCAACACAATCAAGAAACGTAACTCGGTAAAAACATAAATATTGTAAAAGACACATAGTAATACTGATGGGGACTTTTTAAAGGCCAAAACTGAAGTAATAAGATAATGACATAACTTATCAAACACTTTAAGTGCGTGCTTATAAACCCTACTAATTTGGAGAGATTGGTGTGTCCTTTAAAATTTGTGAAACGGTTCTGCCTTATTTCATATAGCGAATCCTAAACTCCATTCTTAAAATTCCATGATGGCTTCTGCCCCATTGAGCCCCCATCATCGTATCATCGTTGCTCATAGCCCTAGAAAACATACAATATATATTCTGTAAGGACCAAATTTCCAATTGAGTCTGAATGTAGTTTTGACTTATTCTCAGAACAAAACCCGTTTGAGTCATAGGTAGATTTTTATTATCCGATCACTACGAAATTATGACTTATCTAAGATTAATTGAAGACGTTGCGGCAAAGCTACAAGGAATTACGAAGTTTAATTGGTGCAATTTCTCGTCTTCAAGGTTTTATTGCATTCTGAGATCACAAAGGTATGAATTCATAATGTTAATGAAACTCGAAATTTTATTTTACAAAAATAAGGATGTTAATTTAAAAGAAAATGTTTTTAAAAGTGTTTTAAATATATACACTTCGTTTAGAGCTGATAAAGTTGGATTAAAGTTTAAATTGGTTTGGACTCTAAAAATTGGGAACTGTAATTAGAACGACAAACAATGTCGTTCGAACGAGAGTTGTTATCGTTCAAATGATGAAGTATCTCTCTCTAACGAGATCCCCCACTGCCGTAAATTATTTATAAAAAGGCGTGTTCTATTTCCTCGAAGTGTGTACAATACGAAAAATAGTTTACGATACAGAGAGGTTTCTGCACAAAAGTTTTCTAAGTGTTCTCACTATAAAACATCCTTAGAGTTTACAAAGATCCGAGTTATCGTGACCTTATGTTTATGTGATCTTTATTGCACCAAGTTGGGTTTGTTCAACACTTGAACATTGTTGGTTTTGCGATGGAAAAACGAAGAAGGTTACTTTCGTGTTTAACATCGTAGACGAAATAAGGTCGTATCGATGGATACCGAGACACTCGTGGAGGCGCGTGTTGTGGACGAGTATCATAGAAGAAGGTTACTTTCTGCGTGGGCACTGTGAAGATTGGTTGAATATCAGAGGAGCGTAAAGTCTCGTGGGGATCGAGTCGTTGTATAAAACTACCGTCTAACTTTGTAATTCCTTTATCATAGTGATTGTCTGGCTTGAGCCGTCCGAGGTTTTTTCCCGATTGAGTTTTTCCTCGTACATCAGCGTTGTGAGTATTGCTTTACTTTGTTTTACTTTCTTTAATCACTAGTTTCATTCTTAGGGTTAAACAAGATAAATCTAGTTAAGTTGATTTGTGTAACAACTTGGTTTGATAAAATTAAAAAATAATTTTTCAAAAAGAGAAAGTTGGTTTGCATTCATCCTTAACCTAATTCCGCTCAAGAAAAAGTTTGTTTTTAAATATTTGGGGACCCACAAATTGGTATCAGAGCCAGAAATACATTTTTATCATGTTTGATGCCTTTTTGCTTGTAAGGATAAATTTTGGTGGTTATGATAATTTTCTCACTCCTGTTTTTTATGGCACTAATTATGCTTATTGAAAAATGCAAATGAGAAGTGCTTTAAAGTCTATTGATGAGCATGTTTGGTTAGCGGTTGAAAAAGGTTGGACACCACCTATCACACGAGAAGGTGAGGTCAATAGTTTGAAACCTGTTGAGTCATGGACTGAGATTAAACATAGGCTTGCATAATATAACTCTAAAGGTATGCATGTTATTTCCTCACATGTCACACCTGAAGAATATAATCGTAGAATGACTTGTGAAACTTTGAAATAAACTTGGGATACACTTGCACACACTCACTATGGCACGATCACGGTTAGGACGGCTAAGTTGCAAATCTCATTACACAATTTGAGACTATTGAAATGTTAAAAAGTGAGACGTTTGATGAGATTTACAGTAGGTTGTCCGCTATTGTTAATGCAACATTTAACCTAGGTGAGAAGATTCCCGATAACCGAGTAATTAAGAAAATTTTGAGATCATTACCGAGTAGGTTTGATGCGAAACTGACTGTTATGAATTCCCTTAGTATACTTAACTCATCAAAACTAGAAGAGGTCGTAGGTGACTTACAAACCTATGAACTCGATATGTTTACCTCCAAGCAAGTGCCAAAGAAATAAAAGGGCATTGCTTTGAAATACCAAAAGGAGGAAACTAAAGTTTTGAATGAAGACTCCGATTCGGACTTTGAGGATGTCATCTTGTTGGTAAGAAAGTTCAAGAAGTTTCTTCAAATTCATAAGCAATCGAAAGATACCAAAAAATTTGAGAAATTCAAGAACAAGGAGACTCCACACCTAAGGATAAGAGTGAGAAACCTAAGAGAAATGAGTCTGATAGGTGTTTCGGGTGTGAGGGGTATGGTCACAAACTAGCTGAGTGTTCCACTAGACTTAAGAAAGAGGGCAAGAAATCGATATCATACAACGCCACCTTAAGTGATAGTGAACCGCAAGAGGGAGAGGATTCCCCCATTGAGCGTAACTTTGTTGCATTTATGGCATGTCATGTGAGCGATGACGATATATCTTCCCATGAGGATACTCATGTGTATGACACTTCCGATGCTGTTGAGAGTGCTTCCCAAGAGGGTGGGGTGATGAGAGCGAGGATGAGGAGATCAACGCAGGAGAGTTGCAAGTTGCATTTTGAGAATTGTTTGAGGAGACGGTGAAGGTGAAAAAGGTAAACTAGAAATTGCAAGCTAAGTTGACAGAGCGTGCCATAGAAAATAATGATGCGTTAATTGAGGATCTTAGGGAATAGGAGAAGAAGATTAGGGAGAAGCTATAGTATGTCAAAAAATAGAGAGATAGCCTTAAACGTTTGATGGAGGCTTTGAAAAAGGATTTGTTAGAGTTTGAGGAGTTTAGGCGTCTACTCGAGTTTAGGATTAAGGAGTTGGATGAGAGTTTAAGAGACTCGTCTAGAGTTAAGTTTGACTAGGAGTCTAGGTCGGAGAAATTGGATAGGATGTTAAGCACCGTCCAAGTCAAGAAGGATAGGTTTGGTATAGGCTATGACGAGAGAGTTCCCAACCCCAAAGCTAATACCATTCGTGTGAGAGAGACACATAGTAACATTAGAAAAAGGTCCACATGTAGGTCACTTTCCATACCATCACTACACTTGCACGTTTTGTAGTAGAAAAGGTCACCTTAGAAAGTTTTGCTATGACCTTAGGAATGCTCCTCGAAGGTTTAGGATGTTTAGGAATAAATTTGCCCCGATTCCCTCCACCCCTATGCGTCATTACACACCTACTTGGGTTAGGAAGTCGTATTTGGTAGCTTTAGGAATAAAACTTCATGGTTCTCATTTGGTTGCACTTGACTCTTCTAATGCTAAATCTAAAGGTTGAGTGCATTACCATGTTTATCCATTTGTATTATATTTATCATTTATTGCATCTCATTTGAAAAATATAAAAATATATTATTTTTGATAAAAAAAATTTGAAAAATTCAAAAAGATTTTTGGTATTAAAAATTTTGAGAAAAACACAAAAAGATTTTGCTTTTATTTGAGTCAAATTATTTTTAAAAAGTCAAAAAGATTTTCGGTTTTGTTTAGGTGTCATGAGTTAACATGTTTGATATGGCATATTGGTGTGCTTGGACCCCCTTCCTTCCATTATCCATGTGGCGACATTTGGTCATTATTATCGATGCTTAGAATGATCTTAACCATTGTTTTTATGGGGTTGTTTCAAAGTTGATATGCGTTTTGATTCGACTTTGTGTATATGTCATGATTGCACACATGCACAAGTTTATATGGATGTTTGACTACTCTTGCATATTTGAGTTTGGTAAGACGTTCTTATCTCAATTTTGTCATCTATGCGTAAATAGACTTAAGAAAAGGTGTGCATGTCATAATCGTTTACCATGAGGATTACTTTGAAAAAATAATGAGCGTTCACGGAAAAGGACTGCGAGAGTGTAAAATTGACTCGTCGTGAAAGCCGCCGTTTAAAAGAGCCCGAAAAAAAATCATAAGGAAATAAAAAGAATCATAAGCCAAAAATGGGCCAAATTAGTTTAGTTCATTCAAGAGAAAATATAATATATTTGAGGGAGTTTGGATGGATTAAAAAATGTTAAACGGGTCTGCACAAAGAATCCTAACATTAAAAAATCGTGTCATGACGCTATTATTTGTAGAATCGTCAAAATTCTGGATTCGTGTGCATGATGTTTGTTTTTTTCATTAAGCTCACACTTCAATTGTTACATATGGCTAAAATAAAGTTTGATGATAGATATTTATTGATTAGAGCTTCTTGATCGTTTCGATATGTTGGAATTGTGATTCATTTGTTTTAGTTCACGCACATATACTCCATGTTCATGTTTAGGCACATCGATACTATATTGTCATGTTACTCATATTTGTTTATTTTGAGTTTTTTTTTTGTTTTTCTACTATTTTGTTAGTGTTTCGCAATTTTGAGCCCCTTCCAGTTAGAATTTTCAGGATATTTCTTCACTGGGCAACACTGTTTCATTTTATGGGGAAACTGTGAAAACTTGTTTATGCCGTTCGAGTGATGTCGCTTCTCGTTCAAACGACATTCCCGTCTCATTCGAACGACAGCATGTTTTGACCAGTTTGACTTTTTTTGTTGGCTTAGTCTGTTTCAGTACCCTGCTGCATATTGATTCATATTTTGATACTGGTTTTTTGGTTATGCAGTTTACTTTAATCATTGACATATTTTGTTGCATTGGTTAGTTTATCACACCTGCTTAGACTGATAAATTTTTGTGTGATTCATTGGTTGCTAGCTACTGATTTGACATTGATTGATCATATTTAGCTGGCTATTTCATGTTTATCTAGCATAATAGGAGTTAATGTAATCATATTGGTATATCACATGCTAGATTTGTTTATCCTTTCACCGGATTGTCTATTCGAGACAAAAAGGGGGAGAGATGTCTGTGATGTAGGGGGAGTTTTCTGTGTTCAAACTGGTATCCTAATTTATATTTTTACACATATTGGTATCATGTTTTGTTCACATAACAAATGATTTGGATTTGATTTTTCATATTGAGTTATATCATTTGTTCCTCCATACTTAACTGGGTATTTGTCTGTTTCATGTGTGTAGGTATGCTTAAAGATATTCGAAATTCCAAGTCTACATCACATTTAGACATTCAGAGACAGTTTCATGCTTGCCAGTCCATTGTTTATGAGTCCTTGTCCTGCACTAATGATGCAATTCTAATTTTGAATTTATGGGATGGGATTTAGGCGTCATACAGATTGATGGCTCGGCTTAGGCATTTCACTGTTGGTCTTATCCCGGAATAGTCAAAGGTGGATATTTGTAAGGACCAAATTTCCAATTGAGTCTTAATGTAGTTTTGACTTATTCTCGGAATAAAACACGTTTGAGTCATAAGTAGATTTTTATTGTCCGATCACTACGAGACTATGACTTGTCGAAGATTAATTGAAGACGTTGCAGCAAAGCTATAAGGAAGTAATTATGCCGAAGTTTAATTGGTGTAATTTCTCGTCTTCAAGGTTTAATTGCATTTCGAAATCACACATGTATGAATGCATAATGTTAATGAAACTTGGAATTTTATTTTACAAAAATAAGGATGTTAATTTTAAAAGAAAATATTTTTAAAAGTGTTTTAAATGTTTACACTTCGTTTAGCGCTAATAAAGTTGGATTAGAGTTTAAATTGGTTTGGACTCTAAAAATAGGGGACTGTCGTTAGAACGACAAACGATGCATTTCGAACGAGAGTTGTTGTCGTTCAAACAATGCAGTATCTTGCTCGAACGAGATCCCCCACCGCTCTAAATAGTTTAAAAAAGGCATGCTCTGTTTCCTCGAAGTTGTGCAGGTTTACGATACAGAGAGGTTTCTGCACAAAAGTTTTCTAAGTGTTCTCACTATAAAACATCCTTAGAGTTTACAAAGATCCGAGTTATCGTTACCATATGTTTATGTGATCTTTGTTGCACCAAGTTGGGTTTGTTCAACACTTGAACATTGCTGGTTTTATGGTGAAGAAGCAAAAAAGTCTACTTTCGTGTTCAACATCGTAGACGAAACAAGGTCGTATTGGTGGATACCGAGACACTCGTGGAGGCGCGTGTTGTGGACGAGTATCGTAGAAGAATGTTACTTTTTGCGTGGGCACTGTGAAGAGTGGTAGAATATCAGAGGAGCGTCAAGTCTCGTGGGGATCGATTCATTGTATAAGACTACCATCTGACTTTGTAATTCATTTGTCATAGCGATTGTTTGGCCTGGGTCATCCGAGGTTTTTTTCCGATTGGGTTTTTTCTCGTACATCGGCGTTGTGAGTATTGCTTTACTTTATTTTACTTATTTTAATCACTAGTTGCACGCTTAGGGTTAAACAAGATAAAATCTGGTTAAGTTAATTTGTGTCACAACTTGGTTTGATAAAATTGAAAAAGAATTTTTCAAAATGAGAAAGTTGGTTTGCATTCATCCTTAACTTAATTCCGCTCAAGCAAAAGTTTGTTTTTAAATATTTGGGGACCCACATATTCAGTAAACACAAATATCGTGTCAATTATAAAAAAATAAAACAACCCGTTAACTGTAATCTCATCAAAATAATTCTCAACTATATCATTTAAAATTCAACAAAAAACTCATTTTTAGAACACTATTTCCAAAATGTAAACAAAATATAAAAGGGTAAAGAGAGATAAAAGATCTTCGCAGTAGTCTTCTAATTGAGGAGATGATTTAAATATGTTTTTTGGGACGCTACTACTGTTTGGCCTAGCATAAAAACAAATTAAAAATTTGTATCGAATCGGACAGGAAGCAATTACATGAAATGCAAATCTCAATGGGATGTTATTGTTTGTGGACTAAACTGATTAATATTACTTTAGTAGTGAAATAAAAATGCCAATTTTTTTAGAATAGCTTGTAAAGCACTTCAAAGATCAAATAAATAATAATAATAATAATAATAATAATAATAATAATAATAATAATAATAATAATAATAATAATAATAATAATAATAATAATAATAATAATAAAAAGAGAAATCCACTTCTTTTTTTGTAATGCCATTTCCTTTATCTTTGGATATTTATAAATTGAATCGTTTAATTTAACGAAGTTTAAACATGTCATACGAACATGAATATCTAATAGATGGGGAAACATGAATACATGATTTAGAAATCTGGGAACAGAGTACAGGAGATTGAACATATGAATAAAAATTTGATTAATGAAATTAAAATAGTGAATATATAAATATATTTTCATGTAGTAGAAAAATAATTATACATAAAATTCAGCATTCAATAAGAAATATGGAAAATGAGACTTACACAAAGATGGTAGAGAAGGTGCGTTAAAGTGTTGGTAAAGGTCTAAAAGATGTGCAGTAATGTGAGTATGAATAGGTTTCATGCTGAAAAATGAGCTTCTGCTCTCCCCCTTCCAATCTCAATCACGACTACTCTTTTTATTTTCTTATTATTTTTTCTATTTTTTGTTTGGGAAACGACGAGAGAAATTAAAAGGTTCTTTGTTTTCCTGATTTTTATTTCCTTTTTTTTTTCTTTGGGGAACGCTTGGCAAAGTTTGAGTTTTGTGGCTTTTCATTCAACGTTTTTTGGGTCATATAATTATTAGCATGCGCGCGTGTAGAATTCGGAATCTTTCAAATGTTTTCAAGCTATAACTTTATATATATAGTTGTGCCTACGTGCTTTGCACGTGTGGCCGTTTTCAGATATTAATCTTTCACTGCAAATCTGTGAAGGAAAAAGTAATAAAAATACTTGCAACATATTATGTAGAATTTGTTTTGTTAGAATATAACATAAAGTACCTAGTACGAAGCATCAATCATTATCCCAAAAACCAAACCTCCATTCAAATGTAAACTATACAAGATATTCATGTGAAGACTCTAAATCTATCACAAACAAACTCAGAAATCCCTACTCAAAAGCAGGAAGAAATACACACAAACATGTATGTATATATAATCAGAATCCCTATAACTGCAATAGAGGTACTGCAAAAACTCTGGTAAAAATACATCTTCCGAGTGGTTGAAACGATTTATGTGGCTCATTAAATGGGTAAAAAATTAGGGGATGTTAATATGGAGTATAAAATTTATTTGTACTTAGATCTGGGAAAGGTAATTTTCTCATGATTAATAATGACTCTAGAATTAAGGATTTGTTAGCCAACAAAATCCCCTGGAGATTCGAAAATAAACAAATCTATTGTTAAATTGGCCCTGTAACCCCACAAAGTCAATACAGGTAAATTTTGGCAGTTTGAAATTCCCCTAGGTTATTATCCTCTGAAATCATTTTTCGACGCATCCAGAGTTTGTAAAGTGCAATTTTTCATGAGTGACACTATGCTACCTAATTTGTTCTCCGATTCCCAAAGCTCTTTCATCTTCCCAAATTCAAAACATAAATCTACACTCAATTTGTTAGCGCTCAGATCAACATACTGAATATTAGAGTATACATGAAGGGAATTTCCTATCTCACCAGTTAAATTACTACTCCAAATATTCACAACAACCAAGTTGTCACAAATTCTAGGAAAATGTATAGAATTCCACCATGAATTATATTAAGTGAAAGATGCTAAGCTCAATAGTAAATCAACTTAGAAGACAACACATTATTATATTATGCATCCACTACGGTTGATTTCGCTGAAAGAATCCTATCTTTTCTCGCTAAAATTCTAGTTATAGCAACAACTATTGTTCTTGCTTAGTCATTCATCCGTGCTTACTCCTCTATGCCAGCCAACTGACATGTATTTGTAAGCAACAACAACAGCTGCTGTTATTTCCAGCCTGTCATGCATGTGGGCGATATCGACTGATGACAAAATCCTATTTAGGACTCGAAGGCCTTCGTGGTATGACTAAATTCGCGTGTGAGACTTTGTCTTCAGATGCTTTTTCTGTTTGACCGTGTTCGTAGAGTGGTACTAAGGTTTATTCTGTAATTTCAACCTTGCACACAAGGCATTACGGCTGTTGGTGATCTTGGATTTCAGCAGATACACTTGGGTGATGAATCCATTTGTAAATACAGGGGCAGCAATAGAGGTGGCTACAAGGTCTTGAACCATGTCTAGGCAGATGTTACAGTCGAAACCACCGGCCGCATTATTTTCCGTTAAGTTGGTGGATTATTTTCTAACGCTTTCGACTTGATATTGGTCTACTTTTCTACTGTACCAAAGAAATAGGATTCTCATCATTCACTTTATTAATTGGGTACCTAACCACTTGTCTCTTTTTCTTACTACCATAAAAAACTAAAATGTTATTCACCATTTTTATAACTTACCAATCAGATGTACCCTACACTAATCACTTGGGAAAAAAATCTTCTCTCTGATGTAGGCGAAAGACAATAGTATTTTGCCAAGTGCTAAATTTTCAAGACTAAATAAATGGGACAATATGTGCCAAATCTTCATTATACTCAATAATTTAGGTCGCAACCTATAAAACCAATGCCAAACGCATCCCCATTCTCTCTACATACGTATCCATCTAGTCTCCCATATATATGAATCCAACAATTCTGACATAATGAAAATAGTTTGAAAAATATAGGTTAAAAAAACATATATTCGGTTAATATAAAAATAAATTATGTATCGATACGTAAGTTTGTACGTGAATGTCATTTTAAACTTAGTGGCCCCAAAACTTCACTCACTGAGAACCCAATCGCTCCAAAAAAGTCCACTAAATAATGAATCATGAGAGTCTTTGATTATTTTGGTTCATAGGTTGTTTCATTTATCATGATATCATAAAGTTCAATATGTATATTGCAATGACGTAGTTTTGTTTATCCAAACAATTATGTTCTTCCTTATTTTATAAAAAAAATGGATCTCTACTTGGTTCTACTCTATAATTTGTTATACACGCGTAGTTTGTAAATACACCCCTTTTACAAAACTATATCACCTGCATTTCTTTCAGCATTAGGTACCATGTATGTTTATATTTGTATTTTATAATTCGTAAATCGGATACCCAAAACAGAAAACTGAGATAGAAATGTTATAAAAAAGACATAGATGAATATTATCAAACACATGATATGCAATGGATTTCATTCATGCTAACAAATTTTAATTGTCCAACACTCATAAAACAATAATACATAATTGGATCAAAGCATATACTCCAACCATGTATATAATCATTTATTTATTTTACAAAAAGGAATTTGAGATTAGAAAATTGTTAGGCAAACGTGTGAACGATTATCATCACGATTATGACGGACCTTACTTTCTCATTTTTGTCAACATAAGAGAATCTTATATAGATCAATTTCTGAATAATAAGTAAAATAGCAATGATACATTAATCAATTGCAATTACCTCGTAAATCAAAGTGAGATTCTTTTACTATGAGATGGACAATCCAAATTTTGACCACAAATATTGACAATATCATAAAAAGTTTCAAAGAAAATATATATGTCCATTTCGAATATAAATTATAGAAAATATTTTCAATGGGGTATTAACGGGTAAAGCTAGCCACGCACCAAAAAATCCTAAAACACTCCAAATACTTTTTGAAAGATAAACTTTCCCTTTGCTCTAAAGATCAAACAAATACTTTTTTATTTGTTATTTTTTTTTTCAATAAAGAATAGTATTTTAAACTGTTGTTTAAAATATTTTTTTATTTTTTAAAATTAAAAAATAGCAGTTTTTTTATCAAAATTGTTATGATAGTTTTAAAAACCTTTTTTTATTTAAAAAGCTGTTATGATAGTTTTAAAAAAGTTTTTTTTAAGATAGATTTAAAAACTGTTTTTTTTTACATAAGATTGGGAAAAAAATTAACAAATAAAAAAACTGTTCTTTACATTGAAAAATATTTTTTATATTTTTTAATTAACACGATCACGACCCAAATAAAACGCGACGTGACATGGAGTCGTATTTTTTTTTATAGCGGAGGCGAGAACTATTATTTATTATTTCAAAAATAGTCTTTTTACTATTAAAAAAAATGGTCCGCGCCAGCGATAGGCATATGCGGTCCAACCACCTATACATACCGCTGGCGATGACCATTTTTTTAGTATATTGGTACGCGTCAGCTGTATGTATAGGCGGTATTATAAAACATTTTAAATAAAATGTAAAAAAAACAGTTTTAAACAATTTTTTAAGTGCCTAAAGATTTTATTTAAAAAAATTATTTTAAGTAAAATTTAAGCATGGGAGCGTTTTAAGAAAATTGTTAAAAAAATTCTAATAGTTACGAAAATTGTTACAAAAATTCTAACAGTTACAAAAATTGTTTTATAAAAATAAAAAGTCAGTAGTTCTAAAATATTAACTATTAGAATCATATTTTTTTTTAAATAAAATCTTTAGGCACTTAAAAAATTATTTTAAACTGTTTATTTAAAACTGTTTTTTTTGTACATTTTATTTAAAATGTTTTATAATACGCGACCAAAATAAAATTAAGACGACACACCTCGAAATCTTAATTTTACGTAAAATAAATATGACACATATGAAAGTGACATGACACGACATAAAATCCATTTTTTTACGAAATGCGAACACGCCCACTTGACGTGTTGCATTTTAAGTAGGTTGTGTTAGAATTTGATAAAAAAAATGAGATTTCGTGTTGTGTCATATTACTTTTATTGGTGAAAATAAGATTTTGAGGCGTATCGTGTCATTTTAATTTTGGTTGGGTTCCTATTTGATTAAAAAAATAATATATATTGTGGCGTGACACTTTTACTTGGGTTGTGTTCGTATTTTGTAAAAAAATAATATTTCATGTTGTGTCGTGTCACTTTTATTAGGATCGTGTTCATATTTGGTTAAAAAAAAATTATCGTGTCGAGTTGCCTTTATTTGAGTCGTGTTCGGTTATAAAAACAATTTTCAATTTAAAAAATAGTTTTTTATTTGTTAATTTTTTTCCCAATTTTATGTAAAAAATATTTTTTTTTGAAAAAAAAATAGTTTTTAAATCTATATTAAAAAAAACTTCTATAAAAGTATCATAACAGTTTTTTAAATAATAACGGGTTTTTAAAACTATCATAACATTTTTTTAACAGTTTTTATAAAAAACGGTATTTTTTTAATTTTAAAAATTAAAAAATGTTTTAAAAAACAGTTTAAAATACTATTTTTTATTGAAAAAAATTAACAAATAAAAATGTATTTGTTTGATCTTTAGAGAAAATGGCAAGTTTGTCTTTTAAAAAGTAAATAGAGTGTTTTAAGAATTTTTAGAATCTTTAAGAAATAAACATGTCCAACTCGAAAATACATATGAAGGCATAAAAAGAAATAATCTAATAAAGTGTGAACTTGGTAATTCCTTAACATAAAATATACATGTTGATACCAAATTTAGTCTGCTGGCGTGGACTAATCATATGAAGACACGTGTCAACCTACGTGGCAAATACAAATACTTTCAACGAACAACATACTGTCACCGAGCTACTCAGGCGCTCCGAGCTACTTAAACATACCGAGCAACTTAAGCGGTCCGTGCTACTTAAACAGACCAAGCTACTTAAGCGATCCAAGCTACTTAGCATGCATAGCGTCCATATCAAGAAAACCTTAAATGCGCATTATTATCGTACAAATGTATATGTCTACTAGATAACAACTCGTTACCTTTTCATATGTACAACCTCAAAGCTATAAATACATTGTAATCTCCTCATAAGAAGGGGACTTTGGATCCCTTGGAAAACCTATTATCGAGATCCAAGGCAAACAGTCATCAATGCAAAACAGTGGACGTAGGTCATTTTCATAAGGCTGAACCACTTTAAAAATCCTTTGTCTTATTTATTCATTTTTATCTATGATTGATTAATTAGATAGAATCTAGTTTTTTACATCAACAGATTGTCGTCGTCTGTGAGAAACGACTATACTTATCGTTTTTCACCAAAATAACTCATCATCTATGGCTGAGAATCTGAAATCCAGTAATCGCAACACTGGGGTTCCTCCAAATCCTTCAACTCCCCCAAATATTCAAGATCTGGCTGGCATAATGGCTAATTTAGTCCAAGGCCAAACGACCATGCAAGAAACTATGCGCCAACTTATACAAACTGTTCAAGGTGGAGTGCCAACCCAATCAGGACAATGAAGTGTTCAGAGAAATACCCATTTGCCATCTTCAAGAACTAAACGAACGCTATTCCCGGAGGTCTTTCAATCTAGACGTACTGACTCATATCGTACTGAGAGATCTAATGACCCTTCGTATCAACCTGGCCGGACCTCATCAGTACGAGCTACAGATTCTCAACGGAATGTCACTCTAACTCCAGAAAGGACTAGTGCTCTAGAAAGGTTGAGTAGAGTTTCTCCTTTTGATCGTTTGGGCCCTAGGAGGAATAGAAGTCCTCCTAGGATTGCATCGAGGAACTCTCAACGACCATCCGACCTAAGGGAAGGCTCTGCCCAATCACGCCCAGCTACCCATAATGAAGGGTCCCAAGAGGAAAACTCATCGCGATCAGTCGCTCGAACAAATAGGCCCGAGGTGGGAAACGATGCATGGAAAGGCTCTATTCAAAGGTTGGAAGACAGGTTAGGGGAAATGTCTAAGGCCAAGAATCCCCTACAAAGAACTTTTGTACAAGGGACACCATTCGTACAGGCAATCGTGGATTTTCCCACGCCATCAAAATTCAAAGCTCCTATGGTGACACCTAAATATGATGGAAAAACTGATCTTGTCCTCCATATAGAAAAATACCAAGCTGATGCCGATATCTATGCGGTTCCAGACGAGATGAGATGCAGGGCGTTTTCAGGAACTCTCACCGGGTCAGCTCAGATATGGTACAACAACCTTCCTCGGGGGAAGATTGCGACTTTCCTTCAATTGGCAGAGCTTTTCATAGGGAATCAGAAGAAAGTACCAGGGACTACATTACTCTTTTCAATAACGAGAAACTTGAGGTAATTGATTATGAGGAGAAAATAGCAATTACTGCTCTGATGAGTGGACTGTTACCAGATAAGTTGTACTATACTTTGGCCAAAGATCCGCCTAGGACCATGGCCGAACTGATGGCAAAGGAAACCAAGATCATGAACGCTGAGGAAGCCATGGCTGCGAAGAAGAATACAGACACTAAGGAGACTAAGGTTGAGGCTGGTAAAATCGATAAGAACGATCAGAAGAACAATGGTGGCAACAAGCAGTCGAAAGGTAAGCAAGTTCTAGAGCAGATGAGGAAATATGGAAATTATACTCCCTTGAAGGTAGATATAAATCACATTCTGGAGGAGATCAAGAGCAGCGAGGAGTTAGCCTGGCCAGGGAAAATGAAGGCAGATCCTGGCAAAAGGGACAAGTCCAAATATTATGAATTCCACAAAGACCATGGTCACACGGCCAAATATTGCATAGCTCTCCAGAATGAAATTGAAGCACTCATCAGGTGAGAAAAATTGGCTAAGTATGTTGATCGCTAAAATGGTGGAAAGACCAGCGATCGAGGAAGGCAAAGATCTAAGTCTCCTCGTCGAGCAAAAGAAGACAAGAAGAGAGATCACGAAGATGATCCAAAAGATGACCCCAATCTCCCCAAAAGACCAAGACAGTCAGAACGCAAGGTATTTTCAATCCATTTTGGGTCATTTGAATGTAATGTCATTACATGTGGAGATGTAGGAGGTAGAGATCTGACTGCAAAGAGAAAAGTTTACCTCAATAAGGCCCAAGCTTGCTCTTACATACAATGAATAAACTTGGCTGAAGATGATCGCCCAAGGAAGGTGAATAGGGACAAACTGGTCATCAGTTTTTCTAAAAACGACCTGGTAGGTGTACTATATCCTCATGATGACCCATTGGTGATCAAGATGAGAATGAAGAAAGTGGTGATTTCACGGGTACTGGTGGACAATGGTAGCTCTGCATACATCATGTTCTACCCATGCTTCGACAGTTTGAATTTGAAGTTAGCCCAGTTGGAGCCATATCATAGGACCCTCCTTGGTTTTACTGGCAAAAAGGTTTTTCCACTTGGGACGATCAAGTTGGATATGCTTATTAGTACATGGCCTGGTTACCGAACAGAAAGAGTACGCTTTTTTGTGATGGATAAAAATGTCCAATCAACCTACAACATCATCATGGGAAGGGTAGGTCTGAAGAAGTTCGAGGCAGTACCATCTACTATACATCAATGTTTAAAATTCCTAACCAACTTTGGAGTGGGAGTTGTGAAAGGTGACCAGAAAGTAGCTCGAAAATGCTACTATTCGTCTGCCGAATAGGAGGAACGAGAAGAATCCAGGAAGAAGACTACTACATACCAAGTGGATGAAACAGAAGATGCAGAGATTGAAATAGTAGACCCTAGAGACGAGTCTCAGCTCTTGAAGGTCCAAGTCATGGAAGCTATTGAAAATATCGTTCTAGACGACGAACAACCAGAATGAACAACCCAAATTGGTGCGTCATTGGATGTATCATTAAAATAGGAACTAGTAGCATTTCTAAGGCGTAGAAAATAAACTTTTGCATGGAGTCATGAAGACATGCTAGGGATAGACCCGAGTTTCCTGTGTCACGATCTCAACATGAACAAGGAAATCAAGACAGTAAAGCAGCGATGAAGAGTGTTCAGTCCTGAAAAGAACCAAGTTATATAGGAAGAGGTAGAGAAACTACAGAAAGCCTTTTTTATTGAGGACGTTAAATATCCAAATTGGCTAGCACTACACCAAATCCTGCGAATGGTCACGCCCAGTGGGTCACGACCCACTCAATATTTAGCGTGACCATATTTATTATCACACTAAATTATCGATGCTCTTGAAGTGGTCACGGCCCAAGTCCGTGACCACAGTGGTCGCGGACTTGGGCCGTAACCAGGTCGTGACCATCTTGGCGCCAAAATTCCCTTCAAGCTTATCGCGGATGGCTCACGGCCCAAGTTCGTGACCCATGGCATGATGAAAAAGAGAGTACACACATTGAGGGTCACGACTTAGGGCCGTGACCATTTCTGGGTGTGGGTCACGGCTATGGGCCGTGATCATCCCTCATTCAAGCACTAGGGTTGATAAAAAAAGGTCGCGCATCACAGATTGAGGGTCACGGCTATGGGCCATGACCATTTCTTGGTATGGGTCATGGCTATAGGCCGTGACCAATAGGCGGTATACATCCCACTTAGCTTCACTAATGGGTCGCGGTGGGTGGGTCACGGCTCTAGGCCGTGACCACTATTAAACCTAAAACAACATAACGCCTCTCAAATTCTCAATTTCCCCACTCATCTTGTTCCCCAAACTGTGGAAAAGACACACCCAAAGTCGAAAATGGCACTCACTTCCTCACCTCCTTCATCGATCGTGATCCCACTCTCAAATCCCTCCTCTCCCGCCTGGACATTTCCGCCCCCCACAAACACCTTCCTAGACGACGCTGATATACCCATTTTCAAATATAAATGGATTCTTCGCTCCCCATGGATCGTGTCTGCGCCTTCTTTTTTCCACATGGATTCTTTGCTCCCGATCCTACCATTCGAAATTGCAGACTTTCAAATCAAATCTCCAGGTATGTTTATTCACTTGTGAGTGTTCGTGTTGTTATCAAATTCAATTTTATGTTACTTTCAAATTCATTGACTTTCCTGTTCGATTATTCAATTTCAACACTGTGTTGTTGAATGCTAAACTGTTAGGATTGGTGAGTTTGAGCTTCGTAGTAGTCTCTAGTTTCTTAAGATGTTTATAGAGCTACAATTTTCATGCTTTGCGTTATTATTATTATTATTATTATTATTATTATTATTATTATTATTATTATTATTATTATTATTATTATTATTATTATTATTATTATTATTATTATTTACTTAAATATATTACTAATTTTTTATTCTAGACATTATTCCAAATCAATCAATTTAGTATGACTAAAATCTAATAAACGTATTAATCAGGATTAAAGTCTAAAATCAAAATTTGTAATGTATTGAAGTTAAACAAACTTTTTGTTATAATGTAGCTACGGTTAGATGCTCATGAATTAGCTGGTATGACAATAATTCACTTAGGTTGAAGTAATGCCAATTTTCAATTTTATGTGATTTATACAAAACTGAAGTGTTGTTCACTTTGATTTTTCTGAATTTGAAATTTTTTTTGTGGGATAAAGTTGTGGTGTTGAAACATATCATACCTAGATTTTGAATATTCAGCTCACCCGCGTCGGTACCCTCGACGACGATTTCTTCTCCGGCGATGACGACCTTACCCATACCAAACCCAAATTTGGCTTCTCTAATCACATCACCAATAATGGAATTGCAATCTCTCAAATAGTTGGTTGGGTGAGTTCCATTAGCCGAGTCGAGGTGAGGGCATGTTTGTGTTTGATCTTCTCTCAAATGTGGAGCTGCGTTCGGATTCAAATGGTCGGCCTTGGCGGAACAGAGTTTGGGACAGAGAGCGAGAGAAAAAACGAACAAAGCGGACCCGATGGAAGCTCCAGATGCGTTTATTGACACAAAGTTTCATATGTACATGTTTATTTATATGATTATTTATAATTCTGTGTTTTGAGCATTGAATTAAAAATTATAAGAGACAATGGCACCTCAAAATCTGATGAGTTTGTTCGGGTTTGATTGGTTGGAATATGATAATGTCTAAGCCTCCATTCTACTTGGCGTTTGAAGATGGGCCAGGGTTTGATAGATTAGTGAAGGAAGAGGAATGGGTTCTTTGGGTTATTTATTTTTTAAAAGTATTTTGTAATGTCTGTAGTAAAATAATGGGTGTTAAATATTTTTATAATTTGTATCTTCTTTTTTCTTAGGAAGATTTCAGTTAGTAATTTTATTTTCATTTTCATATCATCGACAAAAAATTGGTGTCCTATAATTTTGTTCATCACTTCATCAAACATTTGGTGTGCTATATTTTGAAATTTTAAACTAACATCATACATTACTTGGCTATATTTGTTGTTTGTACTGTAGGATCAAACATTTGAGGTGTTATATCTTGGGATTTTATATCTTGAATTTTATACTAACGTCATACATTACATGGTTGTCTGTTGTTTGTCCCGTAGGTCGTGATAAAATTGATAATAACGTTATGGAGACCTTTTTTTGGGACACTTTTGGGTCAACACACAACAATCTGTCGAGGTAATTGTAGTAATATTTCTTTTTGTAAATCAAAGTAAGTCTTTTTTTCCAATCGCTTTTTTAGAATAGTTTGAGTTAATTGTTGTTTGGGTGTTAAATGATCATACCTGTGCGATTCTTTCTCTCTTAAGTATTTGAAAATGCTCACAAAATTTCTTAGACACGGGCAACTTTGTAATGCTCAAATGGGCATGATAAAATGGATTTCTAAATAATCATAATGTGTTCATGTGTTGAAATTAATGATTTGGTCAGAAAATTTCAATCCGTTTATTTGCATTATCATCACTAACCTTAGGTGCCTTACTAATTCTTCTATTATCTTGACATTGTATGGATAATTTGATACACGATGCTACGATAATTTAATTCACTAACATGCCGATTGACACGTGGAGAAGTTATTAACATATATACAGTTATTGCATATATGTATGCATATATGCTACTGTTCGCATATATGTTGTGTTCATATATGCATACAGTTATAGTATATATGCTACTAAATGCATATATGCATACAACAGGTGATGTTTTTAAGACTTTTTTCATACTGGTTGGTAATGGGAAAGTCATAACTGATGCTGGGAGCATGACTTCTGATCTTGCCAAGGGCTCAATAGCAATTGGATTGCTTTTCTCTATTCTTGACATACACACTTTTGGAAGATTAATTCTAAACATACAAATTAAATTGTACACTCCTCATTTTTTAACTAACTGAGATGCCATTTAGAGATCGAAGAATAAAAGAGAGAGCATTTCAAACATGGACAATTATTGCGATTGAGGTTTTGATTATTTTCTATATTAAGATGTTGAGTACAAATTTTTATCTCTATTTGTTTTATCAACCTTTTGACTAATTTAAATGTAGGTTTTCCAAACTTCAGTACTAAGATGTTGGATTTAATTGAACCACTACATTCATCAAGGTAAAGTTTTGATTATTTATTAATAGTTTTGTTATGCGTTTATTGTATTTGCAATCCTTTACATAGTTGATTGTAGTAGTCAAGATGATCGAGAAGGTATATAGTCCATCCACTCATAAAACATGACAGTTGCAGGTACAGTGGAGGTTAGCACAGCAAAGCCGTGGACGTGAGAATCAATGGAATTAGTGGACAAGTGTTGAGGATGAATTGCAGAGTTCAGGTAAAAATATCCCATCCCTCTTCTCTTAGTATATGGACAAAGGTCATATGTATGATTATGGCATCTTCAAACCCCAACCTAAGAAAACCAAATAATCCAACTCAAACATTCCTCTACCTACGCAAAAGCCAACCCCAACCCCTATTTTGTTTGAAGGAAGTTTTGTAGCAGCCCCTATATTTTTTTGTAGCAGCCTCCGTACGGTCCCGTACTTTCATTCATTTTCAAAAACAATTCAGTGATTTTGTGAGGTAATTTATTTAATTTTACATACCCGTCCTTCATAACACATTGTTTACGTATTGCAGATCTAACCAGTTGGATACCAGTTCTTCATTACATACCAGTTCTTCATTACACACCAGGTACTCTGTACATTAACTAAAGTAGTTATATAATTGATATGCATTATCTATTAAATCTTTTAGATGATAGAAGGAGTATGGGATAATTATTTGGTTTTGTTTGGTTTGGATGTTGGAAAATTATTGGTTGTTGGCTTATTGTTGGATAGTATGTTAGAAGGAGTATGAGATAATTAGAAGGAGTACGGGATAATTATTGGTTTCATTGTTGGATAATATGCTGAAAATATTTTAGACTCCCGGTTTCAGAATACGATCATAACTTGCTAATGTCTAGACTTAAAATTAAAAACAAGGAATCAACACCTCGCACGGGATCAATGTAACTCGTACAAACTGACCGCGGGATAACGGGACCCCCAGTTTGAGAATACGATGATAATTAAAAAATATTAAGACTTAAGCTTAAAAACAATACGTTAGATAGCAAAAACACGAAACAACTCTCGTACAGAACCGTGAGAGGCACCAACACCTCCCACAGGACCAATGTAACTCGTAGAAACTGACCCCGCAGCCGCGGGTCTCCCGGTTTGAGAATATGACGATAATTTACATATTTCTAGACTTATGCTTAAAAACATGGCGTTAGAGGGTGAAAACTCGAAACAGCCTTCGAACGGCACCGTGGGTGGCACCAACACCTCCCACGGGACCAATGTAACTCGTAGGAACTGACCACGCATCCGTGGGGCTCCGAGTTTGAGAATACTCCTGTAATTTGCATATTTCTAGACTTAAGATTAAAAACATGGCGTTAAAGGGTGAAAACCCAAAACAGTCCCCGAACGGCCCCGTGGGTGGTACCAACACCTCCCCCGGGAGCAATGTAACTCGTAGAAACTGACCCCGCAGCCGCGGGACTCCCGGTTTAAGAATACGACGATAATTGGCATATTTCTAGACTTAGGCTTAAAAACATGGCGCTAGAGGGTGAAAACTCGAAACAGCCCCCGAACGGCCCCGTGGGTGGCACCAACACCTCCCCCGGGACCAATGTAACTCGTAGAAACTGACCGTACAGCCGCGGGACTCCCGGTTTGAGAATACGATGATAATTTGTACATTTCTAAACTTAAGCTTAAAAACATGGCATTAGAGGGTGAAAACCCAAAACGGTTCCGTGGATAACACCAACACCTCCCCCGGGACCAATGTAACTCGTAGGAACTGACAACGCAGTCGCAAGACTCCTGATTTGAGAATATGACGATAATTTGCATATTTCTTGACTTAGGCTTAAAAATATGGGGTTAGAGGTTAAAAACCCGTAACAGGCCCCGAACGGCCCCGTGGGTGGCACCAACACCTCCCCCAGGACCAATGTAACTCGTAGAAACTGACCACGCACCCGCGGGACTCCCGGTTTAAGAATACGACGATAATTGGCATATTTCTAGACTTAGGCTTAAAAACATGGCGCTAGAGGGTGAAAACTCGAAACAGCCCCCGAACGGCCCCGTGGGTGGAACCAACACCTCCCCCGGGACCAATGTAACTCGTAGAAACTGACCGCACAGCCACGGGACTCCCGGTTTGAGAATACGATAAGAATTTACATATTTGTAGACTTAGGCTTAAAAACATGGCATTAGAGGGTGAAAACGCGAAACAGCTCCCGAACGGCCCCGTGGGTGGCACCAATACCTCCCACGGGACCAATGTAACATGTAGGAACTGACCGCGCAACCGCGGGACACTCGATTTGAGAATACATCGGTAATTTGCATATTTCTAGACTTAAGCATAAAAACATGGCGTTAGAGGGTGAAAATCCAAAACAGCCCCCGAACGGGCCCGTGGGTGGCACCAACACCTCCCCCGGGACCAATGTAACGCGTAGGAAATGATCGCGCAGCCGTGGGTCTCCCGATTTCAGAATACGATGATAATTTGCATATTTTTAGACTTAAGAAAAGCGTGGCGTTAGAGGTTGAAAATTCGAAACAACCCCCGAACGGCCCCGTGGGTTGCACCAACACCTTCCACGGGACCAATGTAAATCGTAGGAACTGACACCGCAGGCGCGGGTCTCCAGTTTGAGAATACGATGATTATTTACATATTTCTAGACTTAGGCTTAAAAATATGGTGTTAGATGGTGAAAACCCAAAACAGCCTCCGAACAGCCCCGTGGGTGGCACCAACACCTCCCACGGGACCAATATAACTCGTAGGAACTTGACCACATAGTCGCGGGACTCTCGGTTTGAGAATACAACGATAATTTGCATATTTCTAGACTTAGGCTTAAAAACATGCCGTTAGAGGGTGAAAACCTGTAACAACCCCCGAACGATCCCGTGGGTGGCACCAACACCTCCCCCAGGAGCAATGTAACTCGTAGGAATTGACCCCGCAGCCGCGGGACTCCTGATTTGAGAATACGACGATAATTGGCATATTTCTAGACTTAGGCTTAAAAACATGGTGTTAGAGGGTGAAAACCCGAAACAGCCCCCGAACGGCCTCGTGGGTGGCACCAACACCTCCCCCGAGACCAATGTAACTCGTAGAAACTGATCGCACAGTCGCGGGACTCCCGGTTTGAGAATACGATGATAATTTGCATTTTTCTAGACTTAAGCTTAAAAACATGGCAATAGAGGGTGAAAACCAAAAACGGTCCCGTAGGTAACACCAATACCTCCCCCGGGACCAATGTAACTCGTAGGAACTCACAACGCAGTCGCAAGACTCTCGATTTGAGAATACGATGATAATTTGCATATTTCTTGACTTGGGCTTAAAAATATGGCGTTAGAGGTTGAAAACCCGTAACAGCCCCCGAATGTCCCCATGGGTGGCACAAACACCTCCCCCAGGTAATTGTAACTCGTAGGAACTGACACCGCAGCCGCGGGACTCCTGGTTTGAGAATACGACGATAATTGACATAATTCTAGACTTAAGCAAAACATGGCATTAGAGGTGAAAAACTCAAAACAACCCCCGAACGGCCCCGTGGGTGGCACCAACACCTCCCAGGGGACCAACGTATCTCGGAGGAACTGACCCCGCAACTGCGGGTCTCCCGGTTTGAGAATATGATAAGAATTTAAAAATTGGTAGACTTAGGCTTAAAAACATGGCGTTAGAGGGTGAAAACGCGAAACAGCTCCCGAACGGCCCCATGGGTGGCACCAATACCTCCCACGGGACCAATGTAACACGTAGGAACTGACCGCGCATCCGCGGGACACTCGGTTTGAGAACACGATGGTAATTTGCATATTTCTAGACTTAAGCAAAAAAACATGGCGTTAGAAGGTGAAAATCCAAAACGTCTCCCGAACGAGCCCGTGGGTGGCACCATCACCTCCCCCGGGACCAATGTAGCTCGTAGGAACTGACTGCGCAGTCATGGGTCTCCCGATTTGAGAATACGATGATAATTTGCATATTTCTAAACTTAAGCAAAACATGGCGTTAGAGGGTGAAAACTCGAAACAACCCCGAACGGCCCTGTGGGTAGCACCAACACCTTCCACGGGACCAATGTAAATCATAGGAACTGACCCCGTAGGGGCGGGTCACCCGGTTTGAGAATACGATGATAATTTATATACTTCTAGATTTAGGCTTAAAAATATGGCGTTAGATGGTGAAAACCCGAAACAGCCTCTGAACGGCCCCGTGGGTGGCAACAACACCTCCCACGGGACCAATGTAACTCGTAGGAACGGACCACATAGCCGCGGGACTCCCGGTTTGAGAATACGACGATAATTTGCATATTTCTAGACTTAGGCTTAAAAACATGGCGTTAGAGGGTGAAAACCCGTAACAGCCCCCAGACGGCCCCGTGGGTGGCACCAACACCTCCCCCGAGACCAATGTAACTCGTAGGAACTGACCGCACAGTCGCGGGACTCTCAGTTTGAGAATAAGATGATAATTTGCATATTTCTAGACTTAGGCTTAAAAACACGGCATTAGAGGGTGAAAACCCGAAATATCCCCCGAACGGCCCCGTGGGTGGCACCAACACCTCCTCCGGGACTAATGTAACTCGTTGGAACTGACACCGCAGCTGCGAAACTCCCGGTTTGAGAATACCATGATAATTTTCATAGTTTTAGACTTAAGCAACACATGGCGTTAGATGGTGAAAACTCGAAACATCCCCGAACGGCCTCGTGGGTGGCACCAACACCTCCCACGAGACCAATGTAACTCGAAGGAACTGATCCCGCAGCCGCGGGTCTCCCGGTTTGAGAATCCGACGATAATTTACATATTTGTAGACTTAGGCTTAAAAACACGGCGTTAGAGGGTGAAAACTCGAAACAACTCCCGAACGGCCCCGTGGGTGGCACCAACACCTTCCACGGGTCCAATGTAACTCGAAGGAACTGATCGCGCAGCCGCGAGACACCCGTTTTTACAATACGACCGTAATTTACACAGTTCTAGACTTTGGTATAAAAACATGGCTTTAGAGGGTGAAAACTCAAAACAGCCCCCGAACGGCCCCGTGGGTGGCACTAACACCTCCCACGGGACCAATATAACTCGTAGGAACTGACCGCGCAGTCGCGAGACTCCCGGTTTGAGAATACGACGATAATTTTCATATTTCTAGACTTAACCAAAACATGGCGTTAGAGGGTGAAAACTCGAAACAACCCCCGAATGGCCTCGTGGGAGGCACCAACACCTCCCACGGGACCAATGTAACTCATTGGAACTGAACCCGCAGCCGCGGGTCTCCCGGTTTGAGAATACGATGATAATTTACATATTTCTAGACTTAAGTAAAACATGGCGTTAGAGGTTGAAAACTCAAAACAACCCCCGAACGGCCCCGTGGGTGGCACCAACACCTCCCACGGGACCAATGTAACTCGGAGGAACTGACCCCGCAGCTGCGGGTCTACCGGTTTGAGAATACGGTAAGAATTTACAAATTTGTAGACTTAGGCTTAAAAACATGGCGTTAGAGGGTTAAAACGCGAAACAGCTCCCGAACGGCCATGTGGGTGGCACCAATACCTCCCACGGGACCAATGTAACACGTAGGAACTAACCGTGTAGCCGCAGGACTCTCGATTTGAGAATACGAAGGTAATTTGCATATTTCTAGACTTAGGCATAAAAACATGGCGTTAGAGGGTGATAATCCAAAACAGCCCCCGAACGGGCCCGTGGGTGGCACCAACACCTCCCCCGGGACCAATGTAACTCGTAGGAACTGACCGCGTAGTCCTGGGTCTCCCGATTTGAGAATACGATGATAATTTGCATATTTCTAGACTTAAGCAAAACATGGCGTTAGAGGGTGAAAACTCGAAACAACCCCCGAACGGCCCCGTGGGTTGCACCAACACCTCCCACGGGACCAATATAAATCGTAGGAACTGACCCCGCAGGCGCGGGTCTCCCGGTTTGAGAATACGATGATAATTTACATATTTCTAGACTTAGGCTTAAAAATATGACGTTAGATGGTGAAAACTCGAAACAGCCTCCGAACGACCCCGTGGGTGGCACCAACACCTCCCACGGGACAAATGTAACTCATAGGAACTGACCACGTAGCCACGGGACTCCCGATTTGAGAATACGACGATAATTTACATATTTCTAGACTTAGGCTTAAAAACATGGCGTTAGAGGGTGAAAACCCGTAACAGCCCCCGAACGGCCCCGTGGGTGGCACCAACACCTCCCCCGAGACCAATGTAACTTGTAGGAACTGACCGCGCAGCCGCGGGACTCTCAGTTTGAGAATATAATGATAATTTGTATATTTCTAGACTTAGGCTTAAAAACACGGCATTAGAGGGTGAAAACTCGAAACAGCCCCTGAAAGGCCCCGTGGGTGGCACTAACACCTCCTCCGAGACCAATGTAACTCGTAGGAACTGACAACACAACTGCGGGACTCCCGGTTTGAGATTACCACGATAATTTGCATAGTTTTATACTTAAGAAAAACATGGCATTAGAGGGTGAAAACTCGAAACATCCCCCGAATGAGCCCGTGGGTGGCAATCACACCTCCCAAGTGACCAATGTAACTCGTAGGAACTGGCCGCGCAGCCGCGGGTCTCCCGATTTGATAATACGACGATAATTTGCATATTTCTAGGCTTAAGCAAAACATGGCGTTAAAGGGTGAAAACTCGAAACAACCCTTGAACGGTCCCGTGGGTGGCACAACACCTCCCACGGGACCAATGTAACTCGTAGGAAGAGACAGCGCAGCCGCGGGACTCCCGTTTTGAGAATGGGACGGTCATATGCATACTTTTAGACTTAGGCATAAAAACATGGCTTCAGAGGGTGAAAACCCAAAACAGCCCCCGAACGGCCCCGTGGGTG
This sequence comes from Sambucus nigra, assembly GCA_949130495.1. NCBI lineage: Eukaryota > Viridiplantae > Streptophyta > Magnoliopsida > Dipsacales > Adoxaceae > Sambucus > Sambucus nigra. Next base: position 304,443,326 of record OX422220.1, read on the forward strand.
GCACCAACACCTCCCACGAGACCAACGTAACTCGTAGAAACTGACCGCACAAGCGCAAGACTCTCGATTTTGGAATACGACGATAATTTTCCTATTTCTAGACTTAAGCAAAACATGACGTTAGAGGGTGAAAACTCGAAATAACCCTCTAACGGCCCCGTAGTTAGCACAAACACCTCCCACGGGACCAATGTAACTCGTAGGAACTGGCCCCGCAGCAATGGGTCTCCCAGTTTGAGAATACGATGATAATATACATTTTTCTAGACTAAGGCTTAGAAACATGGCGTTAGAGGGTGAAAACCCGTAACAGCCCCCGAACGGCCCCGTGGGTGGCACCAACACCTCCCCCGGGACCAATGTAACTCGTAGGAACTAACCGCACAACCGCGGGACTCTCGGTTTGAGAATACGATGATAATTTGCATATTTCTAGACTTAGGCTTAAAAACACGGCATTAGAGGGTGAAAACTCGAAACAGCCCCCGAACGGCCCCGTAGGTGGCACCAACACCTCCTTTGAGACCAATGTAACTCATAAGAACTGACACTGCAGCTGCGGGACTCCCGGTTTGAGAATACCATGATAATTTGCATAGTTTTAAACTTAAGCAAATTATGGCGTTAGAGGGTGAAAACTCAAAACATCCCCCGAACGGCCCCGTGGGTGGCACCAAACCTCCCACGGGACCAATGTAACTCGAAGGAACTGACCCCACAGCCGCGGGTCTCCCGATTTGAGAATACGACGATAATTTACATATTTGTAGACTTAGACTTAAAAACATGGCGTTAGAGGGTGAAAACTCGAAACAGCTCCCGAACGGCCCCGTGGGTGGCACCAACACCTTCCACGGGACCAATGTAACTCGTAGGAACTGACAGTGCAGCCGCGGGACTCCCGTTTTGAGAAAATGACGGTAATTTTCACATTTCTAGACTTAGGTATAGAAACATGGCTTTAGAGGGTGAAAACCCAAAACAGCCCCCGAACGGCCCTGTGGGTGGCACCAACACCTCCCACGGGACCAATGTAACTCGTAGGAACTGACCGCGCAGCCGCGAGACTCCCGGCTTGAGAATACGAAGATAATTTGCATATTTCTAGACTTAAACAAAACATGGCGTAAGAGGGTGAAAACTCGAAACAACTCCCGAACGGCCCCGTGGGTGGCACCAACACCTCCCACAGGACCAATGTAACTCATAGCAACTGACCCCGCAGCCACGGGTCTCTCAGTTTGAGAATACGATGATAATTTACATATTTCTAGACTGAGGCTTAAAAACATGGCGTTAGAGGGTGAAAACCTGAAACAGTTCCCGAACGACCCCGTGGGTGGCACCAACACCTCCCCCGGAACCAATGTAATTCGTAGGAACTGACCTCGCAGCCGCGGAACTCTTGGTTTGAGAATACGACTGTAATTGTCATATTTCTATAATTAGGCATAAAAACATGAGCGTTAGATGGTGAAAATCCGAAATAGCCCCCGAACGGCCCCGTGGGTGGGACCAACACCTCCCTCGGGACCAATGTAACACGTAGAAATTGACCGCACATCCACGGGACTCCCGGTTTGAGAATACGATGATAATTTGCATATTAATAGACTTAAGCTTAAAAACATGGCATTAGAGGGTGAAAACCCAAAACAGTCCCTGAACGATCCCGTGGGTAACACCTACTCGTAGGAACTAACAACGCAGTCGTAGGACTCCCGATTTGAGAATACGACGATAATTTGCATATTTCTAGAGTTAGGCTTAAAAACACGGCGTTAGAGGTTAAAAACCCGCAAAAGCCTCCGAACGGCCCCGTGAGTGGCACCAACACCTCCCACGAGACCAATGTAACTCGGAGGAACTAACCCCGCAGCCGCGGGTCACCCGGTTTGAGAATAGACAATAATTTATATATTTGTAAACTTAGGCTTAAAAACATGGCGTTAGAGGGTGAAAACTCGAAACAGCTCCCGAACGTCCCCGTGGGTGGCTCCAACACCTCCCCCGGGACCAATGTAACTCGTAGAAACAGACCGCGCAGCCGCGGGTCTCCCGATTTTAGAATACGACGATGATTTGCATAATTCTAGACTTAAGCAAAACATGGCATTAGAGGGTGAAAACTCGAAACATCCCCCGAACGGCTCCGTGGGTGGCACCAACACCTCCCACGGGACCAATGTAACTCGTAGGAGCTGACCGCGCAGCCGCGAGACTCTCGGCTTGAGAATACGACGATAATTTGCATATTTCTAGACTTAAGCAAAACATGGCGTAAGAGGTTGAAAACTCGAAACAACCCCCGAACGGCCCCGTGGGTGGCACCAACACCTCCCACAGGACCAATGTAACTCATAGGAACTGACCCCGCAGCCGTGGGTCTCTCGGTTTGATAATACAACGATAATTTAAATATTTCTAGACTTGGGCTTAAAAACATGGCGTTAGAGGGTGATAACCGGAAACAGTCCCCGAACGACCCCGTGGGTGGCACCAACACCTAGGAACTAACCTCGCAGTCGCGGAACTCTTGGTTTGAGAATACGACGGTAATTGGCATATTTCTAGAATTAGGCATAAAAACATGAGCGTTAGATGGTGAAAATCCGAAACAGCCCCCGAACGGCCCCGTGGGTGGCACCAACACCTCCCCCGGGACCAATGTAACTCGTAGGAACTGATCGTACATCCGCGGGATTACCGATTTGAGAATACGATGATAATTTGCATATTTATAGACTTAAGCTTAAAAACACGGCATTAGAGGGTGAAGACCCAAAACAGTCCCTGAACGATCCCGTGGCTAATACCAACTCGTAGGAACTAACAACGCAGCCGCAGGACTCCCGATTTGAGAATACGACGATAATTTGCATATTTCTAGACTTAGGCTTAGAAACATGGCGTTAGAGGTTAAAAACTCGTAAAAGCCCCCGAACGGCCCCTTGGGTGGCACCAACACCTCCCACGAGACCAATGTAACTCGGAGGAACTAACCCCACAGCCGCGGGTCACCCGATTTGAGAATAGATAATAATTTATATATTTGTAGACTTAGGCTTAAAAACATGGCGTTAGAGGGTGAAAACTCGAAACAGCTCCCAAACGGCCCCGTGGGTGGCTCCAACACCTCCCACGGGAGCAATGTAACTCGTAGGAACTGACCGCGCAGCCGCAGGACTCCCGGTTTGAGAATACGACGGTAATTTGCATATTTCTAGACTTAGGCATAAAAACATGGCGTTTGAGGGTGAATATCCAAAACAGCCCCCGAACAAGCCCGTGGGGGGCACCAACACCTCCCCCGGAACCAATGTAACTCGTAGGAACGGATCGCGTAGCCGCGGGTCTCCTGGTTTGAGAATACGACGATAATTTACATATTTTTAGACATAGGTTAAAAAATATGGCGTTAGATTGTGAAAACCCAAAATACCACAGAACGTTTCCGTGGGTTGCACCAATACCTCCCACGGGACCAATGTAACTCGTAGGAACTGACCACGTAATCGTGGGACTCCCGGTTTCTGAATACGACGATAATTTGCATATTTCTAGACTTAAGCAAAACATGGCATTAGAGGGTGAAAACTCAAAACATCCCCCGAATGGCCCCATGGGTGGCACCAACACCTCCCCCGGGACCAATGTAACTCGTAGGAACTGACCGCGCAGCCGTGGGACTCCCAGTTTGAGAATACGACGGTAATTTGCATATTTCTAGACTTAGGCATAAAAACATGGCGTTTGAGGGTAAAAATCCAAAACAGCCCCCGAACGAGCCCGTGGGTGGCACCAACACCTCCCCCGGGACCAATGTAACTCGTAGGAACTGACCGCGCAGCCGCGGGTCTCCCGGTTTGAGAATACGACGATAATTTGCATATTTCTAGGCTTAAGCAAAACATGGCGTTAAAGGGTGAAAACTCGAAACAACCCTTGAACGGTCCCGTGGGTGGCACAACACCTCCCACGGGACCAATGTAACTCGTAGGAATAAACAGCGCAGCCGCGGGACTCCCGTTTTGAGAATGCGATGGTAATATGCATACTTCTAGACTTAGGCATAAAAACATGGCTTCAGAGGGTGAAAACCCAAAACAGTCCTCGAACGGCCCCGTGGGTGGCACCAACACCTCCCACGAGACAAATGTAACTCGTAGAAACTGACCGCGCAGGCGCAAGACTCTCGATTTTAGAATACGACGATAATTGCCTATTTCTAGACTTAAGCAAAACATGACGTTAGAGGGTGAAAACTCGAAATAACCCTCTAACGGCCCCGTAGTTGGCACAAACACCTCCTACGGGACCAATGTAACTCGCAGGAACTGGCCCCGCAGCAGTGGGTCTCCCAGTTTGAGAATACGATGATAATATACATTTTTTTAGACTAAGGCTTAGAAACATGGCGTTAGAGGGTGAAAACCCGTAACAGCCCCCGAACGTCCCCGTGGGTGGCACCAACACCTCCCCTGGGACCAATGTAACTCGTAGGAACTGACCGCACAGCCGCGGGACTCTCGGTTTGAGAATACGATGATAATTTGCATATTTCTAGACTTAGGCTTAAAAACACGGCATTAGAGGGTGAAAACTCGAAACAACCACCGAACCGCCCCGTGGGTGGCACCAACACCTCCTCCGAGACCAATGTAACTCATAAGAACTGACACTGCAGCTGCGGGACTCCCGGTTTGAGAATACCACGATAATTTGCATAGTTTTAGACTTAAGCAAATTATGGCGTTAGAGGGTGAAAACTCAAAACATCCCCTGAACGGCCCCGTGGGTGGCACCAACACCTCCCACGGAACTAATGTAACTCGAAGGAACTGACCCCACAGCCGCGGGTCTCCCGATTTGAGAATACGACGATAATTTACATATTTGTAGACTTAGGATTAAAAACATGGCGTTAGAGGGTGAAAACTCAAAATAGCTCCCGGACGGCCCCGTGGGTGGCTCCAACACCTCTCACGGGAGCAATGTAACTCGTAGGAACTGACCGCGCAGCCGTGGGACTCCCAGTTTGAGAATACGACGGTAATTTGCATATTTCTAGACTTAGGCATAAAAAAATGGCGTTTGAGGGTAATAATCCGAAACAGCCCCCGAACGAGCCCGTGGGTGGCACCAACACCTCCCCCGGGACCAGGGTAACTCGTAGGAACTGACCGCGCAGCCGCGGGTCTCCCGGTTTGAGAATACGACGATAATTTGCATATTTCTAGGCTTAAGCAAAACATGGCGTTAAAGGGTGAAAACTCGAAACAACCCTTGAACGGTCCCGTGGGTGGCACGACACCTCCCACAGGACCAATGTAACTCATAGGAATAGACAGCGCAGCCGCGGGACTCCCGTTTTGAGAATGCGACGGTAATATGCATACTTCTAGACTTAGGCATAAAAACATGGCTTCAGATGGTGAAAACCCAAAACAGCCCCCGAACGGCCCCGTGGGTGGCACCAACACCTCCCACGAGACCAATGTAACTCGTAGAAACTGACCGCGCAGGCGCAAGACTCTCGATTTTAGATAATTTGCCTATTTCTAGACTTAAGCAAAACATGACGTTAGAGGGTGAAAACTCGAAATAACCCTCTAACGGCCCCGTAGTTGGCACAAACACCTCCTACGGGACCAATGTAACTCGCAGGAACTGGCCCCGCAGCAGTGGGTCTCCCAGTTTGAGAATACGATGATAATATACATTTTTTTAGACTAAGGCTTAGAAACATGGCGTTAGAGGGTGAAAACCCGTAACAGCCCCCGAACGTCCCCGTGGGTGGCACCAACACCTCCCCTGGGACCAATGTAACTCGTAGGAACTGACCGCACAGCCGCGGGACTCTCGGTTTGAGAATACGATGATAATTTGCATATTTCTAGACTTAGGCTTAAAAACACGGCATTAGAGGGTGAAAACTCGAAACAACCACCGAACCGCCCCGTGGGTGGCACCAACACCTCCTCCGAGACCAATGTAACTCATAAGAACTGACACTGCAGCTGCGGGACTCCCGGTTTGAGAATACCACGATAATTTGCATAGTTTTAGACTTAAGCAAAATATGGCGTTAGAGGGTGAAAACTCAAAACATCCCCCGAACGGCCCCGTGGGTGGCACCAACACCTCCCACGGGACCAATGTAACTCGAAGGAAATGACCCCACAGCCGCGGGTCTCTCGATTTGAGAATACGATGATAATTTACATATTTGTAGACTTAGGCATAAAAACATGGCCTTAGAGGGTGAAAACTCGAAACAGCTCCCGAACGGCCCCGTGGGTGGCACCAACACCTTCCACGGGACCAATGTAACTCGTAGGAACTGACAGCGCAGCCGCGGGACTCCCGTTTTGAGAAAATGACGGTAATTTGAACATTTCTAGACTTAGGTATAGAAACATGGCTTTAGAGGGTGAAAACCCAAAACAGCCCCCGAACGGACCTGTGGGTGGCACCAACACCTCCCACGGGACCAATGTAACTCGTAGGAACTAACCGCGCAGCCGCGAGACTCTTGGCTTGAGAATACCACGATAATTTTCATATTTCTAGACTTAAGCAAAACATGGCGTAAGAGGGTGAAAACTCGAAACAACTCCCGAACGGCCCCGTGGGTGGCACCAACACCTCCCACAGGACCAATGTAACTCATAGGAACTGACCCCGCAGCCGCGGGTCTCTCGGTTTGAGAATACGATGATAATTTACATATTTCTAGACTTAGGCTTAAAAACATGGCGTTAGAGGGTGAAAACCGGAAACAGTCCCCGAACGACCCCGTGGGTGGCACCAACACCTCCCCCGGGACCAATGTAATTCGTAGGAACTGACCTCGCAGCCGCGGAAATCTTGGTTTGAGAATACGACTGTAATTGTCATATTTCTATAATTAGGCATAAAAACATGAGCGTTAGATGGTGAAAATCCGAAATAGCCCCCGAACGGCCCCGTGGGTGGGACCAACACCTCCCTTGGGACCAATGTAACTCGTAGGAACTGACCGCACATCCACGGGACTCCCCGATTTGAGAATACGATGATAATTTGCATAATAATAGACTTAAGCTTAAAAACATGGCATTAGAGGGTGAAAGCCCAAAACAGTCCCTGAACGATCCCGTGGGTAACACCAACTCGTAGGAACTAACAACGCAGCCGCAGGACTCCCGATTTGAGAATACGACGATAATTTGCATATTTCTAGACTTAGGCTTAAAAATACGACGTTAGAGGTTAAAAACCCGTAAAAGCCCCCGAACGGCCCCGTGAGTGGCACCAACACCTCCCACGAGACCAATGTAACTCGTAGGAACTAACCCCGCAGCCGCGGGTCACCCGGTTTGAGAATAGACAATAATTTATATATTTGTAGACTTAGGCTTAAAAACATGGCGTTAGAGGGTGAAAACTCGAAACAGCTCCCGAACGTCCCCGTGGGTGGCTCCAACACCTCCCCTAGGACCAATGTAACTCGTAGAAACTGACCGCGCAGCCACGCGACTCCCGATTTTAGAATACGACGATGATTTGCATAATTCTAGACTTAAGCAGAACATGGCATTAGAGGGTGAAAATCCAAAACAGCCCCCGAACGACCCCGTGGGTGGCATTAACACCTCCCCCGGGACCAATGTAACTCGTAGGAACTGACCGCGCAGCCGCGGGTCTCCCGATTTGAGAATACGATGATAATTTGCATATTTCTAGACTTAAGAAAAACATGGCGTAAGAGGATGAAAACTCGAAATAACCCCCGAACGTCCCCGTGGGTGGCACCAACACCTCCCACAGGACCAATGTAACTCATAGGAACTGACCCCGCAGCCGCGGGTCTCTCGGTTTGATAATACGATGATAATTTACATATTTCTAGACTTGGGCTTAAAAACATGGCGTTAGAGGGTGATAACCGGAAACAGTCCCCGAACGACCCCGTGGGTGGCACCAACACCTAGGAACTGACCTCGCAGCCGCGGAACTCTTGGTTTGAGAATACGACGGTAATTAGCATATTTCTAGAATTAGGCATAAAAACATGAGCGTTAGATGGTGAAAATCCGAAACAGCCCCCGAACGGCCCCGTGGGTGGCACCAACACCTCCCCGAGGACCAATGTAACTCGTAGGAACTGACCGCACATCCGCGGGACTCCCGATTTGATAATACGATGATAATTTGCATATTTATAGACTTAAGCTTAAAAACATGGCATTAGAGGGTGAAGACCCAAAACAGTCCCTGAACAATCCCGTGGCTAATACCAACTCATAGGAACTAACAACGCAGCCGCAGGACTCCCGATTTGAGAATACGACGATAATTTGCATATTTCTAGACTTAGGCTTAGAAACATGGCGTTAGAGGTTAAAAACTCGTAAAAGCCCCCGAACGGCACCTTGGGTGGCACCAACACCTCCCACGAGACCAATGTAACTCGGAGGAACTAAGCCCGCAGCCGCGGGTCACCCGGTTTGAGAATAGACAATAATTTATATATTTGTAGACTTAGGCTTAAAACATGGCGTTAGAGGGTGAAAACTCGAAACAGCTCCCGAACGGCCCCGTGGGTGGCTCCAACACCTCCCACGGGAGCAATGTAACTCGTAGGAACTGACCGCGCAGCCGCGGGACTCCCGGTTTGAGAATACGACGGTAATTTGCATATTTCTAGACTTAGGCATAAAAACATGGCGTTTGAGGGTGAAAATCCAAAACAGCCCCCGGAAAAGCCCGTGGGGGGCACCAACACCTCCCCCGGGACCAATGTAACTCGTAGGAATGGACCGCGTAGCCGCGGGTCTCCCGGTTTTAGAATACGACGATAATTTACATATTTTTAGACATAGGTTAAAAAATATGGCGTTAGATTGTGAAAACCCGAAAAAACCACAGAACGTTTCTGTGGGTTGCACCAATACCTCCTACGGGACCAATGTAACTCGTAGAAACTGACCACGTAATCGCGAGACTCCCGGTTTGTGAATACGACGATAATTTGCATATTTTTAGACTTAAGCAAAACATGGCATTAGAGGGTGAAAACTCAAAACATCCCCCGAACGGCCCCGTGGGTGGCACCAACACCTCCCCCGGGACCAATGTAACTCGTAGGAACTGACCGCGCAGCCGTGGGACTCCCAATTTGAGAATACGACGGTAATTTTCATATTTCTAGACTTAGGCATAAAAACATGGCGTTTGAGGGTAAAAATCCAAAACAGCCCCCGAACGAGCCCGTGGGTGGCACCAACACCTCCCCCAGGACCAATGTAACTCGTAGGAACTGACCGCGCAGCCGCGGGTCTCCCGGTTTGAGAATATGACGATAATTTGCATATTTCTAGGCTTAAGAAAAACATGGCGTTAAAGGGTGAAAACTCGAAACAACCCTTGAACGGTCCCGTGGGTGGCACAACACCTCCCACGGGACCAATGTAACTCGTAGGAATAGACAGCGCAGCCACGGGACTCCCGTTTTGAGAATGCGACGGTAATATGCATACTTCTAGACTTAGGCATAAAAACATGGCTTCAGAGGGTGAAAACCCAAAATAGTCCTCGAACGGCCCCGTGGGTGGCACCAACACCTCCCACGAGACAAATGTAACTCGTAGAAACTGACCGCGCAGGCGCAAGACTCTCAATTTTAGAATACGATGATAATTTGCCTATTTCTAGACTTAAGCAAAACATGACGTTAGAGGGTGAAAACTCGAAATAACCCTCTAACGGCCCCGTAGTTGGCACAAACACCTCCCACGGGACCAATGTAACTCGGAGGAACTGGCCCTGCAGCAGTGGGTCTCCCAGTTTGAGAATACGATGATAATATACATTTTTCTAGACTAAGGCTTAGAAACATGGCGTTAGAGGGTGAAAACCCGTAACAGCCCCCGAACGGCCCCGTGGGTGGCACCAACACCTCCCCCGGGACCATTGTAACTCGTAGGAACTGACCGCACAGCCGCGGGACTCTCGGTTTGAGAATACGATGATAATTTGCATATTTTTAGACTTAGGCTTAAAAACACGGCATTAGAGGGTGAAAACTCGAAACAGCCCCCGAACGTCCCCGTGGGGGGCACCAACACCTCCTCCGAGACCAATGTAACTCGTAGGAACTGACACCGCAGCTGCGGGACAACCGGTTTGAGAATACCACGATAATTTGCATAGTTTTAGACTTAATCAAAACATGGAGTTAGAGGGTGAAAACTCAAAAAATCCCCCGAACGGCCCCGTGGGTGGCACCAACACCTTCCACGGGACCAATATAACTCGTAGAAACTGACCGCGCAGCCGCGGGACTCCCGTTTTGAGAATACGACGGTAGTTTGTACATTTCTACACTTAGGTATAGAAACATGGCTTTAGAGGGTGAAAACCCAAAACAGCCCCCGAACAGCCCCGTGGGTGGCACCAACACCTCCCACGGGACTAATGTAACTCGTAGGAACTGACCGCGCAGCCACGAGACTCCCGGTTTGAGAATACGACGATAATTTGCATATTTGTAGACATAAGGAAAACATGGCGTTAGTGGGTGAAAACTCGAAAAGACCCCCGAACGACCCCGTGGGTGGCACCAACACCTCCCACGGGACCAATGTAACTCATAGGAACTGACCCCGCAGCCGTAGGTCTCTCGGTTTGAGAATACGACGATAATTTATATATTTCTAGACTTAGGCTTAAAAACATGGCGTTAGAGGGTGAAAATCGAAAACAGTCCCCGAACGACCCCGTAGGTGGCACGAACACCTCCCCCGGGACCAATGTAACTCGTAGGAACTGACCCCGCAGCCGCGGAGCTCCCGGTTTGAGAATACGATGGTAATTGTCATATTTCTCGAATTAGGCATAAAAACATGGGTGTTAGATGGTGAAAATCCGAAACTGCCCCCGAACGGCCCCGTGGGTGGCACCAACACCTCCCCGGGACCAATGTAACTCGTAGGAACTGATCGCACATCCGCGGGACTCCCGGTTTGAGAATATGATGATAATTTGCATATTTATAGACTTAAGCTAAAAAACATGGCATTAGAGGGTGAAAACCCAAAACAGTCCCCGAACGATCCCGTGGCTGGCACCAACACCTCACACGGGACCAATGTAACTCGTAAGAACTGATCGCGCAGCCGCGGGACTCCCATTTTGAGAATACGAAGGTAATTTGCACATTTCTAGACTTAGGCGTAAAAACAAGGATTTAGAGGGTGAAAACTTAAAACAACCCCGTGGGTGGCACCAACACCTCCCACGGGACAAATTTAACTCGTAAGAACTGACCGCGCAGTAGCGAGACTCCCAGTTTGAGAATACGATGATAATTTACATATTTCTAGACTTAAGCAAAACATGGCGTTAGAGGGTGAAAACTCGAAACAAACCCCGAACGGCCCCGTGGGTGGCACCAACACCTCCCACAAGACCAATGTAACTCGTAGGAACTGACCCCGCAGCCGCGGATCTCCCGGTTTGAGAATACGATAATAGTTTACATATTTTTTGACTTAGGCTTAAAAATATGGCGTTAGATGGTGAAAACTCGAAATAGCCTCCGAACGTCCCCGTGGGTGGCACCAACACCTCCCACGGGACCAATGTAACTCGTAGGAACTGAACCCGCAGCCGCAGGTCTCCCGATTTGAGAATACGACGATAATTTACATATTTCTAGACTTAGGCTTAAAAACTTGACGTTAGAGGGTGAAAACTCGAAACAGCCTCTGAACGTTCCCATGGGTAACACCAACACATCCCCCGGGACCAATGTAACTCATAGGAACTGATAATGCAGCTGCAGGACTCCCGGTTTGAGATACGACGATAATTTTTAGATTTTTAGACTTAGGCTTAAAAACATAGAACAAAAGGTTGAAAACACGTAACAGCTCCCCAACGGCCCCGTGGGTGGAACCAACACCTCCCACGGGATCAATGTAATTCGGAGGAACTGACCCCACAGCCGCGGGTGTCCCGGTTGGATAATACGATAATAATTTACATATTGTAGACTTAGGCTTAAAAACATGGCGTTAGAGGGTGGAAACTCGAAACAGCTCCCAAACGGCCCCGTGGGTGGCTCCAATACCTCCCACGGGCCCAATGTAACTCGTTGGAACTGACTGCGCAGCCGCGGGACACCCGGTTTGAGAATACGACGGTAATTTGCATATTTCTAGACTTAGGCATAAAAACATGGCGTTAGAGGGTGAAAATCCAAAATAGCCCCCGAACGGCCCCGTGGGTGGCACCAACACCTCCCCCGGGACCAATATAACTCGAAGGAACTGACCGCGCAGCCACGAGACTCCCGGTTTGAGAATACGACGATAATTTGCAAATTTCTAGACTTAAGCAAAACATGGTGTTAGACGGTGAAAACTCGAAATAACCCCCGAACAACCCCGTGGGTGGTACCAATACCTCCCACGGGACCAATGTAAGTCGTAGGAACTGACCCCACAGCCGCGGGTCTCCCGGTTTGAGAATACGACGATAATTTACATATTTCTGGACTTAGGCTTAAAAACATGGCGTTAGAGGGTGAAAACCCAAAACAATCCCCGAACGACCCCGTGGGTGGCACCAACACCTCCCCTGGGACCAATGTAACTCGTAGGAACTCACCCCGCAGCCGCGGGACTCCCAGTTTGAGAATACGATGATAATTTCCAAATTTCTAGACTTAGGCCTAAAAACATAGCGTTAGAGGGTGAAAACCCGAAATAGCCCCCGAACGGCCCCGTGGGTGGCTCCAACAGCTCCCTCGGGACCAATGTGACTCGTAGGAACTGACCGCACTGCCGCGGGACTCCCGGTTTGAGAATACGACTATAATTTGCTTATTTCTAGACTTAAACTTAAAAACGTGGCATTAGAGGGAGAAAACAAAAAACAGCTCCCGAACGGTCCCGTGAGTAACACCAACACCTCCCCCGAGACCAATCTAACTCATAGGAACTTACAACGCTGCCGCGGGACTCCCGATTTAAGAATACGTCTATAATTTGCATATTTCAATACTTAGGCTTAAAAACGTGGCGTTAGAGGTTGAAAACCCGTAACAGCCCCCGAACGGCCCCGTGGGTGGCACCAACACCTCCCACGGGACCAATGTAACTCGGAGGAACTGACCCCGCAGCCGCAGGTCTTCCAATTTCAGAATACGACAATAATTTTAATATTTGTAGACTTAGGCTTAAAAACATGGCGTTAGAGGGTGAAAACTCGAAACAGCTCCCGAACGGCCCCGTGGGTGGCACCAACACCTCCCACGGGACCAATGTAACTCGTAGGAACTGACCGCGCAGCCGCGGAACTCCCAGTTTGAGAATACGACGGTAATTTGCATATTTCTATACTTAGGCTTAAAAACATGGCATTAGAGGTTGAAAACCCGTAACAGTTCCCGAACGGCCCCGTGGGTGGCACCAACACCTCCCACGGGACCAATGTAACTCGGAGGAACTGACCCCGTAGCCAAGGGTCTCCTGGTTTGAGAATACGATAATAATTTATATATTTGTAGACTTAGGCTTAAAAACATGGCATTAGAGGGTGAAAACTCGAAACAGCTCCCGAACGGCCCCGTGAGTGGCTCCAACACCTCCCACGGGACCAATATAACTTGTAGGAACTGACTGCACAGCCGCGGGACTCCCGGTTTGAGAATACAATGGTAATTTTCATGTTCGTAGACTCACATAAAAACATGACGTTAGAGGGTGAAAATAAAAAACAACCCCCGAACGGCCCCGTGGGTGGCACCAACACCTCCCCCAGGACCAATGCTACTCGTAGGAACTGACCGCGGAGCTGCGGGTCTCACGGTTTGAGAATACGACGATAATTTGCATATTTCTAGACTTGAGAAAAACATGGTGTTATAGGGTGAAAACTCGAAACAACCCCCGAATGGCCCCGTGGGTGGTACCAACACCTCCCACAGGACCAATGCAACTCGTAGGAGCTGACCGCGGAGCCGCGGGACTCCCGGTTTGAGAATACGATGATAATTTGCATATTTCTAGACTTAAGCAAAACATGGCATTAAAGGGTGAAAACCCAAAACATCTCCCGAATGGCCACGTGGGTGGAATCAACACCTCCCCCGGGACCAATGTAACTTGTAGGAACTGAACGCACAGCCGCAGGACTCTCGGTTTGAGAATACGATGATAATTTGCATATTTATAGACTTAAGTTTAAAAATGTGGCATTAGAGGGAGAAAACGCAAAACAACCCCCGAACGGTCCCGTGGGTAACACCAACACCTCTCCCGGGACCAATGTAACTCGTAGGAAGTGACAACGCAGCCGCAGGACTCCCGATTTAAGAATATGATGATAATTTGCGTATTTCAAGACTTAGGCATAAAAACATGGGCGTTAGAGGGTGAAAACCCAAAATAGCCCCCGAATGGCCCCGTGGGTGGTACTAACACCTCCCATGGGACCAATGTAACTCAGAGGAACTGACCCCGCAACCGCGGGTCTTCCGGTTTGAGAATACGATAATAATTTACATATTTGTAGACTTAGGCATAAAAACATGACGTTAGAGGGTGAAAACTCAAAATAGCCCCCGAACGTTCCCGTGGGTAACACCAATACATCCCCCGGAACCAATGTAACTCGTAGGAACTGACAACGCAGCCGCAGGACTCCCGGTTTGAGAATACGATGATAATTTTCATTGTTTTAGACTTAGGCTTAAAAAATGGCGTTAAAGGTTAAAAACTCGTAACAGCCCCGAACGGCCCCATGGGTGGCACCAACACCTCTCACGGGACCAATGTAACTTGGAGGAACTGACCCCGCAGCCGCGGGTGTCCCGGTTTGAGAATACGATAATAATTTACATATTTGTAGACTTAGGCTTAAAAACATGGCGTTAGAGAGTGAAAACTCGAAACAGCTCCCGAATAGCCCCGTGGGTGGCTCCAATACCTCCCACGGGCCCAATGTAACTCGTAGGAACTGACCGCGCAGTCGCGGAACTCCAGGTTTGAGAATACGACGATAATTTGCAGATTTCTAGACTTAGGCTTAAAAACATGGCATTAGAGGGTGAAAACCCGAAACAGCCCCCGAACGGTCCCGTGGGTGGCACCAACACCTCCCCCGGTACCAAAGTAACTCCTAGGAACTGACCGCGCATCCGCGGGTCTCTCGGTTTGAGAATACGACGATAATTTGTATATTTCTAAACATAAGCAAAACATGGCGTTAGAGGGTGAAAACTCGAAACAACCCCCGAACGGCCTCGTGGGTGGCACCAACACCTCCCACGGGACCAACGTAACTCGTAGAAACTGACCACGTAGCCGCGGGACTCCCGATTTGAGAATACGACGATAATTTTCATATTTCTAGACTTAGGCTTAAAAACACGGCGTTAGAGGGTGAAAACCCGAAACAGCTCCCGATCGGCCCTATGGGTGGCACCAATACCTCCCCCGGGACCAATGTAACTCATAGGAACTGACCGCGCAGCTGCGGGACTCCCGGTTTGAGAATACGACGATAGTTTGCATAATTCTATACTTAGGCTTAAAAATATGGCGTTAGATGGTGAAAACCCGAAACAGCCTCCGAACGGCCTCGTGGGGGGCACCAACACCTCCCACGGGACCAATGTAACTCGTAGGAACTGACCACGCCGCCGCGGGACTCCCGGTTTGAGAATACGACGATAATTTGCATATTTCTAGACTTAGGCTTAAAAACATGGCATTAGAGGGTGAAATCTCGAAACAGCCTTTGAACGGCCCCGTGCGTGGCACCAACACCTCCCACGGGACCAATGTAACTCGTAGGAACTGACCACGTAGCCGCGGGACTCCCGATTTGAGAATATGATGATAATTTGCATATTTCTAGATTAGGCTTAAAAACATGGCATTAGAGGGTGAAAACCTGTAACAGCCCCCGAACGGCCCAGTGGGTGGCACCAACACCTCTCACGAGACCAATGTAACATGTAGGAACTGATCGCGCAGCCGCGAGACTACCGGTTTGAGAATACGATGATAATTTGCATATTTCTAAACTTAGGCTTAAAACATGGCATTAGAGGGTGAAAACCCGAAACAACCCCTGAACGGCCCCGTGGGGGGGGGGAACCAAGACGTCCCCCGAGACCAATGTAACTAGTAGAAACTGACACCGCAGCTGCGGGATTCCCGGTTTGAGAATACGACGATAATTTGCATATTTATAGACTTAAGGAAAACATGGCGTTATAGGGTGAAAACACGAAACTACCCCCGAACGACCCCGTGGATGGCACCAACACCTCCCACGGGAGCAATGTAACTGGAAGGAACTGACTCCGGAGTCGTGGGTCTCCCGATTTGAGAATACGATGATAATTTACATATTTGTAGACTTAGGCTTAAAAACATAGCGTTAGAGGGTGAAGACTCGAAAAAGCTCCCGAACGGCCCCGTGGGTGGCACAACACCTCCCACGGGACTAATGTAACTCGTAGGAACAGACAGCGCAGCCGCGGGACTCCCCTTTTGAGAATACGATGGTAATTTTCATATTTCTATACTTAGGCATAAAAACATGTCTTTAGAGGTAGAAAACTCAAAACAGCCTCCGAACGGCCCTGTGGGTGCCACCAACACCTACCACGGGACCAATGTAACTCGTAAGAACTGACCGCGCAACCGCAAGACTCCCGGTTTGAGAATATGACGATAATTTGCCTATTTCTAGACTTAAGCAAAACATGACGTTAGAGGGTGAAAACTCGAAACAACCCTCTAATGGCCCCGTGGTTGGCACCAACACCTCCCACGGGACCAATGTAACTCGTAGGAACTAGCCCAGCAGCAGTGGGTCTCCCGATTTGAGAATACGATGATAATTTACATTTTTGTAGACTAAGGCTTAAAAACATGGCGTTAGAGGGTGAAAACCCGAAACAGTCCCCGAACGGCACCGTGGGTGGCACCAACAACTCCTCCGGGACCAATGTAACTCGTAGGAACTAACCCCGCAGCCGCGGGACTCCCGGTTTGAGAATATGACCGTAATTTACTTATTTCTAGACTTAGGCAGAAAAACAAGGCGTTAGAGGGTGAAAACCCGAAACAACCCCCGAACGGCCCCGTGGGTAGCACCGACACCTCCCACGGGACTAATGTAACTAGTAGGAACTGACTGCGCAGCCGCGAGACTCCCGATTTGAGAATACGACGATAATATGAATACTTCTAAACTTAAGCAAAACACGACGTTAGAGGGTGAAAACTCGAAACAACCCCCGAACGGCCCCGTAGGTGGCACCAACACCTCCCCCGGGACCAATGTAACTCGTAGGAACTGACCACGCAACCGCAGGACTCTCGGTTTGAGAATACGATGATAATTTGCATATTTCTAGACTTAGGCTTAGAAACATGGCATTAGAGGGTGAAAACCCGAAACAGCCTCCGAACGGCCCCGTGGGTGGCACCAACACCTCCCACGGGACCAATGTATCTCGTTGGAATTGACCACGTAGTCGCGGGACTCCCGGTTTGAGAATACGATGATAATTTGCATATTTCTAGCCTTAGGCTTAAAAACATGGCATTAGTGGGTGAAAACCCGCAACAGCCCCCGAACGGCCCCGTGGGTGGTACCAACACCTTCCACGGGACCAATGTAACTCGTAGTAACTGACCGCGCAGCCGCGAGACTCCCGATTTGAGAATACGACGATAATTTGCATATTTCTAGACTTAGGTTTGAAAACATGGCATTAGAGGGTGAAAACCCGAAACAGCCCCCGGACGGCCCCGTGGGGGGGCACCAACACCTCCCCCGGGACCAATGTAACTCGTAGGAACTAACAACGTAGCCGCGGGACTCCCGTTTTGAGAATACAACGGTAATTTTCATATTTCTAGACTTAGGCATTAAAACATGGCTTTAGAGGGTGAAAACCCAAAACAGCCCTCGAACGGCCCCGTGGGTGGCACCAACCCCTACCACGGGACCAATGTAACTCGTAGGAATTGACCGCGCAGCCGCAAGACTCCCGGTTTGAGAATACGATGATAATTTTCATATTTCTATACTTAAGCAAAACATGACGTTAGAGGGTGAAAACTCGAAACATCCCTCGAACGGCCCCGTGGTTGGCACCAACACCTCCCACGAAAACAATGTAACTCGTAGGAACTAGCCCCGCCCCAGAGTGTCTTCCGGTTTGAGAATACGACGATAATTTATATTTTTCTAGACTTAGGCTTAAAAATATGGCGTTAGAGGGTGAAAACCCGAAACAGTCCCCGAACGGCCCCGTGGGTGGCACCAATACCTCCCCCGAGACCAATGTAACTTGTAGAAACTGACTCCGCAGCCGCGGGACGCCCAGTTTGAGAATACGACGGTAATTGGCATATTTCTAGACTTAGGCATAAAATCATGGCTTTAGAGGGTGAAAACACAAAACAGCCCCCGAACGGCCCCGTGAGTGGCACCAACACCTCCAACGCGACCAATTTAACTCGTAGGAGCTGACTGCGCAGCCGCGAGACTCCCGATTTGAGAATACGACGATAATTTGCATATTTCTAAACTTAAGCAAAACATGGCGTTAGAGGGTGAAAACTCGAAACAACCCCCGAACGGCCCCGTGGGTGGCACCAACACCTCCCCCGGGACCAATCTAACTCGGAAGAACTGACCCCGCAGCCGTGGGTCTCCTGATTTGAGAATACGATGATAATTTATATATTTATAGACTTAGGCTTAAAAACATGGCGTTAGAGGGTGAAATCTCGAAATAACTCCCAAATGACCCCATGGGTTGCACCAACACCTCCCACGGGACCAATGTAACTTGTAGAAACTAACCGCGCAGCTGCAGGACTCCCGTTTTGAGAATACGATGATAATTTTAATATTTCTAGACTTAGGCATAAAAACATGGCGTTATAGGGTGAAAATCCAAAACAGCCCCCGAACGTCCCCGTGGGTGGCACCAACACCTCCCACAGGACCAATGTAACTCGTAGGAACTGACCGCGCAGCCGTGAGACTTTGAGAATACGACGATAATTTGCATATTTCTAGACTTAGGCTTAAAAACATGGCGTTAGAGGGTGAAAACCCGCAATATCCACCGAACTGCCCCGTGGGTGGCACCAACACGTCCCCCGGGACCAATGTAACTCGTAGTAACTGACCGCGGAGCCGCGGGACTCCTGGTTTGAGAATACGATGATAATTTACATATTTCTGGACTTAGGCTTAAAAACATGGCATTATTGATTGAAAACCCGAAACAGCCCCCGAACGTCCCCGTGGGTGGCACCAACACCTCCCCCGGGACCAATGTAACTCGTAGGAACTGACACCGCAACTGCGGAACTCCCAGTTTGAGAATACGACGATAATTTGCATATTTTTAGACTTAAGGAAAACATGGCGTTAGAGGGTGAAAACTTGAAACAACCCCCGAACGGCCTCGTGGGTGGCACAAACACCTCTCACGGGACCAATGTAACTCGTAGGAACTGACCGCGCAGCCGCGGGACTCCCGATTTGAGAATACGAGGGTAATTTGTATATTTCCAGACTTAAGCATAAAAACATGGCGTTAGAGGGTGAAAATCCAAAACAGCCCCCGAACGACCCCGTGGGTGGCATTAACACCTCCCCCGGGACCAATGTAACTCGTAGGAACTGACCGCGCAGCCGCGGGTCTCCCGGTTTGAGAATACGATGATAATTTGCATATTTCTAGACTTAAGAAAAATATGGCGTTTGAGGGTGAAAACTCGAAACAACCCCCGAACGTCCCCGTGGGTGGCACCAACACCTCCCACGGGACCAATGTAACTCATAGGAACTGACCGTGCAGCCGCGAGACTCTCGGTTTGAGAATACGACGATAATTTGCGTATTTCTAGACTTAAGCAAAACATGGCGTTAGAGGGTGAAAACTCGAAACAACCCCCGAACGGCCCCGTGGGTGGCACCAACAGCTCCCACGGGACCAATGTAACTTGTTGGAACTGGCCCCGCAGCTGCGGGTCTCTCGGTTTGAGAATACGATGATAATTTACATATTTCTAGACTTAGACTTAAAAACACGTTAAAGGGTGAAAACTCGAAACAGCCTCCGAACGGCCCCGTGGGTGGCACCAATACCTCCCACGGGACCAATGTAACTCGTAGGAACTGACCACGCAGCCGCGGAACTCCCGGTTTGAGAATATGATGGTAATTAGCATATAGCTAGACTTTGGCATAAAAATATTGATAATTTTAACTCGTATATGCAATTTTTCAACTTCATTAAATTTTTTGTAAAATTACTTGGTTACCGATATTTTTTTTATGTATCCTATCATTTGCAGGATTTTTGCACGCGGAACAAATGAAGGATGCAATGGTTTATAACATGAAGATTATTTATATGTTGTGGGCATTCAGGATTTTATTTTAATTTTTTTTGTCACGGTTGTGGGTCGCGGACTTTGACCGCGACTAATTTGTCACGTTTGTGGGTCACGGATTAGGGTCGCGATCAAATTTTTTTAAACTTTTTTGTCACGATTGTGGGTCGCGGACTTTGGCCGCGACCAATTTATCACGGTTGTGGGTCACGGATGAGGACTGTGACCAATTTTTATTTTTTATTTTTTTGTCACGGTCATGGGTCGCGGACTTTGGCCGCGACCAAATTGTCACGGTTGTGGGTCACGGATGAGGGCCGCGACTCGTCACGACATGGGTCACGGCCTAAGTCCGTGACCATCTACCGTGACCCCTCTCGGCCATGACCATTTTTTGGTCATGGACTTGGGCCGCGACCCACGAAAATGGTCACGCCCGAAATGGTCACCGCCCAAGTCCGCGACCCATAGGTTTGGTCAGGGATTTTGGCCGTGACCAATCGCCAGTTTTGGTGTAGTGTAGCAAATGTGGTGATGGTAAAGAAGAAAAACAACAAATGGAGGATGTGTGTGGACTTCACTGATCTTAATAAAGCCTGCCCAAATGATCATTTTCCTTTGCCTCGAATCGATCAGCTGGTGGATGTTACCTCGGGGCATGAATTGTTAAGTTTCATTGATGCTTACTCTGGTTACAACCAGATCAAAATGAAACCTGAGGACAGGGAAAGTACCTCTTTTATCACCCCAAGGGGAACTTATTGCTATAATGTTATGCCTTTCGGACTTAAAAACGCGGGAGCAACATATCAACGGATGATGAATAAGGTGTTTGCAGAGAAAATCAGTCATAACAAGGAGGTTTATGTCGACGATATGCTGACAAAAAGCAAGAAAGCTGTTGATCATCCAGTTGACCTAGGTCAGACTTTTGATCAACTAGAGAAATATCAAATGAAGTTGAATCCCACCAAATGCATATTTGGAGTACAAAAAGGTATATTTCTCGGATATATTATTAACCAACGAGGTATCGAGGCGAACCCTGAAAAGATCAAGGCCCTATTAGAGCTACGATCTCCAACTACAAAGAAGGAGGTGCAAAGTCTCACAGGGCAAGTTGCAGCACTTAACAGATTTGTGTCACGAGCAACAGACAGATGCCTCCCATTATTCAAAACACTTCGAAAATTTTTTGAGTGGAATGATGAATGCGGGAAGGCCTTTCAAGAATTGAAGAAATATCTGGGGACACCTCCATTGTTATCTAAACCAGTGATGGGAGAAAGGCTATACTTGTATTTGGCGGTTTCAGATAACGCAGTTAGTTCGGCGTTGATAAGAGTGGAGGACGGAGTGCAGAAATCAGTCTACTACACCAGCAAGGCCTTTCGAGGAGCAGAGATCAGATATCCAAAACTGGAGAAGTCAGCACTAGCACTAATCGAAGCGAGCAGAAGGATGAGGCCATACTTCCAAGCCCATACTATTGTAGTGTATATTGATATGCCATTAAGGCAAGCTCTGTAAAAACCGGAGAAATTAAGAAGATTGATGTACTAGGCAGTAGAACTTGGTGAATATGACATAGTTTATGAGCCTAGGTCATCATTTAGGGGGCAGGCAGTAACGGATTTTATTGTAGAGTTCACTCACTCTGCTACTTCCGAAGAGCAGGATTTTAATACAGACCAACCCGTGGATGTTATGGGATCACCGAAGATAGCAATCAACCAACTTCCATCTGTGAATAAGCAAGATAAAATCATCAACGAGTAGCAAGAAGTGTCTGGGGAAGACAAAAGGAAGTATCAAATATTCCATCGAGGAACTCTGTCAGACCAAGAGTTTGATAATGAAGTACCTGTATGGAACCTATATGTGGATGGTTCTTCGTGCACCATGGGCAGTGGAGCAGGAATAATTTTAAACAGTCCTGATGAAATTGATATGGAGTATGCTCTACGCTTTTAATTTAAGGCTTTCAATAATAAGGCTAAAAATGAAGCTATGATAGTGGGTCTAAATCTAGCAAAAACTATGAAGGCAGAGCAGGTCGTTGTATTCAGTGATTCACAATTAATCGTAAATCAAATTCTCGAATTGTATGCAACGAAGGGAGAACTAATGGTCAAGTATCATGTAAAAGCTATGGAGGTTGTCTCAACTTTTACTGCAATTCGATTGATCAGAATATCGAGATTGGAGAATGTAAGAGCCGATGCCCTAGCTCGGCTGGCATCATCAACACGCACTAAGCTATGAAGAACAATCCTAATAGAAATCCTTATAGATCGGAGTGTAGACGAAGACTTGATGATGAACTTCATCGCCCTTGACTTGGGACCATCCTGGATGGATCCCATCAGGGCTTATATCGAATAAGGGATTGTGCCACCTGATAAACTCGCAGCCAAGAAACTGAAGTTTAAATCTGCTCGTTATGTATTGACCAGTGGCATTCTATATAGAATAGGGTTATAGCAGGACTATAAAGATGTGTCCATCCCTCCGAACTGAAAGACTTGATTGAAGAAGTTCACGAAGGGTCCTGTGGAGCCCATGTAGCAGGTTGGACGCTTTTGAGAGAATAACAACACAGGGATATTACTAGTCAATGATGAGAGATGATTGTGTAGCTTATGATAAGAAGTGCGATAAATGCCAACGTTTCTCTTCCATCCGAAGAACTCACCAAGCATTGTTAACACCCATCACGTCCCCTTGGTCATTCGCCATGTGGGGGATAGAGTTGGTCGGGCCACTTCTGACGACCAAAGGAAGATTCAAATACCTCGTGGTTGCTGTGGATTAATTTTACCAAATGGGTGGAACCTGGACCTCTCATTGATATGACGTATGACAAGGTCTATCAATTTATTTGGAAGAGTATTATTTGCAGATATGGTCTCCCACATGCATTCATTACTGACCATGGAACCCAATTTGACAACGAGGAATTCGCTGCATATTATCATCAATACAATGTACAGAAGATCCATTCTGCGTCAGGCCATCCCCAGAGCAACGGGAAAAATGAAGTGACAAATAGAACCTTACTGAATGGTTTGAAAAAATGGTTGGATGATATAAAGGGAAACTGGATTAACGAGCTACACTCTGTGTTATAGGCTTATCGCACTACACTGTGAACAATAATTGGGGAGTCTCCATACATGTTGACATTCAAGAGTGAAGCTGTCATACCTGCTGAATTGGGTCTACCTACATATAGGGTAATTAATTTCAATTCTCCCATAAGCGACTTGATGAGGCGTTTAGACTTGGACATGCTCGAAGAAGTTAGGGAAGAAGCAGCAATCAGGAATGCAACATATCAACAACGAACAACCTTGTTCTACAACAAAAGGGTGAAGAAATGCGATTTGAAAGAGGGGGATTATGTGCTGAAGAAAGTAATCCAAAATCATAACAAACTGGAGGCCAACTCGCATGGACCTTACATACTAACTGAAGTTGTTCGTCTTGGGACATACAGAATTGAAACTTTGGAGGGAGAAGAATTCAATAATGCATGAAATGCAGAGCATCTACGCAAGTACTATCAGTAATTAAAATCCAAGTGTAACATAGTTCTTTCAAAATGAATAAAGTGATGTTTCACCCATATTTCTTCCTTAGTTGAAATTTTTTCGAAATATTAGTGCTACACACTACACAAACATAAATCCAGAGCATACACAAATTCAGAGCAGCAACCACCAACTCCGGTTGGTCGGTAATTCGTTAACCACCAACTCCGATTGGTCAGCAATACAATACCCACCAACTCCGGTTGGTCAGCAAGACAATACCCACCAACTCCGGTTGGTCGGTAATTCAATACCCACCAACTTCGGTTGGTTGGTGCTAAACTAGGCAAGAAGATGGTGACCTCCAGGGGCATCCACTGTCTAGGCAACAAGGTAATCCTGACGAGATTACTACAACTAAGTAGGAACATGGGATGAAAATTATTCCATTGCTTAGGCCCAAAGAGTGACAAGTCACTATAAACAAGCAGGACATTTCGTCCTTCTACAAATATATATATATATATATATATATATATATATATATATATATATTCACCGGTGAATAACAAAGACATTTTACAAAATATTTCCAAGAAAATGAAATTGTAAAAGAAACTAAACATTTCTTTATTAAAACCAAGCAGATTACATACGATATGAAATTTGATTAATTACATAAAAATGTCCTATTTTATGGGTTTCTTTCCCTCTGCCTTTGAAACAGGTTCCACCCTAGCTGGAGGATCATCTAATGCATAAGGGGAGATTATAAAGTTCATATCTCGCAGCATTTTAATATTATTTATGGATGGTCTGTCAGGCAAGTTCTCTGAGCGAGATACCTCAAAGTTTGAATGAAGACTATAATCACCGAGATACTTGGAGATCAAAATCCGAGGAATGGCACGGGCGGGAATCCAACTAAGATTAAGTTTGAAGGAAGGCACAGGTAAATCAAGAACTCCAGGTTCATAATAATACCATAAGAAATGACCTTGCTCCAGTTTCAGAACACATAAGGCATTCAACCATCCCTGCCTATATCCTTCGTTGTTCGACTGCTGCAAATGAGCATCAAGATGATACAGAGCTTCATTATACCCATCCATCCAAAATTCCCTGGGCAGCTTGTGAAATTGATAAGTCAATCTCTCAAGTTGCTCGTGGAGCTTTTTCACCAGCATTTCTTTATTTTCCAAAGCAGAACTCTAATTGGAGAGTTGCTCGATGAAACTTTGAATCTTCTTAGACATTTCTGCCAAAGCCTGATTCTTCGCCATCAGTTGAACGACTTGATTTTCTAAGGTCAATTGAGTTCTTATCTCATTAATAGTAACCCGACCAGCCCTTGCTTGTCCACGGGAAGAAGATCTTGCTCTACCACGAGCAGGTGTAAAAAGTCCAGTTCATTTTAAAGTCTCTAACTCATCCCGTAAGTTAGCATTTTCTATTTCTAGAAAGGAAAAACCATCATCATTAATTGGGACCAAGGCTCCCGAAGAAGAGGAGGCAGCAGATTTGAGCTGTTTAATTTCTTCTTGCAACGCGATATTCTCTTACTTTAGTAGCTTTGCAATATGTCTATGCTCTTCAATCTCAAGCTTTAACACACTTTCCTTTTTCTCAAGGGATGAAATGTACTTGTCATATCCCCGATCAGAACTCAGTTATTGGCACTTTATCTCGTAACCCTCATGTAGGAGTTTGCTGGATTCTTTGTACTACTGTTGAAGTTCCTCGATCATTCCTTGAATATCTTCAATCATTTCGTAATAAGCCACATTGTTGGCAACAACACGATCAAGTAAGCACTTCAAGTACTTGTAAGCATCAACTGCTCGTTCAGAAGCACCTGATCCGAGGATGTCAATTATCTGGGCCTCAGTGAGGTCTGCATGACCAGCTTTGAAATAATCATTGCACTTCTTCATCAACTTTGTATCATTAGCTAATAAGAGTTCCATCCTGGCCACAAATTAGCAAAGAGAAAATGAAAAATAAAATCAACAATGATGCGAACAGAGCAAGTAAGAGAGAAATTCCAGACGAACAATAAAAGTTCATTTTTTATTTATCATGATAAAGGAAAACACAGTTCAGGGTTATATCCAAGAAAACAACGAAATAAAAAGACCCGAACAACTCTACACCTTCTCTTTATTTTCTACGACTTCTTCGGACGGTTTGGATGAATGGGTTAGTTTCTCGGAGAGCAAGGGCAGTTGCTCGGCAAATGTGCTAGCTTGTTGGACTTGCTCGGAGGGTTGAACAACAGCAATAACAGGGACCTGCTCTCCTGTCATCATAGAAGACTCTTCTGATGCAGCTTCATCTTCTTCTTCTTCTTCTCCAGGAGAGGGAGGAAGGCCATAAGTATGCTCCTGGAACAACTCAGAATTTTTAGCAACCTTTAATTTCTTCAAAGTTGCTATCCATCCATCCCTAAAATATTTAACACTGGCATACTCCATTTGAGAAGACATAACAGCCAGGCCCTTATTCCAACCCTTGTCCCAAACCGCACTAAAAGATTTTTTAACAACAACTTTCCTCTTTTCTCTCTCCGAGGAAGTCTTATCCTTAAGGATCTCTTCGGTAGACTTCAGTTTTTCTTCTACCTCTGTCTTATGTCGCTCAATATCTTGAAGCTTAGCAACATTTTCCTCAGCAGATTTAAGCTTGACCTCAAGCTCCTCTTTACGTTGTTCAACATCCTTTAATTTCTTCTCCAACTCTTTGGACGCAGTCACAGCTTGATCTCGATTTAATTTAACAGACTTGAATTGTTTCTCCCATGCATTTTTGTCTTCCTCGTACTTCTGACGAGATTCCTTCAAAGATCGAGTTAATCCAGCAAAAGCTTCTTCTATCCCACCCGAGGAGGAGGAAGCCCGAATGGCTTTATCTTTCTTCAAAATAATATTATTGATACCAAATTTAATCCGCTGACATGGCCCAATTGAGTGAAGACATATGGCAATCTACGTGGTAACAACAAATACTTCCGAGGAACTCAGACGCTCCGAGGAACCATACTACAACGAGGAACACTTCTTCCCCGAGGAACTCATACGCTCCGAGGAACTCATACGCTCTGAGGAACTCTTGAGCATCGAGAAGCTTAGGCGGTCCGAGCAGCTCAGGCGGTTCGAGCTTCACCTCGAACAAAGCATTAATAACAGGATAACCAACAGTTCGACTGTTCATTAATGCTTTATCATTCAGACGCACATGCTTAAGAGGCATTTAATGTATTACGCTTTCATATGTACATCATTTAATGTATTACCCTTTCACATTACAGCCTCAGGGCTATAAATACATTGTACAATCCTCATTATAAGGGGACCAGAATTTCTTGATAGAACTTGTAATCGAGAATTCCCAAACACTCAGCAATAACATAACAGTGGACGTAGGCCATTCTTATAAGGCTGAACCACTTTAAAATTCTTTATCTCATTTATTTATCTGTGATTGAATAATTAGAGTGATCTAATTTTTTACATCAACAGATTGGCGCCCTCTGTGGGAAACGACTGGTAATATCGTTTTTCACCAAAAGCGATCCATCACAAATGGCTGATATTCCAGAATCCAGCAATCGAAATGCTGGGACCCCTCCAAATCCATCTGCTCCGCCAAATATTCCAGATCTGACTGGAATAATGACAAATCTGGCTCATGGCCAGACCGTCATGCAAGAAACAATGCGACAACTCATACAAACCCTCCATGGCGGTGCACCAACCCATTCAGGACTGCTGAGTATTCAAAGAAATACCCGTGCACCATCCTTACGTACTAGACGTACCAATTCATATCGCAGTGAGGAATCTGAAGATTTTTCTTATCAACCTAGACGAAATTTGTCAGTGCGAGCCACAGATACAGAACAATGTATCACTCTTTCTCCAGAAAGGACTAGTGCGTTAGAGAGGTTAAGCAGGGTATCACCTTTTGATCGATTAGGACTTAGAAGAAGTAGAAGTCCTCCTAAAGTCGTATCGAGGAGTTTTCGATGACCACCAGATTTAAGGGAAGGATCTGCCCAGTCACGACCAGCTGCTCGTCAAGATAGATCTCAGGAATCAACATCAACGCGATCAGCTGCTCGAACCAACAGGCCCGAGGAAGGAAATGATGCATGGAAAGGCTCTATTCAGAGGCTGGAGAATAGATTAGGGGAAATGGCTAACGCCAAGAACCCTCTACAACAAACTGTTGTTCGAGGAACACCTTTTGTCCAGGCCATTGTAGATTTTCCAACACCATCCAAGTTCAAAGCACCTGTTGTGACTCCCAAGTATGATGGAAAGACTAATCATGTCCTTCATGTAGAACAGTATCAGGCTGCAGTCGACATCTACGTTGTTCCAGATGAGATGAGATGCAAGGCATTCTCGGGAACTCTTATCGGATCTGCTCAAATATGGTATAATAATCTTCCTCGGGGTAAGATCTCAACCTTTCTTCAACTGGCCGAGTTATTCATTGGGAATTTCTTTTTTGGGGCAAAGCCAGTTAAACGAGTAGAACATTTATTAAGTGTTAGACAAAAGGTTGGTTAGAGTACCAGAGATTACATAACTCGTTCTAATAACGAGAAACTAGAAGTCATTGATTATGAGGAGAAGACAACGATTACCGCCTTGATGAGTGGACTACTGCCAAACAAGTTGTACTACACCTTGGCCAAAGATCCACCTAGGACCATGTCAGACCTGATGGGAAAAGCGTCCAAGATTATGAATGTCGAGGAGGCTATGGCTGCGAAGAAGAATATGGATGCCAGAGAAACCAAGGTGGAAGGAGATAAAGCTAAGAAGAAAGATCATAAGAATAATGGTAACAAACATCCAAAAAGTAGGTCGGTATGGGATGTAATGAAGAAATATGATAATTATACTCCTTTGAAGAAGGATATCAGCCATGTTCTAGAAGAAATCAAGAACAACGAGGAACTAAATTGGCCAGAGAAAATAAAGGCAGACCCTGACAAGAGGAATAAGGCGAAGTATTGCGAGTTTTATAAAGATCATGACCATATGACCAAAAATTTCATAGCTCTTTAGAATGAGATTAAAACACTCATCAGACGAGGAAAACTGTCAAAGTATGTTGATCGTGAAAGCGAAAGAAGAAATAATGACCGAGCAAGAGAGAGGTCTAGATCTCCTCATCGAGCAGAGGAGAACAAGAAGAGAAACCATAAAGTTGATCCCGAGGACGACCCCGATCTTCCCAAGAGACCAAGGCAGCCAGAACGAGAGGTATTTTCAATACGCTTTAGGTCATTTGACTGTAATATTATAACAGGTGGAGATGCAGGAGGAGGAGACCTTACTGCCAAGAGAAAATCTTACCTCTGTGAGGCTCAAGCTTGTTCATACATTCAACGAATAAATCTAGCTGAGGAGGATCGCCCGAGAAAGGTAAATAAAGAGAAATTGGTCACTGGTTTCTCAAAGAATGACCTCGCAGGTGTTCTATATCCTCATGATGACCCATTGGTGATCAAAATGAGGATGAAAGAAGTAATAATTTCAAGAGTACTGGTCGATAATGGTAGCTCGGCAGACATCATGTTCTACTCGTGCTTCGATAGTTTAAATCTAAAGTTATCTCAATTGGAGCCTTATCATAGACCCCTCATCGGCTTTGCTGGCGAGAAAGTATTTCCACTTGGGACAATCAAGTTGGATATATTCATTGGTACGTGGCCTGCTTGTCGAATAGAAAGAATACGCTTCTTCGTGATGGATAAGAATGTTCAGTCATCATACAATATCATCATGGGAAGAGTAGGATTGAAGAAGTTCAAGGCTGTACCATCTATGGTGCATCAATGCCTGAAATTTCCAATAAATTTTGGAGTAGGAGTTGTTAAAGGTGATTAGAAAGTAGCTCGGGAATGTTATTATTCATCCGCCGAGCAAGAAGAACTGGAGGAATCAAGGAAAAAGACTACTACTTATCAAGTGGAAGAATGGGCAGAAATTGAAACATTGGATCCTAGAGATGAGTCGCAACTCGTAAAGGGTCAAGTGGTGGAAGCTACTGAAAACATCATTCTGGACGACGAGCACCTTGAACGAACTACTCAAATAGGTTCGTCGTTGGAAACCTCACTAAAATAGGAATTGATAACTTTCCTTAGAAGCAGAAAGCAAACTTTTGCATGGAGTCATGAGGATATGCCCGGGATAGACCCAAATTTCTTATGTCACAAACTCAATGTGAATAAGGAGATCAAGCCAGTGAAGCAGAGAAGAAGAGTGTTCAGCCCCGAGAAGAATCAAGCTATACAGGAGGAAGTCAAGAAGCTCCAAAAAGCTTGCTTTATTGAAGATGTTAAATGTCCAGACTGGTTATCTAATGTGGTGATGGTAAAGAAAAAGAACAATAAATGGAGGATGTGTGTAGACTTCACCGACCTCAACAAAGCATGTCCAAAGGATCACTTTCCACTGCCCCGAATTGATCAACTAGTCGATACTACCTCGGGACACGAGCTGCTGAGTTTCATGGATGCTTATTCTGGCTACAATCAGATTAAAATGAAACCTGAAGACATGGAGAGTACTTCTTTCATTACCCCTAGGGGAACTTATTGTTATAATGTTACGCCTTTTGGTTTGAAAAATGCAGGTGCGACATATCAGAGGCTGATGAACAAAGTCTTTGCTGAACAAATCAGTTGCAATATGGAAGTCTATGTTGACGATATGCTGACGAAGAGAAAAAAAGCTGCTGATCATCTAGTTGACTTAAGTCAGACTTTTGATCAACTAGATAAATACCAAATGAAGCTGAACCCGACGAAGTGCATATTTGGAGTACGAGAAGGCATGTTTCTCGGATACATTGTCAACCAACGAGGCATTGAGGCGAATCCTGAAAAGATCAAAGCTCTATTAGGGCTGCGATCTCCAACGACGAAGAAAGAGGTGCAAAGTCTTACAGGACGAGTAGCAGCACTCAACAGATTTGTATCCCGACCAACTGATCGATGTCTCCCATTCTTCAAGACACTCCGAAAGACTTTTGAGTGGAATGATGAATGTGAGAATGCTTTTCAAGACTTGAAGAAATACTTGGGAGCACCTCCATTATTATCCAGGCCAGTGATGGGAGAAAAATTATACTTGTACCTAGCAGTATCGAAGAATGAAGTTAGCTCGGCATTGATAAGAGTGGAGAATGGAGTACAAAAACCAATCTATTACACAAGTAAGGCCTTCCGAGGAGCAGAGATCAGATATCTAAGGATGGAAAAGTTAGCACTGGCGCTGATTAAGGTGAGTAGAAGAATGAGGCCATACTTCCAGGCTCATACTATAGTCGTATATACTGATATGCCATTGAGACAAGCCCTTCATGAACCATAAAAATCAGGGAGGTTGATGTATTGGGCAATAGAGCTCGGAGAATACGATATAGTCTATGAACCCAGATCATCGCTAAAAGGGCAAGCTGTAGCAGATTTTATAGCAGAGTTCACTTATCCTGATACCCCCGAGGAGAAAAAGTTGCTCGCTGATCAACCTGTGGATGTTACAGGATCAACAAACACAAGCTCAGACCAACTCCAGTTGGTAAAAGGGCAAGTAGATGTTACAAGATCATCAAATTCGAGCTCAGACAAATTCCAATTGGTAAAAGAGCAAGAAGAGATGATCGACGAAGAGCAAGAAATATCCGGGGAGGATGAAAGGAAGCAATAAATATTTCACCTAGGAACTCTAACTGATCAGAAATTTGAAGACGAGTTACCTATATGGAGGCTGTATGTAGATGGTTCATCTTGCACTACAGGATGTGGCGCGGGGATAGTTTTGAGCACTCCGGACGAAGTCGACATGGAATACGCCCTGCGTTTTCAATTCAAAGCTTCCAACAATGAGGCTAAGTATGAGCCCATGATTGCAGGACTTATTTTGAAAAAAATTATGGAGGCACAGCAGGTTATGGTCTTCAGTGATTCTCAATTGATCGTAAACCAAAGATGGGAGTATATGCAGTCAAAGGAGAATTAATGATCAGATATCATGCAAAGGCGAAGAAATTAGTATCAGAATTTGCTTCTATTCAGCTGGTCAGGATACCAAGAATGAAGAATGCAAGAGCAGACGCCTTAGCTCGACTAGCATCAGCTACTCGTACCGAGCTCCGGAGAACAATCCCAATTGAAGTTTTAGCTGGTCGAAGCATAGATGAAGATCTGACGATGAACTTTATTACCCTTGATTTAGGACCATCTTGGATGGATCCCATCAGGGCATATATTGAGGAGGGAGAATTACCAATTGATAAGCTCGCGGCCAAAAAATTGAAATTTAAAGCTGCTCGGTACGTATTAACTAATGGTATTTTATATAGATGAGGAATAATGACAGGTTTGCAGAGACGTGTACATCCCTCCGAGGTGAAAGAATTGATTGAAGAGATCCATGAAGGGTCCTGTGGAGCCCATGTAGCAGGTCGGACGCTTTTGCAAAGGGTGATGATGCAAGGATACTACTGGTCGACGATGAGAGCTGATTGTTTAGCCTATGCCAAGAAGTGTGACAAGTGCCAGCGCTTTTCCTCCATCTGAAGAACTCCACAAGCATTGTTGACACCCATAAATTCACCTTGGCCATTTTCTATGTGGGGAATTGATTTGGTTGGGCCATTGCCAACGACTCGAGGAAGGTTCAAGTACCTCGTTATCGCAGTGGATTATTTTACTAAGTGGGTAGAAGCTGAGCCACTCATTGATATGACGTACGAGAAGGTGTACCAATTTGTTTGGAAGAATATCATTTGTCGATATGGTCTTCCTCATGCTTTCATCACAGACTATGGAATACAATTTGATAACGAGGAGTTCGCTGCCTATTGTCATCAATCAAATATTTTGAAGGTCCACTCAGCACCAGTCCATCCTCAAAGCAATGGACAAACTGAAGTGACAAATAGAACACTGCTGAATGGTTTGAAGAAAAGATTGGATGATGCAAAAGCAAACTGGATCAATAAGCTACAATCAGTACTTTGGGCTTACCGAGCTACACCCCGAGTAGCAACAGGAGAATCACCATATATGCTGGCATTTGGAAGTGAAGCTGTTATACCTGCCGAGTTGGGCCTCCCAACACACAGGGTTCTGAATTTCAATTCCCCTGTCAGCGACTTAATGAGAAGACTGGATTTAGACATGCTCGAGGAAGTTAGAGAAGAAGCAGCCATTAGAAATGATGCTTACCAGTAGCGAACAGCTTTGTTCTACAACAAAAGGGTGAAGAAGTGCGACCTGAAAGAAGGAGATTATGTGCTGAAGAAAGTCATTCAAAAGCACAATAAGCTGGAGGCAAACTGGCATGGACCATACCGAGTTACAGAAGTTGTTCGACCAGGAACTTATCGAATAGCAACTTTAGAAGGCGAGGAGTTTAAGAATGCCTGTAATGCAGAGCACCTACGCAAATATTATCAGTGATGAATAAAATAAAGATATTCTGTCGAATTCTTTCTTTTTATTGAAAGTTTTTTGGGGAATAGTGCTACACACTACTAGGGGCAAAACTCGGCAAAGCTCAGGTTACTCAACTCGGCAAAGCTCAGGCTACTCAAATTTTTTTCTCGAAAATGCCAACTAAGGTTGGTCGAGAAACCAATATTCCTCCAGGAAGTAAAGCTACCAATATTCCTCCGGGAAGTAAAGCTACCAATATTCCTCCGGGAAGAAAAAATTTTGTATTCCTCCGGGAAAAAAAACTTTGTATTCCTACGGGAAGTAAAACTATATGTTTCTCGGGAAATAAAAGTATTCCTAAAAATGCCAACTTATGTCGGTTAGGAAGTAAATATATTCTCGAAAATGCCAACTTGAGTTGGTCGGGAAGTAAAATTATTTCAAAAAGACTAACTATGGTTGGTCGAGGATAAAAACCCACCAACTGTAGTTGGTCGACAAGGAAAACTTACCGACCTTGGTTGGTCGAAATCACTTAAGAGAAAAATCTACTAACTATGGTTGGTCGGGGATAAAAACCCACCAACTGTAGTTGGTCGACAAGTAAAATTTAACGACCTTGGTTGGTCGAAAACATTTTAAACATTTTTTATACTCGTAACTTTATTATTAAGTGATCGAGCAACATTTTTTATACAAAACTTTATTATTAAGTGATCGAGCAACATTTTTTATACTTGTAACTTTATTATTAAGTGATCGAGCAACATTTTTTATACTCGTGATTATTACTAAGTTGGTCAAGAAACAAAATATTATTTTTGCCAAATGACTACCATAAATTCAAGCAATTCGACAATAAGTTGATCGACAAACTACACAATATTGTTATCTTTTTAACAGATACACATGCACAAATATAAAGTGTTTGATAATTACAAGACAATAGCAATTAAGATTTGCAAACAAAAATAAAAGTCTTTCATTGAATTCCAAATAAATTACATTGATAGTGAAATGAAAGTTACATTGATATTGAAATGTATACTAACTATTACATCAAAATTCCTATTCTACTAGTCTTTTCCCCTCTGCTTTTGACACAGGTTCCTCGCTAGCAGGCAGATCATTTAAAGCCAGGGGAGAATTTATGAAGTTGAGATCTCTCAACATCCTGATATTCATCATGGATGGTCGATCTAGGAGATGCTCGGGACGAGATATCTCGACTTATGAATGGAGATTGTAGTCACCGAGATACTTTGAAATCAAGCTCCGGGGAATGGCCCGTGCAGGGATCCAATTCATATCCAATTTTAATGGTGGCACAGGTAAGTCGAGCAACCCGAGATTATGGTAGTCCCACAGGTAATGACCCTGTTCGAGCTGCAGCACACCTAAGGCATTCAACCAGCCTTGCTTGTATCCCTCATTGTTGGCATTCTGGATACGATCGTCCAGGTGGTATAGTGCTTCGTTGTATCCAGCCATCCAGAACTCCCTGGGCTGTTTGTGGAACTGATATGTTAGTCTGTCCAGCTGCTCGTGAAGATTTTTGACGAAGAGATCTTTGTTCTCCAAGGTAGATTTCTGCTCAGAGAGCTGCTCTTCCAGGTCTCTGATCTTCTTTGACATTTCAGCCAACGCATGGTTCTTCGCCATTAACTGGAAGGCCTGCTTATCTAGGGCAGATTGGGGCCTTTGTTCCTCGATAGGAATCCGAGCTTCTCTTACTCGTCCATGAGGAGCTCTCGCTCGTCCACGAGTTGATGTAGAGGGGACAACTCTTTTTAAGGTTTCCAATGCATCCCTCAAGTTGGCGTTCTCGACCTCTGAGAACAAGAATCCCTCATCGGTCACTGGGATTAAGGCTTTTGAAGAAGAGGCTACAGACTTCAACTGTGATAGCTCTTTCTGCAAGTTGTTGTTCTCTTGCTCCAGCAACTCGGCAATCTGTATGCATTCCTCGACCTCACCCCTCAAGGTTCTCTCCCTCACATCGTACCCAGCAAAAAGCTTCTCGTAGCCCTTATCGGCAATGATCTGCTGGTACTTCTTCTCATAACCCTCATGCAACAGGGCAGCTGATTCTTTGTATTGTAGCTGAAGGTCTTCGAGAGTGCCTTGAAGATCCTCGATCATATCATAATAGGCCACATTATTGGCCACTGCTCGATCAAGTAGACACTTCAGATATTGATATGCTTCAACTGCCTGTTCTGAATCATCTTGGCCGAGGATGTCGACAACTTGTGCTGCACTCAGGTCTGTGTGACCAGCCTTAAAGTATTCATTGCATTGTCGCAGCAGCTTTGTATCATGGGCAGATAAAAATTCCATCCTAGCCAGAAACTAACAGAGAAAGAAAGAGCAATCATGAATAAGAAGTACAAACAAAGTATGAATAGAAGATAGACAACAATATGTAAAAAAGTCCAAGTTTTATTATATCATAGTTCAGAGTTACAAGTTCTGGGTTATATTTGATAAAAGAAAAATAAAATGTAAAGATAAACCCGAACAACTCTATACCTTTTCCTTGTCTCCCAAAACCTTCTCGGGAGGCTGGGATGAGGAAGTAGGTTGCTTGGAGGGAATGGATAGTTGCTCGGGGAGCACTGGCAATTGCTCAGAGGAAGTAACAATTTGCTGAAGTTCCTCGGCAGCAGGATGAATGGCTGGGGGATGATCTCCCATCACCATAGAAGACTCTTCGGAGGCATCTTTGTCCTCTTCTAAGTCTTCAGGAGTTGGAGGGGGACCAGCGATGTGTTGCTGAAAGAGCTCAAAATTTTCATCCACTTTCATCTCCTGAAGGGCAGCAACCCATCCATCCCTAAAGTATTTGAGGCTGCCATAGTCCACTTGCGACACCATGGCAGCCAATCCCTTATTCCACCCCTTGTCCCAGCCAGCACTGAAGGACTTCTTCACAGCCATCTTTCTCTTCAACTTCTCTAAGGAAAGCTTCTTGAACAGCAGGTTATCAGTAGCTTTCAATTTATTTTCAATATCCTCCTTCTGCCGACCTACTTCCCGAAGTTGAGCCAGCTCCTCCTCGGCGGCCTTGAGTTTATTTTCAAACTCTCCAGCATTCTTGAGCTTCTCGTCGAGCTCTTTATTTTTCCCTTCTAGGCCCTTTATTCTCTTCTCCAACTCCTTGGAGATTTCAATCACCTGAGCTTTTTCCTGCTCGGTGGAGGCAAGTTTTTTCTCCCAAACTGCTTTGTCATCAGCATATTTCTGGCGAGAATCTTCCAGAGACTTGGCAGCTTCTTACAGAGCTCCCTCCACACTGGACGAGGAGCATGAAGCTTTAATCGCCTCGTCCTTCTTCAGAATTATATTAAAGCAGCTCGTCAACTGTGAAAAGAAAAAGAAAGCAACTCAGAAACAGAAATTACAAAGGAAATATGAAAAGTTCAAAGTAAGAAGACTTACAGAAGCAAGGTGACGAGCAGCTAACGAAGTGACCATGTCCCGAGTAAAGTTTTCTTCAGTACCTTGGACCTCGGTAATGATCCAAGACTTTACCGAGCTCATGGAAGAGCTCGGGGGAACAAAAGTTGGAACCCCAGTTCCAGTAGCTGGGGGCTGAGTGATAGTGTCAGCCAAATGGACCGAGGAGCTCTTCTTCAGCCTCCTCGGGGTAACAGGGATAGATTCAACCAAGGAAGAACCCTTGTTTGGGGATATTACAATCACCTCTCCAGGAGCAGCAGACCTGCTCGGAGCCACTGCGGGCTTCTCGACAACCTTCACAACAGTAGCCGAGGAAGGTGCATCATTCTTCTTTGTCTCCTCCCCTGGGACATCAACTTTACTTATTTTTTGCCTCTCCAGAACCAGAGGCAGGTTTCTCGAAGAGAGTGGGAGACTTCTTCTCTTCATCCTTTTGCTTAAAAGGACGTGAGATTCAGGCGAGGAGCTGGTGGAAGCTGGTACTGGCTCTGATTCACTTATCACTGGGCGAGCAGTGAAAGAAGTGGTGTAGATCTTGTACTGCAACAGATACGAGGCCGACCTAATATGCTCGTCGGCAACAGATTGATGCAGACTCTAGATAAGTTTCAAGTGTCTTATGTTAACGTCTGCTTCCTTTGGACACTTTCTTTTACTGTCAACTGCAAATAAATAAACATTGAAATATCAGTGGCACATTTTATCAAACATAAAGGAAGCATAAGTTCAAAATAAATAAAATGAAATAAAAATAACCTATCTCATTGCCATAAGGAGGGCATCTGGGACCCTGATAAACTTCATCTCCAGATAAAGGAGCATGTTGCCAATTTTTTATGACAACCCCGTGCTCAAAATAATCCCTATTGGCATCAGGGAGATTGACTACTAAGGCCCTATTCAAAATTCTAGTTTTTAAATAAAAAAATGTTATCATTAACTGCCCATCTATAACAAAACATAATCTCAGGAATTCCTATGCGAGTTCCATGGATCTGATTTAATTTATGCACCCCATTAACTATTCTCCTTATGTTGGGGGCTATTCTTGCAGAAACAACATCAAAGTATTGACAGAATTCCAGACACAAGGGATTTGGTGGAAAAGAAAATCCACACTCAGTAATAAAGAGACTGGGGAACCAATGTCCCTCAGCCAAACGAAAATAATCAGAAGGCTCAGAAAGCTCTTCCAAAACAACCCAGGAGGGAATGGAAAAATCAGAGCGAAACTTATCAAGAGATTCAACAGGGTAAACCATGATGAATAAAAGAAATGAAGAAGAAGGAAGAAAATCTTACAGAAAAAGAGTGGATTTGATGACAACGAACGATGGAAGAGATGAATACACAGGAGATAAAGAGACGACGGAAAACTCGAAGATACAAATTTGAAAAGGTAGAAGACGATGTGAGTATCTGTGAAGTTTAAATACCTTGCCTTGGGAAATGGTAAAGTAATGATTACAAAAATAAATAATTACGCTACCGGCGGCTAGAGGAACAAAAAGGGGGCGACAATCGAAGCGAGAAGAAACGATTACGCTACCGGCGGCTAAAAGGACAAAAAGTACGCAGAGATTGAGGCGGTTATGAAAATTCAAAAAAGCCTGATTCTACGAATTTGGAAAGAGAAATAAATACAAGGGAAACACTCCTAAAAATCAGGAAGACTATTTAAAGCTATCATATTCCGAGAAAGAATGTTCCACACTCCTCAAAATTCGAACTATGAAACATTGGGGGATTCTGTTGATACCAAATTTAATCCGCTGACATGGCCCAATTGAGTGAAGATATCTGGCAATCTATGTGGCAACAACAAATACTTCCGAGGAACTCAGACGCTCCGAGGAACCATACTACAACGAGGAACACTACTTCCCCGAGGAACTCATACGCTCCGAGGAACTCTTGAGCATCGAGAAGCTTAGGCGGTCCGAGCAACTCAGGCGGTCCGAGCTTCACCTCGAACAAAGCATTAATAACAGGATAACCAACAGTTCGACTGTTCATTAATGCTTTATCATTCAGACGCACACGCTTAAGAGGCATGTAATGTATTACCCTTTCATATGTACATCATTTAATGTATTACCCTTTCACATTACAGACTCAGGACTATAAATACATTGTACAATCCTTATTATAAGGGGACCGGAATTTCTTGATAGAACTTGTAATCAAGAATTCCCAAACACTCAACAATAACATAACAGTGGACGTAGGCCATTCTTATAAGGCTGAACCACTTTAAAATTCTTTGTCTCATTTATTTATCTGTGATTGAATAATTAGAGTGATCTAATTTT
This sequence comes from Sambucus nigra, assembly GCA_949130495.1. NCBI lineage: Eukaryota > Viridiplantae > Streptophyta > Magnoliopsida > Dipsacales > Adoxaceae > Sambucus > Sambucus nigra. The sequence continues at coordinate 304,482,528 of OX422220.1, forward strand.
TTACATCAATAACTATTAAAACACGTCACGAGCTGAAAAAAGAAAGAATTTTAATTCAATATATGAATATAGTTGTTGATGTAAAAAATTAGATCGCTCTAATAATTCAATCACAGATAAATAAAATGAGACAAAGATTTTTAAAGTGGTTCAGCCTTATAAGAATGGCCTACGTCCACTGTTATATTATTGCTGAGTGTTTGGGAATTCTCGATTACAAGTGCTATCAAGAAATTCCCCTCCCCTTGAATGAGGGTGATACAAGGTATTTATAGCCCTTAGGCTGTACATGAAAGGGTGATACATTAAATGATATACATATGAAAGGGTAATTCATTTAATGCTATTAAAGCGTGTGCGTCAAGATGATAAGCATTCATTGAATAGCTGAACTGTTGATTATCAGGCCGAGGTGCAGATGCTATGGTCGAGATGCAGCTCGGACCGCCTTAGTTGCTCGTCGTTCAGGAGTTCCTCGGAGTGTTAGAGTTCCTCGGAGTGTCCTTGTTGCTCGGAGCGAACATGACTTGGTCGGGGAAATGAACTTCCTCATTGTTATTGTGCCACGTAGATTTACACATGTCTTCTTATTATTCGTCCATATCAGCATACCAATTTTGGTATCAACAGAAGCCCCTAATGTTTTATATTTCGAACTTTGAGGAGTATGGAACATTCTTTCTCGGTATATGGCAATATTAAATGACCTTCCTGGGTTTTAGGAGCATTTTCTTCGTATTTGAATTTCTTTCCAAATTCGCAGAATCCGCCTTTTTGAATTTTTATAAGCGCTTCGATCTTTGTGCACTTTTTGTCCTTTTAGCCGCTGGTGGCGTAATAGTTTCTTTTTTGTAATCATTTATTTCGCCGTTTCCCAAGGCAAAGTATTTAATCTTCTTAGGAAATCATACCGTCTTCTACCTTTTCCAATTTTCTACTTTCGAGTTTTCCATAGCCTTTCTTTCTCTTGTGCGTTCATCCTTGTTTTCGTTTGTTGTCAATAGATCTCCCTTTATTCCTGTAAGATCTTCTTCCTTCTTCTTCATTTCTTTTATTCACCATGGTTTATATTATTGAATCTCTTGAAAAATTCCGTTCAGATTATTCCATTCCATCTTGGGTAACTTTGGAGGATCTTTCTGAGCCTTCAAATTACTTTCGTTTGGCTGAGGGACATTGGTTCCCCAGCCTCTTTATTGCTGAATGTGGATTTTCTTTTCCACCAAACCCTTTGTGTTTAGAGTTCTGTCAACATTTCGATGTTGTTCCTGCAAAAATAGCCCCCAACACATGGAGAATAGTTAATGGGGTGCATAGGTTGAATCAAACTCATGGAACTCGTATAGGAATTCCTGAGATTATGTACTGTTATAGATGGGCTATTCTAAACAATGTTTATTATTTAAAAACTAGATTTTTGAATAGGGCTTTAGTAGTCAATCTCCCTGATGCTAATAGGGATTATTTTGAACATGGGGTAGTTATAAAAAATTGGCAACATGCCCCTTTGGTTGGAGATGCAGTATATGAGGGTCCCAAATGCCCTCCATATGGCAATGGGATAGGTTATTTTCATTTTATTTTATTTTTGAAACTATGATTTCATTATGTTTGAATAAATGCATGATTGACATTTCAATATGTTTTTGTTTGCAGTTGACAGCAAGAGAAAAACTCCTAAAGAATCAGAAGTTAATATAAAGCATTTGAAACATATCTGGAGTTTGTATCAGAAAGTTGCAGATGAGCACGTCAGGTCTGCTTCATACTTGTTGCAATACAGGAGCTATACATTGTCCTTTACTGCTCGTCCTGTGGCCAGCACTAGTGAACCATTGCCAGCTTCTGAGGATTCTTCACCAGACTCTCACATTCCTCTGAGTCAAAAGATGGGAAAAAGAAGAGTTCCTGCTATCTTCGAGGAGGCTTCCTCTGCTGGAGATGGAAAAAGAAACAAGGATGATGTCATAAAGGGGACAAAGAAAGTGGATGTTGCCCCTTCTGTTGCTCCTCAGAAGGCTGCCGAGAAGCCCCCAGTGGCTCCTGTGCAGAAGGATGCACCTGTGGAAGTAATCACCATCTCTCCAACCAAAAGTTCTTCTTTGGTTGAGATTGTTGAGAAGACACCGAGGAGACTAAAGAAATCCTCCTCGGTCAGTTTTTCTGAAGCCATTCCCCAGCTCCAAGCTAGTGGAGCTGGTGTTCCAACCATTATTCCCCCGAGTTCTGCAATGAGCTCGGTAAAGACTTGGACCATTCCTGAAGTCCAAGGAATCGAGGAAAACATGTCTAGGGATATGCTGACATCTCTAGCTACTCGTCACATTGCTTCAGTAAGTTTCTCTTATCCTGAATTTTTCTTTCTTTTAGTCAATATATGTATCTCGGCATTGACTTATCATTATTTTCTTTTTCAGCTGGTGATTTGCTTTAACACCATAGTGAAGAAAGATGAAGCAATCAAGGCTTCTAGCTCCTCGTCTGGAGTAGAGGATGCTTTACATGTCTTGGCCCAATCTTTGAAGGAATCCCATCAAAAATACGACGAGGATAGGGGTGAATGGGAGAAGAAGTTGGTTGTGTCTGAAGCAGAGAATGTACAGTTGGGAAATAAGGTGAAAGACTTGGAGAAAGAGAATAAAAAATATACTGAGAATCTCACAAGCTTTGGGGAGCTTGAAAATAAGTTGAAATCGGTCGAGGAAGAGCTGACCCTTCTGCGAGAAGTAAATCTCCAGAAGGAGGAGGTGGAGGCCAAGTTGAAAACCACCGAGGATCTTCTATCCGAGAAGCTCTCCTCGGAGAAAATGAAAAGAAAGGTGGCTGTGAAAAAATCATTTCGAACTGGTTGGGATAAAGGATGGGATAGGGGGTAGCAGCAATGATGACCCAGGTGCAGTATGGGAGTTTGAAATATTTTTGAGATGGTTGGGTTGCTGCCCTGCAGGAACTAAAGGTTAACGAGGACTCTGAACTATTTCAATAACATCTTCCTGGCCCCCCTCCTGTAATTGAAGATGAGGAAGAAGACGAAGCTGCGTCTGAGGAGTCTTCAATGATAGTAGGTGATCAAGTCCTTGCTCTACAACCCAATCAGACAGCCACCGAGGAGATCTCATCTTTGCCTGCTCAAGTTTCAACTTCTGCCAATCAACTCATTGTTCCCACCGAGCAACCAAGCTCCTCGTCCCAGCCTCCCGAGAAAGTTTTGGGAGACAAGGAAAAGGTGTGAAGTTGTTCGGTATTCTCTTTCTGTTTTTCTTTTACTTGTACTATGTATTCTGAACGTTGTACTCCTTTTGATGATGTAATAAAATCACCTTTTTTGTTCCTCTGCGTTGTTGATGTTCTGTCTTCTTATTTTATTAACTCTTGCCTTCTCTTCTTTACTAGTTTATGGCTAGAATGTAATTATTATCTTCCAATGATACAAAGTTGATGCAGCAATGCCATGAATATTATAAGGCTGGTCACACAGACCTAAGTGCATCTGAAGTTGCTGATATCCTTAGTCATGAAGCTTCTGAGCAGGCAGTTGAGGGTTATCAGTACCTGAAGGGTTTACTTGACCAAGCTGTGGCCAATAATGTGGCCTATTAAAAAATGATCGAGGATCTTTAATGTACCTTAGAGGACCTTCAAAATCAGTATAAAGAATCAACTGCCCTGTTGCATGAGGGGTATGAGAAGAGGTATCCGCAGCTTTCTACCGAGAAGGGCTACGACAAACTCCTGGCTGGGTACGATGTCAGAGAGAGAACCCTAAAGGGTGAAGTTGAAGCCTGTAGACAGATTGCCGAGCTGCTAGAGCAAGAAAATAACAATTTGCAGAAAGAGCTGGCACAGTATAAGTCTGCAGCATCTTCTTCAACAGCTGTAATTCCAGTGACTGACGAGGGATTTTCCTTTCTAGAGGTTGAGAATGCCAAATTAAGGTAAGAGTTGGACACCTTGAGAAGGTCGGGTACTTCTACTGTTACTCGGGGATGAGGAAGAAGTTCTCGTGGTCGAGGAAGAGTTGCTCAGGATATTGTCGAGGAACAGAGTACTCCACCTACTCGGGGTCGATCAAGAGGTCTTTGTCGTTCTGTTGAAGAAGCTCGTACTCAATCAACATTGGAAGCCCAAGCGTTCCAATTGAATGCAAAAGATCGGGCTTTGTCTGAAATGTCCAAGAAAATCCAAACTCTGGAGGATCAACTTGCTTCGACAAAGTCTGCTCTGGATAATAAGTATGTTCTTGCCAGAAACCTTCATGAGAAGCTTGAAAAATTGACATTTCAATTTAATAAACAGCCCAGGGAGTTCTGGATGGCTGGATACAACGAAGCGTTATTCCATTTAGATGATCGTATCCAGAATGCCAATAACGAGGGCTACAAGCAAGGTTGGCTGAATGCCTTGGGCGTGCTGAAGCTCGAATAGGGGCACTACCTGTGGGATTATTATGATCCTGGGGTTCTTGACCTGCCTGTGCCACCATATAACTTGGACATGGAATGGATCCCAGCTCATGCCATTCCTCGGAGCTTAATTGCAAAATACCTTGGTGACTATAATCTTCACTCTCAGATCGAAGTATCTCGTCCCGAGCATCTACTGGACACTCCTTCAGTAATGAACGTCAGAATGCTTCGAGATATTAACTTCATTAATTCTCCTCTTTGCCTGGAAGATCCTCCTGCTGGCGAGGAGCCTATTTCAAAAGCAGCAGGGAAAAGACCAGTAGAATAGGAGGTTCTAATGTAATAGTTAGTACACAATTTAATATCAATGTAATAAACTTGTGTAATTCATTTTGACTTTAATGAAAGAATTTCATTTTTATTTGCAAATCTGTATTGCTATTGTCTTGTGCTTGTCAAACACGTTATATTTGTGCTTACATAACAATATTGTGTGGTTCATCGACCAACTTAGTAATAAAAAGTTACAAGTATCAGTAATGTTGCTCGATCACTTAATAATAAAGTAATGAGTATAAAAATGTTTAAAAAAATTTCCATCCAACCAAGGTTGTTAAATTGTGTTTGTCGACCAACTATGGTTAGTGAGAGTTTATCCCCGACTAACCGTACTTGGTAAATTTTTGTCTTTTTCATAAAATATGTCCGACCAACTAAGGTCAATAAATTTTCCTCGTCGACCAACTACAATTAGTGGATTTTTATCCTCGACCAACCATACTTGGTTCAGTTTGGAATATTTTGTTCTTCGAGGAACTTTTGTATTTTCTGTAATAATCTTACCTCCCGACCAACATAAGTTGGCATTTGAGAGCATATCTTGTTTCCTAACCAACCGAGATTGGCCTTTTTAGGAGTCTCGTGTTCTGGCTCTTTTACCAGCCGGAGTTGGTCTGAGTTCTAACTATCATGTCCATTAGCTCTTTTACCAACTTGAGTTGGTCACGCTAGTGTACGCCTCCTAACCAAAGGAGTATAGTTTGTTCTCGCTCTTTTACCAACTGGAGTTGGTCGTGGGTTCGAACTATCATGTCCACTAGCTCTTTTACCAACCTGAGTTGGTCACGCTAGTGTACGCCTCCTAACCAAAGGAGTATATTTGTTCTTGCCCTTTTACCAACCGGAGTTGGTCGTGGGTTTGAACTATCATGTCCACTAGCTCTTTTACCAACCTGAGTTGGTCACGCTAGTGTACACCTCCTAACCAAAGGAGTATAGTTTGTTCTCGCCCTTTTACCAACCGGAGTTGGTCGTGGGTTTGAACTATCAGTGTTGTTGAACAGCGTAGTGTTGTACACTAGTATTGCCTGAAAAAATTTCGATAAAAAGAAAGAAGATAGAGAAACATCATCTTTTTATTCATATTGATGAAATTGATTTACATTTTACATCACTGATAATACTTGCGTAGGTGTTCAGCATTCCATGCATTCTTAAATTCCTCTCCTTCTAGAGTCGCTATTCGGTAAGTTCCCGGTCGAACAACTTCTGTGACTCGGTAAGGTCCATGCCAGTTTGCTTCCAATTTATTGTGCTTCTGAATGACCTTTTTTAGTATGTAATCTCCTTCTTTTAAGTCGCATTTCTCCACCCTCTTGTTGTAGAACAGAGTAGTTCGTTGTTGGTAAGCAGCATTCCTAATGGCTGCCTCTTCTCTAACCTCCTCGAGTATATCCAAATCCAATCTTCTCATTAAGTCGCTGACTGGTGAATTAAAATTCAGCACTCTATGTGTTGGAAGACCCAACTCGGCAGGTATTACAGCTTCACTTCCAAATGCCAGCATATATAGTGATTCTCCAGTTGCTGCTCGGGGAGTTGTTCGGTAAGCCCACAATACTGACTGTAGCTCATTAATCCAATTAGCTTTAGCTTCACTTAGCTTCTTCTTCAAACCATTGAGTAATGTTATATTCGTCACTTCAGTTTGTCCATTGCTTTGAGGATGTCCTGGTGCTGAATGAGTCTTCAAAATGTTTGATTGTCGACAATAGGCAGCAAACTCCTCGTTATCGAATTATGTTCAATTGTCTGTGATGAAGGCATGAGGGAGACCATATCGGTAGATTATATTCTTCTAAACGAACTGGTATACCTTCTCGTACGTCATATCAATAAGTGGCTCAGCTTCTACCCACTTAGTAAAATAATCCACTACCACGACGAGGTATTTGAATCTTCCTCGGGTCGTTGGCAGTGGTCCAACCAGATCAATTCCCCACATGGCAAATGGCCAAGGGGAAGTTATGGGTGTCAACAATGCTTGTGGAGTGCGTCGGATGGAAGAAAAACGTTGGAATTTATCACATCTTTTGGCGTAGGCTATACAATCAGCCCTCATAGTTGGCCAGTAGTACCCCTGCATCATCACTCTTTGCAAAAGTGTCCGACCTGCTACATGGGCTCCACAGGACCCTTCATGGATTTCTTCAATCAATTCTTTCACCTCGGAGGGATGTACACATCTCTGCAAACCTATCATAATTCCTCGTCTATACAAAACACCATTAGTTAGTACATACCGAGCAGTTTTAAACTTCAATCTCTTGGCAGCGATCTTGTCCTCCGGTAATTCTCCCTCCTCAATATATGCCCTGGTGGGATCCATCCAAGATGGTCCTAAATCAAGGGTAATAACATTCATCGTCAGGTCTTCATCTGTGCTCGGAGTTTCTAATACTTCAACCGGTATTGTTCTTCGCAGGTTGGTACGAGTAGCTGATGCTAGTCGGGCTAGTGCGTCTGCTTGTGCATTTTCCATTCTTGGTATTCTGATCAAATGAATGGCATCAAATTCTGCCAATAACTCCATCACCTTTGCATGATACTTGACCATTAATTCTCCTTTAACTGCATATGTTCCCATCATCTGATTCACAATTAATTGAGAATAACTGAATACCATCACTTGTTGTGCTTCCATAATCTTTGCTAAATTAAGACCTGCTATCATAGCCTCATACTCAGCCTCATTATTAGAGGCTTTGAATTGGAATCGCAGGGCATATTCCATGTCAATCTCATCTGGGGTTTTCAAAACAATCCCTGCTCCACAGCCTGTTGTGAAAGATGATCCATCTACATATAATCTCCATGTAGGTAACTTGTCTTCAAATTTCTTGTCTGACAGAGTTCCTCGGTGAAATATATGTTATTTTCTTTCATCCTCCCCTGGTAATTTTCGCTCCTCGTCGACCACCTCTTCTCTCCCTTTTACCAACCGAAGTTGGTATGGGTTTGAATTTGATGATCTTTCTACATCCACAAAGCCCTTTTACCAACCGGAGTTGGTCTGGACTTATGTTTGTTGATCCTGTAACATCCACAGGTTGGTCAACGAGCAATTTTTATTCCTCGGGAGTATCAGGATATGTAAACTCTGCTATGAAATCGGCTACAACTTGCCCTTTTAATGATGATCTGGGTTCATACACAATATCATATTAACCGAGCTCTATTGCCCAGTACATCAGTCTCCCTGATTTTTCTGGCTTATGAAGGGCTTGTCTTAGTGGCATGTCGGTATACACGACGATGGTATGGGCCTGGAAATATGGCCTCATTCTTCTACTTGCTTCAATTAATGCCAATGCCAATTTTTCCAGCTTTGGGTACCTGATCTCTGCACCTCGGAAAGCCTTACTTGTGTAATAAATTGGTTTTTGGGCTCCTTTATCCAATCTGATCAATGCCGAGCTGATTGCATTCTTTGATACTGCCAAGTATAAGTACAACTTTTCTCCCATTACTGGCCTGGACAATAGTGGAGGTGCTCCCAAATATATCTTCAAGTCTTGAAAGGCTTTCTCACATTCATCATTCCACTCGAAAGTTTTTCGAAGTGTTTTGAAGAATGGAAGGCATCTATCAGTTGCTCGGGATACAAATCTGTTGAGCGCTGCAACTCGTCCTGTAAGACTCTGCACCTCTTTTTTCGTCGTTGGAGATCGCAACCCTAAAAGAGCTTTGATCTTTTCTGGATTCGCCTCAATGCCTCGCTAGTTGACAATGTACCCGAGGAACATTCCTTCTCGTACTCCAAATGTGCACTTCGTCGGGTTGAGCTTCATTTGGTATTTATCCAGTTGATCAAAGGTCTAACCTAAGTCAACTAGATGATCAGCAGCTTTCTTGCTCTTTGTCAGCATATCATCGACATAGACTTCCATATTGTAACTGATTTGTTCGGTAAAAACCTTGGTCATCAGTCGCTGGTATGTCGCTCCTGCATTTTTCAAACCAAAAGGCATAACATTATAACAATAAGTTCCCCTAGGGGTAATAAAATAAGTACTTTGCCTGTCTTCAGGTTTCATTTTGATCTGGTTGTAACCAGAGTAAGAATCCATGAAGCTGAGCAGCTTGTGTCCCGAGGTGGCGTCCACTAGTTGATCAATTCTGGGCAGTGGAAAGTGGTCCTTTGGGTAGGCCTTTTTGAGATCGGTGAAATCAACACACATTCTCCATTTATTGCTTTTCTTTTTTACCATCACCACGTTTGCTAACCAGTCTGGATATTTCACATCTTCAATGAATTGGGCTTTCTGGAGCTTCTCGACCTCCTCTTGTATAACTTGATTCTTCCCGGGCCTAAATACCCTTCTTCTCTGCTTTACAGGCTTGATCTCCTTATTCACATTGAGCTCATGACATAAGAAGTTTGGATCTATTCCTGGCACGTCTTCATGACTCCATGCAAAAGTTTTCTTCTTGTTTCTCAAGAAAGTTATCAATTCCTGTTTTATTGAAGCATCCAACGTTGAACCTATCCGGGTTACTCGTTCAGGGTGTTCGTCGTCCTGAATAACATTTTCTGTAGATTCCACCACCTGTCCTTTTACAAGTTGGGATTCATCTATGGGATCAAGTGTTTCAATTTCTGTACCTTCATCCACCTGGTAGGTAGTAGTTTTTTTCCTTGACTCTTCAAGCTCCTCTTGCTCGGCAGATGAATAATAGCATTCCCGAGCTACTTTTTGATCACCTTTCACCACTCCCACTCCGAAATTTGTTGGAAATTTTAAGCATTGATGTACTGTAGATGGAACTGCTTCGAACTTCTTCAAACCAACTCTTCCCATGATGATGTTGTAGGCTGACTGCACATTCTTATCCATCACAAAGAAGCGTATTCTCTCTGTTCGACAAGCAAGCCAAGTTCCAATGAATATATCCAACTTGATCGGCCTAAGTGGAAAAACTTTCTCGCCAAAAAAACCCAGAAGAGGTCTGTGATAAGGTTCCAATTGAGATAATTTCAAATTTAAACTGTCAAAGCATGAATAGTACATGATGTCTGCCGAACTACCATTGTCTACCAGCACCCTTGAAATCACTAATTCTTGCATCCTCATTTTGATCACCAAAGGGTCGTCGTGAGGGTAAAGAACACCTGCCAGGTCATTTTTTGAAAAGCCAATGACCAGCTTCTCTTTGTTTACCTTCCTCGGACGATCCTCCTCGGCCAAATTTATTCGCTGAATGTACGAGTAAGCTTGGGCCTCTCCGAGGTAAGCCTTTCTTTCTGCAGTAAGGTCTCCTCCTCCTGCATCTCCTCCTGTAATAACATTACAATCAAATGACCCAAAATATATAGAAAATACCTCTCGTTCTGGCTGCCTTGGTTTCTTGGGAAGATCGGGGTCATCATCTGGATCATCTTTATGATTTCTCTTATTTTTCTCCTCTGCTCGACGAGGAGATCTAGACCTCTCTCTAGTTCGATTATTATTTCTTCTTTCCCCTCCCCGATCAACATACTTTGCTAGCTTTCCTCTTCGGATGAGTGTTTCAATCTCGTTCTGAAGAGCTATGCAATTTTTAGTCATATGACCATGATCCTTATGAAACTCGCAATATTTATCCCTGTTCCTCGTATCAGGGTCTGACCTCAGTTTCTTTGGCCACTTTACCTCCTCGCTATTCTTAATTTCTTCCAAAACATGATTAATACCCATTTTCAAAGGAGTATAATTATCGAATTTCTTCAGGACTTCCCATGATGTTTTATTATTCTTGGAATGCCTATCACCGCCATTGCCCTTATGCTCTTTCTTCTTAGATTTGTCGACTTCCACCTTGGTTTCTTTATCCATATTCTTCTTCGCAGCCATAGCCTCCTCGGCATTCATGATTTTGGCCGCTTTTGCCATCAACTCTGACATAGTTGTAGGTGGATCTTTGGCCAAAGTGTAGTACAACTTGTTAGGCAACAACCCACTCATCAAGGCGGTGATTTCTGTCTTTTTTTCATAATCTATGACTTCTAGCTTCTTGTTATTGAAACGAGTTATGTAATCTCTAGTAATTTCGCCAGGTTTTTCTCTAACACTTAACAAGTGTGCTACTCGTTTTACTGGTTTTTCCCCAAAACAGAAATTGCCAATGAACAACTCGGCCAACTGAAAGAAAGTTAAAATCTTTCCCCGAGGAAGATTGTTGTACCATATTTGGGCAGATCCAGTAAGAGTTCCATAGAATGCTCTGCATCTCATCTCGTCGGGGACAACATAGATGTCGGCAGCAGCCTGATATTGCTCTATGTGAAGAACATGATCTATCTTTCCATCATACTTGGGGGTCACCACAAGCGCGTTAAATTTTGACGGTGTAGGAAAATCCACAATGGCCTGTACAAAAGGTGTCCCTCGAATAAAAGTTCGTTGTAGGGGATTCTTTGCCTTAGCCATTTCTCCCAATCTATCCTCCAACCACTGAATGGAACCTTTCCACGCATCATTTCCCTCCTCGGGCCTATTAGTTCGATCAATTGATTGTTCTGAAGTAGCCTCCTAAGATTTATCTTGACGAGCAACTGGTCGTGATTGTGCTGATACTTCTCTTAGATCTGATGGTTGTCGAAAACTCCTCGACATGGTCTTAGGTGGACTCCTACTCCTTCTAGGGCCTAATAGGCTGAAAGGAGACACTCTGCTCAGTCTTTCCAAGGCACTGGGTCTTTCTGGAGAGAGAGTGATACGTTGATCAGTATCTGTAGCCCGTATTGACGAAGTTCGCCCAGGTTGATAAGAGAAATCATTAGATTCCTCATTACGATATGACTCAGTACGCCTGGATCGTGAAGAAAGTAAATAGGTTTGCCTCTGACCACTTCGCTGTCCTGAATGCGCAGGTGCACCGCCATGAAGGGTTTGTATGAGTTGACGCATTGTTTCTTGCATGGCGGTTTGTCCTTGAGCCAGATTCGTCATAATTCCAGCCAGATCTGGAGGTGCAGAGGGATTTAGAGGATTTTCAGCATTTTCAGCATTTTGATTGCTAGATTCTGGATTGTCTGCCATTGATGATGAATAATTCTTGGTGAAAAACGATAACAACAGTCGTTTCCCACAGACGACGCCAATCTGTTGATGTAAAAAATTAGATCGCTCTAATAATTCAATCACAGATAAATAAAATGAGACAAAGATTTTTAAAGTGGTTCAACCTTATATGAATGGCCTACGTCCACTGTTATGTTATTGCTGAGTTTTTGGGAATTCTCGATTACAAGTGCTATCAAGAAATTTCCCTCCCCTTGAATGAGGTTGATACAAGGTATTTATAGCCCTTAGGCTGTACATGAAAGGGTGATACATTAAATGATATACATATGAAAGGGTAATTCATTTAATGTTATTCAAGTGTGTGCGTCAAGATGATAAGCATTCATTGAATAGCTGAACTGTTGATTATCTGGCCGAGGTGCAGATGTTATGGTCGAGATGCAGCTCGGACCGCCTTAGTTGCTCGTCGTTCAGGAGTTCCTCGGAGTGTTAGAGTTCCTCGGAGTGTCCTTGTTGCTCGGAGCGAACATGACTTGGTCGGGGAAATGAACTTCCTCGTTGTTATTGTGCCACGTAGATTGACACATGTCTTCTTATTATTCGTCCATATCAACATACCAATTTTGGTATCAACAATAGTATTAGAAGATAAAGGACTCAGGCTAACGATACTTACTGACGTAATGTGTTGGGTAGCCAAAGTAGTAATTCTCTCACGAGAAAAGGTATCTTCAATGCCTTGGAATTTTGGGACAATTCGAGATCTGATCAATCCCATGGAAGAGCTCAGAGGAATAAGAGCTGGAACATTACCTTCAACATTTTAAGGTTGAGAGATAGGGTCAACAGGTCTCTCGGTAGAACTTCTTTTCAATCTCCTCAGAGGAGCAAGAGCACTTTCAATTAAAGGAGCTGTCTCTATTTGTGAAATGACAACAGTTTCACTCGAAGGTGCTTTCTCTTTTGGAGGCACAGGGGGCTTCTTTCCAGTTTCCTTAGCAGCAGTAGAAGGGGGTACATCTATATTCTTTATCCCCTCATCTAGGACATCTTGTTTGTTTTTCTTTGCCTCTTTAGTGCAAAGGCAGACTTGTCAAAAAATGCAGGAGCTTTCCTCTTCTTCATCTGATCAGTAATAGGAGTACTTAAATCAGGAGAAGACCCTTCCACGCTGGTTTCAGAAGTTGGTATCTGATCAAGATCAACCACCACAGGACGAGCAATGAAAGATGAGGTGGAGCTTCTGTATCGTAACAAATAAGAAGCAGATCTAATGTGCTCCCCAGCAACTGATTGATGCAAGCCCAGATAAGTTTTAATGTTTTATATTAACATTAGTCTCTTTTGGAGGCTTCCTTTTACTGTCAACTGTAACAAACAAAATTAATGTCAGTGATACATTTCATCGAATACAAAGAAAACAAGATTTCAAAAATAAAAACAACCTATCCCATTGCCATAAGGTGGACACCTGAGACCTTGGTACACATCATTTCCATTTAATGGAGAGTGTTACCAATTTTTCATCACAACCCCATGATCAAAATAGTTCCTATTGGCATCGGGAAGATTAACAACTAAAGCTCTATTCGAAAACCTAGTTTTTAAATAGAAAGTAGTGTCGCCGGTAACCCATCTATAACAATACATAATTTCTGGAATTCCCAAACGAGTTCCATGAAGTTGATTCAACCTATATACGCCATTAACTACCCTCAATGTGTTTGGATCTATTCTTGCAGGTACAATATCAAAATATTGGCAAAACTCCAAACAATGGGGATTTGGCGGGAAAGAAAAGCCACACTCAGCTACAAAAAGACTTGGGAACTAGTGTCCCTCCGCCAAAGAAAATAAATCAGAAGGACAAGAAAGTTCTTCCAAAATAACCCACGAAGGGATTGAAAACTCAGATCGAAATTTATCCAAGGATTCAACAAGATAAACCATGGTGAATAAAGTAAATAAATAAGAGGGAAGAAAATCTTACTGAAGGAAGAGAGATCGGTTAACAATGAATGATGGAAAGAATGAAGGCACAAGATAGAGAGAAAATGAAGAGTTCAGAGATACAGATTTGAAAAGTAGAAGACGATAGAATTTCTGTCGCGCTTAAATACTTTACCTCGGGAATAGAGAAAAGCAATGATTACAAGGGAAGACATTTGCGTTTTCGGCGGCTAAAAGAGGAAAAGGGCACAAATATCGAAGTGATCGTGAAAATTCAAAATATTTATGAAGCTTTATATTGTGCGCTAAAAAGGAATTAAAGTATTCTCCTAAATCACTGAAAACCAGTAATCCGAGAAGTTTTCAAGCAAAATGTTCCACACTCTTCCTCAACCTCAAACTGTGAAACATTGGGGGCTTCTGTTGATACCAAATTTAGTTTGCTGACGTGGACTAATCATATGAAGACACGTGTCAACCTACGTGGCAAATACAAATACTTTCAACGAACAACATACTGTCACCGAGCTACTCAGGCGCTCCGAGCTACTTAAACATACCGATTAACTTAAGCGGTCCGAGCTACTTAAACATACCGAGCAACTTAAGCGGTTCGAGCTACTTAGCATGCAGAGCATCCATATCAAGAAAACCAAAAGGGCAACTATGCATTAAATGCGCATTATTATCGTACAGATGTATATGTCTACTAGATAACAGTGCTTTACCTTTTCATATGTACAGCCTCAAGGCTATAAATACATTGTAACCTCCTCATAAGAAGGGGACTTTGGATCTCTTGGAAAATCTAATATCGAGATCCAAGGCAAACAGTCAACAATGCAAAACAGTGGACGTAGGTCATTTTCATAAGGCTGAACCACTTTAAAAATCATTTGTCTTATTATTCATTTTTATCTGTGATTGATTAATTAGATATAATCTAGTTTTTTACATCAACAATACGTATAATTTTTCTGAAATTAACATTGAATTTAGAATTATTATAAAACATGAATAATACAACAATAAAATTGGAAATACAAAATCCAAGCACAAAAGAGAGACAACATTCATGAATGAGATAGATATAATTACAAAAATTATGTATTTGCTTTCAAATTAATAAATGCATACTTTTGATGGCAAATGAAAAAGGAGTAAAAAATTAGAGAGGAAATTAGGAGTATTGACCTTATTTTTTTTTGGACAAGAAACAACAACAACGAAGAAACTATACAATATGAATCCGATAGGAAGATGAATAAACTTGGGCAGCTGACTTTTGATTTCTAAAGTTTCAAGATGAATGTATTTGAAAGTTTTGTTAGATGAATGTATTAGGAGAGAAAATGTATCAAGTTAAGATTCATTGAATAATTTTAATTTAATGAATGCGTGAGACTAATATTAAGGGTATGATAGGAAATGTTAATTTAATAAGGATAGTTTAGTACTTTGAGATTTGAAGAGGAACTTTCCTCTTTTTAAATAGTATATATATATATATATATATATATATATATATATATAAATAAAGATAGAGATATATATGCATAGATTCGCTTGTAGACCCTCGTTTGGGGGTCAAGGAAAAAAAGTCGCGCTTGCACAAAAAATAAAATAATGAATAAATAAATATTAAAAATTGCCCTTCTAGAGAGTTTGTTGTTGCAACGTCATTGAAAGATTGACCCACGGGTGTTAATCCTCGGTGGAAATTGTCTACCACCGAAATTAAAGTGAAGCCTTTACAAAGCTGTCGCGCATTTGGCGGAATATACATAGAAGAGAGTTTTATCAAGGTATTGGCACCCTTTTATAATCAGTTCACAAGAAAAGTAACTCAAATAAAAAAGAATTGTCAAGATCAATCCTGCAATTTAAAAAGATGAACAATGTCTTTTTGTTGAGCAAATAAGCCAACTTTACATTTGCAGTGGTCCCTATCCCATGACAAATTTGTTGAGGTATCATAAAGTGTCCGTCTCACATTGTCACATTTGTTTGGTGCACCTAACGAACCCATGGGGTCACAAAGCTATCATAGGAGCTGTTAGTCTGTTACATCACCATTAACCTAATGTTGGCAAACCAGTGAGCATATTTTGGATCGGACTGGCCACATTGCCCTCCTTTAACCAACATTACCGTTAGTGGCATCTAAAACATATCACTTCACAGTGGTTAATAGGTTTTTCACTCCCATCCTTTTTCCATATAATTATTTTTTAATCTGAAGTGAAAAATCTTTTAATTTTATCATAATTATCATTAAAAGCACGTATTTTTTAAACTTTTCAAAATTCTGTACGTATTACAAATAATAATAAATATAATTGTATCGTTAAACTTGTCATTAATTAATTAAAAAATTTGTGAGGTTAAGTTACCTATAAAATTATCACTTGAACTGATCATATAAATAAATTTACAAGAGATTTATTAAGTAATGTCCCTTTCTAATTTTAAAAGAGGCATATATCAAACAGCCACTCGAACTTTTTTTAATACACGTTTAGTCCAAGCTTTTTTATTGTGCACCAAAAAGTACTTCACCATGCCAAAAAGGTTTTACCATGCCGCTGGCGCGGACTTTTAAAGATAAGAGAATAAGGGACTTTTTGGTACAAAATAAAAGATTTGAACTAAATGTGTATTAAAAAGTGCTTAAGTGACTTTTTGATATTTGATCCTTTTAAAAATATACTTATTATTTTCTTCATGAAAATTCATTGTTGTCAATTGGTGTATCTTGTTTTTTCATCATTTTCATTTTAACATTATTTTAAGGACTACAGGTGAATTTGATTTTACAATTGTATTAAGAAGTTAGCTTTACTTGCTCCAAGTTTCGTAATGGAGTTCCGGTTTTGTTATTAAAAAATGGGAGTTGGTCCACAAACTCACCATTATCAACATTCATTGGGAAAAAAATAAATATATGTATGTCTGTTTTGTACGCATGTACATGCACATAGATAATATGAGAAATCAAATACAACAATAGACTAGAAATAATTGTTTAGTCCGGTTTTGTAAGTCACTTGCAGTTTAAAGAAAGATTTGGTGACCAGATTTAACATCAAGTTCTTCAAGTAATTACGAGTTGTAGCCAACTTATAGTGGCATGGACTTAATCCACTTTTTGCCTATAATTGTAGCCCTGTGGGCCCTTTCTTCTTTTAGAGTAATAGAAAAGTGGATTCACGAAGACGAAAGCTGCTATTTTTTTATGGCTTCCAACATTGAATTGTCCGATTCCTTTAGGGTCAGTTTGGTGTGCAAATTGTTTGATTATGTAAATTGATTCATTGTGAATTAGTGAATTATAAATGAGTGAATTTGAAATGAGTTAAATCCAATTTTACACGATGTTTGGTAATTTGAAATTGATGTTAAGGTTCTATGAAAAAAAGGTAAAAACATATATATAGAGAGAGAGTGGGGCAGGGAAAATAGAGAGGGGGACAGGGAGAGGAGACATGCACTTTTATGTGATTCCTATTTCAAATGGATTCATTTCACATTTTTTGTGAAATGTTTCAATTTCAGATTTTGCACATGAACTAAAATGGGACAATTAATGAATCATTTCATTAATGAAACCAAACACAATTAATGAGTCAATTTGTAAATGGATCAATTTATTAATGATTCAATTTACAATTTTGGGACAACCAAACGGAGCCTTAGCTAATATATATTTAAATAAGTAAACCCCTTGAGGAGGTCTTCGTTGTTATGTCATTTCTTGACAATTGAATTTCCTTTATAACGTGCTTCACCTTGTCACATTCCCACATCTAATCTTGAAAGCTCTTCAAATTAGTGCTTTACATTTTTTGGAGTTACAGCTGTGGTTACTTATTTAAATAAGTAGATTTTCAAATACACTGCTTATTTTTTTAGGTTGCAAGTTTCAAACCTTAAGAAACACATCACCATATTGTAATACCCCGTATTTTTATGCTATATTAACTTGGGGGTTTATTAAATTTAATGAGAGTGAATTATTTAATAAAAATCCGGAAATTAATTATGTTATAATTATTAACGTGACGAGAGTTAGTAATTATATAAAATTGTCGAATATTACTAATGAGCATAGTAATATATGATATGGGTTATATTATAGGTCACGAGTGAATGAAATAATAATTTTGAGAATTTTAGTTGAGACGCGCCCGTGTCGCGTCGGGAGTAATTATTGAGATATAAAAGTGAATATTTTATAAGTTGTTCGTATGGTCGTTTTGAGTGCGCCAACGCGTCCGGAAGGGTTGAGATAGTCAGAAAAGTGTACCCGGGAGTTTAGTTTGGGTCTCGGGATGTTTTTAGGCTTAATTAGTGACCCGGGAGGGCATTTTGGTCATTTTACAAAATAGGGTAATTAAACCCACGAATTTCAGTCATCCTTAGCAGCCATTTCAGTCAGCCTTTTAGGGTTAGAACATTCAGAACCCTAGAACGGCCATTGGAGTAGAGAGGAGAGAGCTCTCAAGGTGATTCAAGGCCAAAACACCACCAATTGCACCACCGTCACCACCAACGCGTAGATCGCGAGGAGGAGAACGCAACCACACCAGTATCAGCAGGAAACCAGACCTCCGAAATCCCAGGCAAGTGTTTAACTTGCGTATTTTCGTTGGTGCAATATTCATATTAGTGTAGGAATGATTAGGAGTGTAATCAATGGAAGAAAACCCCAAATTTTGATAGGAATTTGCATGTAGAAAACATTATAACCATATTCTGGAAATAGTATGTGAAGTAGATGATTAACCCAGGAATTTTTGATGTTATGTTAGAAGGAAATTCTGGAGAAAACTTATTAGAACAAAAGTTAAGAAAACATTAGGGTTCTTGATGTTTAAATGAGATTTTGGGTTATTTAACCATGTTTAATGATGGATATACGCATGCTTAATGTTAAAAAAATCTGGAAATATGTTATTATGTTTGTAGTAGGAGTTTTGGGACGATTAGTGTTGAAAAATATTGATTTGGGTGAAGAATTTTGGTAAAACCCGTAACTGCACTTCTGTAGGATTTCGCAGACCTGCCTGATCGATCGATCGAGCCTAGAGCTTCGATCGATCGAAGGTTCGATCGATCGAGCCCCAGACCTCGATCGATCGACCCTTCCTGGCAGACTCTTATTTCCCCTTGTTTAATTAATTGAACATAATTCATCGTGAAATAGCTTTTGGGCTTTATGAATAAAATGTTTTGGGATATAGGAGAGACCAGTAGGGCATATGATTAAGTGTTGAGAACTTTATTATGAGATGATAATTGTATTTTAGGGACAATTATTTAAAGGACGAGGAAACTACGTAATTCAAGTGAGAGATTACGTCAAATACTTACGATAGTGAATAGACGTTTACCTACTGATTTTGCTACTTGGATGGATAGAATCCACGAGTGTCACATAGCTAGTGAGAAAACCCTTCGAGTTAAGGTTAGAGACGAAACCTTATACGTAATCATAATAATGAGAAATTAAGGATAAATGTTGTGACTATGGGTTACGAGAGGAACCTATATTAATATGATGAAATGAGTATATTTATATGATTGTGTGTACATATATTATATACATGTGAAAAATGTACCCGCGCTACTTGCTATCCCTGAGGTTACCGCGCTGGGACGATCTTATCCTGTGTTGCTTTATGGGGGATATTGATTCGTACCCTAGAAGATAGAGATCCTAGGTACGGGCTATCAGATTGATAGTAGGACAGTCCTAAGAGACGTGTGGGTATGTACTGACCTCTTGGACTTGGAATCTATGCTTCGCCTCAACGTTGTTTTGTATATGTTAATACAGTTCGAGAGTGATTCCGAACTTGTATTTCCCTTTGTGTGAGCGATACGGGGATTGGATAGCAGAGTATGCCCGCACCATAGTTTAGTTGGGGTGCTGTTATATATATATATTATACAAGTAGTTAATATATATATGAGGTTATAAACTTTAAACTGCCTACTGTGATTTGATAAGTAGGACATAGTTGTTGACGCAATAATAAATACTTGTTTTGTGAAAGTATGAGAAGACACTGGGAAACTTTATAATTTAATGAAGCTAAAACGAGAGTAGTGCTACAAATTGAAAGTAACCTTTTTAAAACATTGTCATAGTTCGGTTTTGAAAACTTATGAGTAAGTTAAGATAAACTAAATTATTTGGGAAGGTTAGTATGATAGGCGTGCACATTAGAAGAGAGGTGAGAATTTCTCAAGAGAGTGTCGAACTAATATGATTTGCATTGGCCTGTATCAATTTAAATACTTGCTTAACGTATTTTAAAATCGAACACACTTTCGGGCTCTGACCCGTTTCTTTTCCTCTCTCTCTCTCTTGTATATATATATATATGTATATTTTCAGGTGCCCAGCCAGAGGGGCGTCTTGCTTAGGATCCCTTGAGAAGGACGAGCTGCAGCTTAGGTGGGAGTTGCAGGTCACTTGAGTAGACGGCTTCTGTTATTGACTCCACTCCTATTATTCTCATTTATTGGGCACGTGTCGCCCTTTTTATCATTTCATTTGTTGTTGGGATTTTGTATTTCTTTTATTTCCAGTATTGTCCTATAGGATTTATTCAGGATGGATTTGTGGTTTTAGTTCCATTTGTTGACATTCGATTGACGAATGTATTATATTATTTGGTTTATTGTGGTGTGATTCTTTATTGTAGAAATGTTGTTTTAATTAAAATAAATCTTTTTCTTTAATTAAAATTTGGAAAGTTTTGTATGGAAGATGTTTTGACACTTAGCTTAATTATTTAGGGTGTTAAATTGGAAAAATTATTTTTATCGACAGTGATGCTGAGAATAAACCAACTGTTTACCTCGATTTAATTTAATAAATGAGTGATCGCCCGGTATTTAATTAGGCGGGGTGTCACAGGTGGTATCAGAGCATCAGGTTCTAGTGTCCTTAGGATCTGTACGGCTTATTTCGCTTTCAGCTCAACGTTTTTGCTATAGAGCCCTATTTTTAGGATTGTTGTATTCCTGCTTTTACGTTTAAGTCTTCAGCTATTTGAGATCCGATGATAACTGTAGACTAATAAATTTTGTTCACGTTTCAGATGCCTCCGAGACGTGCTCCGAGAGATAGGCGTGCCCAGGCCGAGCAGCCAGCAGCTCTGGCACCAGGCACAATGAATGCTAATGAAGTAGCCGCCATAGTTTCTCAGGCGGTGAATGCCGCGATAGCAGTGATTCAGCAGGCTCCACCCCATGTTCAGGCAGTGGCGCCAGTACTCGCACAGCTTCCATCTGCATGGGAGAGGGTTCGGGATGCTTTTCAGAAAGCACATCCCCCTGAGTTTTCGGGTAGCTCCGATATTGTCACGGTTAGCCAATGGAAGAAAGACATCCAGCGGCATCTTCGCATGTATGAGTGCACCGAGGTACAAAAGCAGTTATTGGCTTCCTTTAAGCTGGTGGGAGCCGCATTACAGTGGTGGGAGTCCACTACTACTTTGGAGAAGAGGGACACGATCCCTATTCAGATGTTCTGGGAGCGGTTTGACCGCAAGTACTTTCCACCTGCAGTGCAGACTGAGATGAGGCGGAAACTACTGAATTTGAAGCAAGATAATCTTACTGTAGCAGAGTATGAGGAGGAGTTCACGATACTTCTCACCATTGTGCCAGATGAGGCACCTACTGAGAGCAAGAAGATTTTGTTGTTTGTCGACGGGTTAGCTTGGAGGATCCGTCAGCACCTTATTGGGAACTTATCCCTGAGTACGTTCACTGATGTACTCAATGCAGCGTTACTACATTGCCAGGATCACCGCTTCCATCTTCAAGGAAGCAAGAGAGCAGGAGAGTCCAGCCAGCAGGGCAGGACCGGGGGTAACGGTGCCGGTGGGGCACCATCTCATGGACAGACTCGTCAGCACGAGCAGAGTTCCCATCAGGGGGACCCTGCTAAGCGATTCCGTTCGGGTGATCCCAGGCAGGGAAATGGGGGTTATAGGCAGGGCCAGCCTAATCAGCAGGGTCAGCACCGACAGCAGGGTCAGCAACAGGGCCAGCAGGGCCAACAGCGTGCACATCAGGGCCAATAGGGCCAATGGCGTGGAGGTAACGGCCAGCAGGGTCGTGGTCAGCAGGGACAGAGGGGAGGTAATTTCAGAGGCCGATGTTTTGTGTGCGGCAAGCACGGCCATAAGCGTCAGGATTGCCCAGAAGGCGATAGGGCCCGCCCCACAGCAGCAGGGAGCCCGTAATGAGCCACAGAGGCCACTTTTTCCACCTGCCCTTCCAGCTCCAGCCCAAGCGCCAGCCCTACCAGCCATCCCAGCAGCTCCAGTGCAGCAGGGGCAATTACAGTATGAAGGTGTCTATAACGTCCACCAGGCAGCAGCTCCACAGGCACCACCCGCGATTGAGGGTACGTTTCCTATCCATGGTACTATGGGTCGGGTTTTATTTGATACGGGGGCCACGCATTGTTTTATAGCTACGCATTTTGCGAAGGCCTTAGGGTTGTTAGCCACAGCAGAGAGCACAGTGACGTGTGTAGACTCACCATTGGGGAGTGGGTCACTTATTTTCTTTATATGCCGAGGAGTGGGGATAGATATCGGTAGTCTGGTATTACCTGCAGACATGTTAGTTTTAGACATGCATGAGCACGATGTGATTATCGGTATGGATTGGCTCGCAGCTTATAGAGCCATGATTGATTGCTTCGGTGGGAGCATTGTTTTTGCCATTCCGGGGCAGGAGATGTTTGTAGTGGCGATGCCTCGCCCAGAGGGAGGCTCGACCGCTCATTTGTATTACATAGAGGAGGATACCTCTAAGGAGGTTGTGATCCCTTTGGATTCGATCCCAGTCATTAGTGAATATTCCGATGTGTTTCAGGAAATACCAGGCCTACCCCCCAGTCGAGAGATAGACTTTGTTATAGACTTATTGCCAGATACGAGACCTATAGCACGCGCACCATACCGTATGGCTCCGGCAGAGATGCGAGAGCTACGAGATCAGATCGAGCAGCTGTTAGGTCAGGGCTTCATTCGCAGAAGTACCTCACCTTGGGGCGCTCCAGTTTTGTTTGTGAAGAAGAGAGATGGTTCACTGAGGTTGTGTGTGGACTACCGGGAATTGAACAAGGTCACGATACGGAATAAGTATCCGTTGCCTCGAATCGATGATCTGTTCGACCAGTTGAGGGGAGCGAATTTCTTTTCGAAGATAGATCTGAGGTTGGGGTACCATCAGCTATGTATTAGGGAGCAGGATGTTTCAAAGACTGCATTCTTGACGAGATATGGGTCTTACGAGTTCAGAGTGATGCCGTTTGGCCTCACTAATGCTCCAGCCGTATTCATGGACTTAATGAATCGAGTGTTCGGAGAGTTCTTGGATCAGTTTGTCATTGTCTTCATAAATGACATCTTGATATATTCCCATTCCGAGGAGGAGCATGCCGAGCACTTGAGGCAGGTTCTTCAGACTCTGCGAGAGCATCAGTTGTATGCTAAGTACGAGAAGTGTGGATTCTGGTTGCGAGAGGTACAGTTCTTGGGCCATGTTGTTTCTGAGCAAGGGATAGCAGTTGACCCGAGTAAGGTATCAGCAGTGAGGGAGTGGGGACAGCCCACGACACCGACAGAGGTACGTAGTTTTTTGGGGTTAGCCGGATACTACAGGAGATTTATTCGGTGATTCTCCAAGATAGCGGGTCCGTTGACGAATTTGACTCGCAAAGGGGTACCGTACGTTTGGGATGATGCTTGTCAATTAGCTTTCGACGAGCTAAAAGACAAGCTTACTTCAGCACCAGTCCTTGCCTTACCGAAACCGGGTGTGGAGTACCTGGTTTACACTGATGCGTTTTTACGGGGACTTGGAGGAGTACTCCAGCAGGAGGAGAAGGCTATAGCTTTTGCTTCCCGCAAGCTTAAGCCGCATGAGAAGAATTACCCCACCCACGACCTGGAGTTAGCAGCGGTTGTATTTGCATTGAGGATATGGAGACACTATCTATTGGGAGAGAAATTTCGTTTGTTCACGGACCATAAGTCACTGCAGTACCTGTTCACCCAGCGAGAGCTGAATATGCGTCAGCGCAGGTGGTTAGAGTTTGTGAAAGACTACCAGTTTGACATACAGTACCATCCGGGGAAGGCCAACGTAGTTGCTGATGTGTTGAGCCGTAGACCGGTAGAAGATGTAGCAGACATCTGGAAAGCAAAGTGGAAAGAGCTGGGTCACCAAGACGCCGTAGCACGTTCTTTCATATTCGTGATGTCAGTCACACCCGAGATTGTTACGAGGGTGATACAGGCGCAGACCACAGATCCGTTTTGCCAGGAGCAGATTGTGCGACTTCTAGCCGAGGGTGTTGAGTACTATTCTTTTAGTTCTGATGGAGGTTTGCGGTTTAATGGGAGATTGGTGGTTCTAGAAGGAGCAGAGTTACGTCATGAAGTGATGACTCATTCTCATGGGTCCCGATTTGCAGTACATCCGGGAGGCGATAAGATGTACCAGGATATGAGGCGACAATATTGGTGGAGTGGGATGAAGAGGGACATTGCTGAGTTTGTGGCCAAGTGTTCTACCTACCAGCTGGTTAAGGTGGACCACCAGAAACCGTCAGGATTGCTTCAGCCATTGGAAGTACCCGCGTGGAAGTGGGAGAGTATTTCCATGGACTTCATTACAGGGTTGCCTACATCACAGAGGGGCCACGATTCTATCTGGGTGATTGTAGACCGTCTGACCAAGGTGGCTCATTTTCTACCGGTGCGGACAGATTATACCACGGGTCAGTATGCTCAGTTGTTCATCGTTGAGATTGTCATATTACACGGGGTGCCCCTGAATATTGTGTCCGATAGAGACAAGATTTTTGTGTCGCATTTTTGGGAAAGCTTTCAGGAGGCTATGGGTACTGAGTTGAGGTTGAGTTCAGCTTATCACCCACAGACAGATGGGCAGACAGAGCGTACTAATCAGATGTTAGAAGATATGCTACGCATGTGTGTTCTCGATTTTGGAGGAGGTTGGGAGCCACACCTTCCACTGGTAGAGTTCGCTTATAATAACTCTTATCAGTTCACGATTGGTATGGCTCCATTTGAGGCTTTGTATGGCAGGCCTTTTCGTTCCCCAACTTGTTGGCTTGAGATGGGGGATGACAAGTTGTTAGGACCAGAGGTGATTCAGGAGACCTCTGCGAGGATTGAGATGATCAGGGGTCGCATTCGAGTATCCCAGGACAGACAGAAGAGCTATGCCGATGCGAAACGGTTCTTCAGGGAGTTTAATGTGGGGGACCAAGTGTTACTGCTTGTGTCTCCCATGAAAGGAGTGATGAGGTTCGGGAAGAAGGGAAAGTTGGCTCCGAGGTACGTGGGACCATTTCCCATCATAGAGAGGATTGGGCCAGTTGCATACAGATTGGGACTGCCGGAACATCTACATCGCATTAACGATGTATTTCACATCTCGTCGTTGAGACGATACCTTCGAGATGATATGGCCCATACTCGAATCGCGTTAGAGGAGATCGACTTACAGCCTGATAGCTCCTACGAGGAGAGACCGGTGGCTATCCTAGACTATAGTGAGAGGATATTGAGGTCGAAGATAGTTCCACTTGTGCGGGTCCAGTGGGAACACCATAATGTGGAGGAATCCACTTGGGAGCGTGAGGCAGATATGCGCGAGAGATATCCAGATTTTTCTCATCAGGTATACCTTAATTTTCGAATTTCGGGACGAAATTCCGTTATTAGGAGGGAAGTATGTAATACCCCGTATTTTTATTCTATATT
The DNA here is from genome assembly GCA_949130495.1 of Sambucus nigra. Lineage (NCBI taxonomy): Eukaryota > Viridiplantae > Streptophyta > Magnoliopsida > Dipsacales > Adoxaceae > Sambucus > Sambucus nigra. The sequence continues at coordinate 304,508,058 of OX422220.1, forward strand.
AACTTCGGGGTTTTATTAAATTTAATGAGAGTGAATTATTTAATAAAAATCCAGAAATTAATTATGTTATAATTATTAACGTGACGAGAGTTAGTAATTATATAAAATTGTCGAATATTACTAATGAGCATAGTAATATATTATATGGGTTATATTATAGGTCACGAGTGAATGAAATAATAATTTTGAGAATTTTAGTCGGGACGAGCCCGTGTCGCGTCGGGACTAATTATTGAGATATAAAAGTGAATATTTTATAAGTTGTTCGTATGGTCGTTTTGAGTGCACCAATGCGTCCGGAAGGGTCGAGATAGTCAGAAAAGTGTACCCGGGGGTTTAGTTTGGGTCTCGGGATGTTTTTAGGCTTAATTAGTGACCCGGGAGGGCATTTTGGTCATTTTACAAAATAGGGTAATTAAACCCACGAATTTCAGCCATCCTTAGCAGCCATTTAAGTCAGCCTTTTAGGGTTAGAACATTCAGAACCCTAGAACGGCCATTGGAGTAGAGAGGAGAGAGCTCTCAAGGTGATTCAAGGCCAAAACACCACCAATTGCACCACCGTCACCACCAACGCGTAGATCGCGAGGAGGAGAACGCAACCACACCAATATCAGCAGGAAACCACACCTCCGAAATCCCAGGCAAGTGTTTAACTTGCGTATTTTCGTTGGTGCAATATTCATATTAGTGTAGGAATGATTAGGAGTGTAATCAATGGAAGAAAATCCCAAATTTTGATAGGAATTTGCATGTAGAAAACATTATAACCATATTCTGGAAATAGTACATGAAGTAGATGATTAACCCACGAATTTTTGATGTTATGTTACAAGGAAATTCTGGAGAAAACTGATTAGAACAAAAGTTAAGAAAACATTAGGGTTCTTGATGTTTAAATGAGATTTTGGGTTATTTAACCATGTTTAATGATGGATATACGCATGCTTAACGTTAAAAACATCTGGAAATATGTTATTATGTTTGTAGTAGGAGTTTTGGGACGATTAGTGTTGAAAAATATTGATTTGGGTGAAGAATTTTGGTAAAACCCGTAACTGCACTTCTGCAGGATTTCGCAGACCTGCTTGATCGATCGATCGAGCCTAGAGCTTCGATCGATCGAAGGTTCGATCGATCGAGCCCCAGACCTCGATCGATCGACCCTTCCTGGCAGACTCTTATTTCTCCTTGTTTAATTAATTGAACATAATTCATCGTGAAATAGCTTTTGGGCTTTATGAATAAAATGTTTTTGGATATAGGAGAGACCAGTAGGGCATATGATTAAGTGTTAAGAACTTTATTATGAGATGATAATTGCATTTTAGGGACAATTATTTAAAGGACGAGGAAACTACGTAATTCAAGTGAGAGATTACGTTAAATACTTACGATAGTGAATAGACGTTTACCTACTGATTTTGCTACTTGGATGGATAGAATCCACGAGTGTCACATAGCTAGTGAGAAAACCCTTCGAGTTAAGGTTAGAGACGAAACCTTATACGTAATCATAATAATGAGAAATTAAGGATAACTGTTGTGACTATGGGTTACGAGAGGAACCTATATTAATATGATGAAATGATTATATTTATATGATTGTGTGTACATATATTATATACATGTGAAAAACGTACCCGCGTTACTTGCTATCCCTGAGGTTACCACGCTGGGACGATCTTATCCTGTGTTGCTTTATGGGGGATATTGATTCGTACCCTAGAAGATAGAGATCCTAGGTACGGGCTATCAGATTGATAGTCGGACGGTCCTAAGAGACGTGTGGGTATGTACTGACCTCTTGGACTTGGAATCTATGCTTCGCCTCAACGTTGTTTTGTATATGTTAATACAGTTCGAGAGTGATTCCGAACTTGTATTTCCCTTTGTGTGAGCGATACGGGGATTGGATAGCAGAGTATGCCCGCACCATAGTTTAGTTGGGGTGCTGTTATATATATATATTATACGAGTAGTTAATATATATATGAGGTTATAAACTTTAAACTGCCTACTGTGATTTGATAAGTAGGACATAGTTGTTGACGCAATAATAAATAGTTGTTTTGTGAAAGTATGAGAAGACATTGGGAAACTTTATAATTTAATGAAGCTAAAACGAGAGTAGTGCTACAAATTGAAAGTAACCTTTTTAAAAAATTGTCATCGTTCGGTTTTGAAAACTTATGAGTAAGTTAAGATAAACTAAATTATTTGGGAAGGTTCGTACGATAGGCGTGCACATTAGAAGAGAGGTGAGAATTTCTCAAGAGAGTGTCGAACTAATATGATTTGCATTGGCCTGTATCAATTTAAATACTTGCATAACGTATTTTAAAATCAAACACACTTTCGGGCTCTGACCCGTTTCTTTTCCTCTCTCTCTCTCTTGTATATATATATGTATATTTTCAGGTGCCCAGCCACAGGGGCGTCTTGCTTAGGATCCCTTGAGAAGGACGAGCTGCAGCTTAGGTGGGCGTTGCAGGTCACTTGAGTAGACGGCTTCTGTTATTGACTCCACTCCTATTATTCTCATTTATTGGGCACGTGTCGCACTTTTTATCATTTCATTTGTTGTTGGGATTTTGTATTTCTTTTATTTCCAGTATTGTCCTATAGGATTTATTCAGGATGGATTTGTGGTTTTAGTTCCATTTGTTGACATTCGATTGACGAATGTATTATATTATTTGGTTTATTGTGGTGTGATTCTTTATTGTAGAAATGTTGTTTTAGTTAAAATAAATCTTTTTCTTTAATTAAAATTTGGAAAGTTTTGTATGGAAGATGTTTTGACACTTAGCTTAATTATTTAGGGTGTTAAATTGGAAAAATTATTTTTATCGACAGTGATGCTGAGAATGAACCAACTGTTTACCTTGATTTAATTTAATAAAGGAGTGATCGCCCGGTATTTAATTAGGCGGGGTGTCACACATATAAAATTTTTGTGAAAAATAATTATAGTGTAAGTACGCCTTCTTGATAAGTTTCTCCCCTACTTCTATTGATAACATATCCATGCAATAAGTTTTGGCACGTGAACTTCATTTTCTGAAGATTAATGTGCGAGGTTTTTGTTATCCCAAAAATATATTTTATTGAGATAAAGAATGCAGAAAAATAGTATAACCAAGAAAGAATTTAGAGCTTGTGAAAGTAAAAAATCAGTGACGACGTTTGGTGAAGAGGATGACCGAGTTGGGTGTTGGACACTCTTTTCTTAAGACAAAATGTACTCCCGCTATGGTACTTACAACAATAAACAATGAGTGTATGCCTCCCATAATGAAACAGTCTCGACAAGCGAACTGCCTGCCCCACGAACCAAAAATGGTGATAATCTCTCTAACTCGCGGGAAAAAGAAGAAAGGCATAAGAAAGAATTTTTTGAAATGAAACAGAAGGAGGGAAAGGCTTTTATGTATAGCTCTTGAAGTGCCTTTTCTGAATAGTCATGTCTGTTCGTGAATGGCCCATATTTAATTTGCTATGATCTACGCTCCAGATTTAGTGGCACTTCATAATTAAACCGGCGACTTTTATTAGTGATGTTTCACTAATGTTTTAATTTTAATTTAAATGATAATGTTTTCAACGACGATTTTAAACAATTAAAACTTTGACGTTTTGAAAATAATTTCAACTCAATTTTCAAGAAAAAATTGTGTAAAATGCTCAAATAAATTTTCAATATAAAGATAATATTGGCTCAATAAGGACCCCCGGACCAAGATCCGGGCACGGGCCAGTCGGTACAACGCACGTGTGGGCTTTTGGGCCTAAGCTCAAACCATGCATAGTGTAGATTATCTTCCCTTCAAAGGGTTATGATACTCCAAAAGCGTCCAACCCTTTGTGCCAAATGGTGGGTACATCAACTACACTCATTTCTTGTATTTTACCTATGTGGGAAACAAGTTCTACACCAACTACACCAAGGTTGGGTTCGAGAGGTAAAGGGATACTTGGAGACCAAATTTATCATTCATTTCTCATTTGTTTTGAACAAATGAGTGTACCACATTGTTCATCAAGTCAAGGGGAATGCATAGGTATTTTGACCTGATATTTTAATTATGTGGGTCCCATATTACTTATGGCTCAAAGTTTGTCAAAAATATAATTTAATCAAAACAGAATTGACTTTGAAAACCTATTCCATCCAACAATTTCCCACATGAATTGAATTTGGGTGAATAACCAAATTGAATACGAAGACAAATTTGGAGAGTATCGAGGAAAAATATGGCATCGGTAAAGATAGATTTTGACTTTAAGTCTTTCCTAGTGAGAGACTATCGGAATTACTAACAAATCAATGAATGAGGTGTCTTGAAATGATCAACTTTTTAATGTAAATAGAGACAATATAATTTAAACAATATTTTTCCAAACATTCATGTTCTCTTGTAGTGTCCATTTTGAATTTGGACACCTCCTGGTTTCATGAGTGTGTTAGAGAATATAGTCGTTCGTTATTCTCGTGGAAGTGGCCCCTTCTGACTCACATAGGTGATTTCTATAAAGATTATCCTACTAATATCCCACTTAACCAATATATTCAAGATATAGAAATCATTAAAAAAAAGTTTATCATGTTACACGCGGCAGATAGTGAACTGACTCATCCTATGAATGGGAAGAAGAATTAGTTTTCTTTTCAGTGATAACTGAATCGCACATAATTAGGTTGTCTCGTTGAACCTATTTCTTGGGATATCCAGTAATTTAGGTTTGTTTTAAGCCCATTCCCCTTGATGAACTTATCACTTGATCTCGAGGTATACCTTTTATTAGTGGATACGCAATATTTTCTTTAACTTTATATAATTAATGGAAATTATTCCATTCGAGAGAAATCATTTAACAGTATCATGTCTACGACGTATGTATCGTGACTTACCATTATAGTTATAGTTGTTATTTTGTGCTCTTTCAATTGTTGATTGACTATCGTAATGTATTACGATTAGTGGCACTGGTTTAGGCCATATTGGAATATCCTCTAAGAAGTTTTTAAGACGTTATGCTTCTTTTTCAATTTAATCTAGAGCAACAAATTTTGATTCCGTAGTGGATCCAACAATGTATGCTTGAGGATTTCCACGAAACGGATGCACCTTCAAGATTAAAAACATATGTGCTTATGGATATGGAGTCGTTTCGGTCAGATATCCAATTTGCATTGTTGTTGGATATCTTACATAGTGTAGTATCTTAGATATTTTAGTACCCTTATTAAGGCCTTCCAATGATCTTCACTAGGATTACTTGTATATCGACTGAATTTACTTATCGCGTATGCTATATCAGTTCGAGTGCAGTTTAATAAATATATCAATCTACCTATCATACTAGAGTACTCAAGTTGTGATATGCCTTTACATAAATTAGGGTTAAGATGAACAGTTGGATCGACAGTTGTTTTTACCGGACTCGTGTCATATTTATGATATTTTTCAAGAATTTTCTCGACATAGTGAGATTGAGATAAAATGAGTCCATCGGAAGTTCTGGTAATGTTAATTCCTAAAACAACATCCCCACGCCCAACTCTTTCATTTCAAATCTATTATTTAGCATAATTTTAGTAGTGTTAATGACATCATTGCTATTACCAATGATTAACATATCGTTAACATATAAACATACTATGACATATCCATTTTGAGAGCTTTTAACATAAACGCATTTGTTGCACTTATTTATTTTGAAACCATTTGACTTCATCACATTGATAATTTTTTTATGCCACTACTTTGGTTCTTGATTTAACCCATAAATCAATTTAACAAGATTTCATACTTTCTTTTCTTTACCAGGAGCAATGAAAACATTCGGTTGTGCCATATCTATTTCTTTATCTAACTCAACATTTAAGAAAACCGTTTTGACATCCATTTGATGAATTTTAAAATTGTGTATTACGGCTATTGTAATTAATATACATATGGATTTAATTATTATAGTAGGAAAATAGGTATCGATTCAATCATTCCCCTCCTTTTTCTTGTAGCCTTTTGCAACAAGACTTGCTTTACATTTATCAATTGAACCATTTGCCTTCATTTTCCTTATAAATATCCATTTACATCCCAAAGGTTTGGTTCCGAGGGGAAGATCCACCAGTTACCATGTATGATTTTACATAATGGATTCAATTTCATTATTGATTATTTCCTTCAAATATAAAGCTTCTAGAGTTGATCGTGCCTCTTTAATCATTTGAGGTTCATTTTCTAGCATATAAGTTAAAAGGTCTGGATCAAAAGACTTTGAAGCTTTGCCCCTTTTACTACGTCTTGGTTCTTCCTCAATATCTTTTTCGGTAGATTCATGGCCAATTAACATTTGAGAATCACTATCCATAGTATCATGCATTCTTTTATGAGAATTAGTCTTTTGTCCATTTTTATATGAAAAAATATCCTCAAAAAATGATGCATTCTAAGATTATATAATTGTATTAACATGACTGTCGGGTATATCGGATTTATGCACAAGAAATTGATATGCAATATTTTTATTTTCATAACCAATCAAAACATAATCAATGATTTTAGGATCTACCTTAACTCGTTTGGTTTCCAAACTAATTACTTTGGCAAGACACCCCCAAACTTTTAAATATTTATATTAAGGTTTTCGGCCTCCACACATTTCACATGAGTTTTTATTTTTTTTTCTTATGAATTAATTCATTGAGAATATAATTAGCATAAAACAATGTTTTCACCCACATATTCTAAGGTAGTCCAGAACTTATCAACATGACATTCATCATTTCTTTTAAGATTCAATATTTGCGTTCAACGATGCCATTTGATTGAGGTGAATAAGAAGTGGTAGTTTGGTGTATGATACCATTTTTAAAACAAAAGTCCTTAAATGGTGATTCATATTCACCTCCTCTATCGCTTTTTATAGGCTTAATCGTTTTTCTAAGTTGGTTCTCAAATTAATTCTAATAATGTTTAAGCATTTTAATTGCCTCCTCTTTTCTATATGATTGATAAACATAACAATATTTAGTGAAATCAACCATAAAATTGATAAAGTACTTTTTACCGCCTCTTATTTGTACAAATTTTAAGTCGCATTTATTAGTATGAATTAATTCTGAAGGTTTGGTATTTATTTCAATTGAATGAAAAGGTGTCCTAGTTAATTTAGTTTCTACACATATTTCATATTTATGATTTGTATCAATGCTAAATTTAGGAATTAGTTACAAATGAATTAATTTACTTAATGTATTACAGTTAACTTGTCTTACTCTACCTTGACACGCATTCATAGACCCAAGCATATAATCAGAAGATTCTATTTAATTATTATTAATATTAATAGTCGTGACATTCATTTTTAACATCCCATATAGTAAGTAACCCTTTTCCCATATACATGTCATCTTTTGTAAGTGCAAACTTATCAAAATAAAGCATAAGTTTAAACCCTTTCTTGCTTAGTATTGGTCCGAAGATAAGGTTCTTTCGAATGTCTGGCACATGTAGCACGTCATTGAGAGTATTGGGGTTTATTCATAAAACCATGTGTAAAATAATTTATAATTGATCAGTAAGAGATTGTTTTATTAATTTTGAAATGAGAATCAAGTTTGTGAGAATGCTTTATATTTGTTTATATATATCATTTCGTATTAATGTCGATTAATAGAACTCAGTGGGAATTCCAATGATGCAACTTTGGGTTAATCGCGAGGAGATTGGAATTTCACATCTAGCATTATTGAAATGTTCACAACCTAGGTGTGGCCTTGGCATCCTATTGTAACGGTTGTAATGCAATCCTAGTAGTTTATCTCAAACTACGAGGAACCGGTGATGCTTCGATAACTTGTGAAATAGTTCAACGGAGGATTGTCATCGATACATCCTAGAAATATATTGAACGGGACCACTTATGAGATTTTAGTCTAATGGTTGTCTGAATTAGACTAAAAAAATCTCGCACCATTTGTAAAGGGTACATAGATTCTTAATCTTGAGAATTGTGAAGATTGGGATGCTTATTTAGTTGTCGCTTTGATTATTATAGGTACGATCCAATATTATATTTAATCAAATAATCCCCACATATTGGGTGACAATTATGTAAGTTGGTCTGAGATTCGAAGGAATACGCATCCGGGAATATCTAGGATTGCGATATCCCCTTGATTGACCTATAATAATTTATTTCCACCAGTAAACTTAATCAGTAGATTATTTATAATCCGGTGGAGGTAGCAAAATAAGTTAAACTTTAGAATCAAGAAAATTGATTAGATGTTGGTTAAAATCAATTAACACCAAATTGACTTGACCAATCATCTATCGAAAGCTTAACGTGGGGAATTATATTATGTACTATAATCAACTTTGTAAATAAGACCTCAATATATCTGAGTGATTTCCGAGATAATTAGGTTAGAGTGCAGTCATAATTATTTAGTGGTATTAATTATGATTAAACAAAGAAAGAAAATAAATTACGCTAGTTATCATTGTGTATTTTTTAGTATTTATTTAAAGCCAAATTAATTATTTGTCTTGGGTACCTAATGTAATCCATATACCGAAGTAGTTGGCCCTAGACTGTAAAAGACCCAGTGCCCAAACCTATCTTTTGTACTTATATATAAACGTGTGAGAAGGGGTTTTAATTATATAATACATCATATTAGGGTTTGAGAGGGTGAGAGAAAATATTTTTTCACGTTTTTGTGAAGAGGGCAAGAGATAGACCACTATTTCCTATTCACAAGCAAATGTTTTCATCTCAAAAGGTGTCCACCTACCTAACTTTGGGGAGGATCATACACAAGAAGAACCTAGCATTCAGAAGGTTTAAAAAAGATTTTAGAGATCCAAAAAAAGTCATCCCCATCATCAATAAATAATTTCTCCCCATCGAATTACAACTGGATCCACTAAGGTATTGTGTTCTAAACCCTAGGTTTGTTCTTCAAGCCTAGTTTTGATTCTACCTATTTTTTTTTTATTAATCGAATATCCATGGTTGAAAATTTTATTCCATGTGTATCGATCCCTAACAATTAGTATCAGAGATTTTAATTTAGACTAATCATCCATTGGAATGGTCCATATTGGCTAAGCATGAAAACCCTTATTTTACAGGTTGTGGAATGGTATATCTTTGTGTATGCTTTCGTACTAACAAGATTTTACAGATTTTATTCATGTGTATCCCTTCCGACATAGTCATGCATTATTTTTTGGTGTGAGTGGATCTTACGGTTGTTTATCCGTAGTTATTTTTCGTCTATTGATTCGATATGGTTGTTATAATTAAGTTTTGTTATTATATCTATTTCGATATTTTTGGAGGCGACTGAGAGGGGATGTAATGTTTCTATTCATTTACAATCATGTATTAGGACTGGATTTAATGCTTGTTCAAGTTTTATGAAGTTTCATTGAGGTTTAGGATGGGTATGGAGGTTTTTGCATTCAAATTCGATAGGAGGAAGGAAATCAGATTCGATAAGGTCGATCAATCGACACCCCCACCCCACCGCATTGTTATCAACTATTTTTTTCTTTTTTATGGTGGTTTTTGGTGGTGTTTTGCAATGGTTCTTCTCCAGATTATATCGAACTATAAAGGATTATATTTCAATGATTAAGACTCTCAAGAGCTCTTGCTAGAGTAGAAATTTTCTTCAAGTTGGACTCTAAGTCAAAGGATGTCTTCAATAACAAAGACCCTTATACATGGACAGTTCTACTTCTAGAACAAGTCTAGGCCATGATGGAAAAGGCATTTATTTCTTTTATTATTTACTACATTTATTTAACTACTTACATGTCTCTTTATTTATATTATGTTGCGCATTTCGTGTGTTAATTAATTGGATAATTAGGATCACCTGATTTATGGATAACATGGATTATTTATTTTGAGATCGGACAAGATCATCAATTTTCTTCGCAAATATGTGTTATGTTCTATTCTATTCTAAATTGAATTAAAATCGGGTTAATTAAATTTTAAAGTATGATTTAAATTGATATCTCCGAATTTAATTTTTTAGAAAATATAAATTATTTTATATTTCAAGGAAAAGTTAAATATGAGATCAATATATCTATTTCACACAAGTAAAATTAGAATTTATCAAGGATTTAAATTCGGTATTTATAATTGTATAAATGTTTTATTAAAACCCCCGTAGTTTTAAAATACTAAGTGGGAGAAGGGTTTCAACATAAACCCCACGGTTTCCTTTGGTATTTTCATTAATCAAGGTTGTGATTGATTCTTATCGTCAGTTAGGTTGCCCCCCCCCCCCCCCCCCGACAGAATTGAATTAATCAAGGCATAAAAGATTCATCAAAACTCTCAAGTGATAAATCCAAGAATTAGAATGTGAGTGAGTTCAATGCCACCCCCCAACCAAGGGGAAGTTCATCGCAAGCGAGTTCTATTTCGAGGAATGAGCCACTGGTATACACTTAGACACAATTTATGATATCCTCCGAGAAAAAAAACTTGGCCTTTTAACCCCATTATAAAAACTCTAGTGTATAATCTGAACAACTTTGTTGAGAAAACTCCTTTTGAGTATAAAAAATAATATGTACGAAAACAAGATGTGTTCATACAACTTTTCTAAAAACCAAAGGTTTTAATTATGAAATTCTTGATTAGGCTATTATGACAAAACTAACTAGGTATACAAGTTTTTGTTACTTGTATTAGGTAGGGTTGTGAAACTAAGCTAGTTATGAGAATTTAACGCATGATGTATAACACGCGGATCTATCGTGGTAAGACCTCAAAACCTATGAGGAAACATCCATGACACCCTCGGCAGAGCAACAAAAAATAAATCAATACGAATCAAAAAGATTTGTTACATATTACATACAAATATATATTAAAATCAAGACAAAAAATACCTAACCGACAACACTACTCTAGGCAAAGTCTTTTTTATTTTAGTAATGTTATAACTACAAATCCACAAAGTCGACTGAAGAAACCCCTCTCCAAATATCAACCAACGGATTTCTAAGTTATTGAATGTGTGAAACGTGTAAGTGAGATTAATCTACATGCACATGCTAAAACTCACACACAATTAAGATACAAACTATTTTCTAAACAAATTACAAGATATCTAACATATGTAATATGTATTATAAAGGTGTAAAATCATAATCTTGTAAAAATAAATTTAGTTTGCAGATTTAAATTATGAACACCAAAAATTAGACCTACCAAATATTTCAGATCTAGAAATTTTTATTGTTTAAAAATGATTTCAAAATTCTTAAAATCTTTTTCAAGAAAATATCTATAAGATCTAAAACTGAAATAATTTTTAACTAATTCTAATTCAACTCAGAGAGCTTGGAGCGAAGAAATAAACAAATAAAATATATGATCTAAGAAAATAAATATATTAAATTGTCCTGGAAGAGAAAACAGTTTCAAACCAAACAAGTTCTAAAATCTTTATTTAGAGCAAATATAACCCTGACTAATGAGTGGGTGAAAAAAATGTACAACTAAAAATGAATTAATCAAGGTTTATCAATGAAAATCATAGTCGAATATTAATTATTCTTGGTTTCTACTTAGAGAAAAGTTTCCTAGGAGTTCTAGGCTTACTGCAATCTCTCATAAACTCTCTTTCTCCAACCTCTGATTATTTTTCCTTTACGAACAAGGGTTTCACTCTCTCTCTATCTCATTTCTCTTCTCTTATTTCCCTCTTTCTATGTCTACCTAACTAATTTAACTAACAAAGATAAATGGCCTTTATTTTATATAGGGATAAACAAAATGTCCTGGAATCTTATGAGAAATACACAGCTGAGATGGTTTCTAAATGATCAAAGGGACATAAAAGGTGCGTAACATTTAAGCAAAGTTAAAATACCCTAAACCACTTTAAACACTAAAACGTCTAGTAACTGGTATTATATAAAACCATTTGTGGATAACTAACTGGTATTTTAATTCACGTGTAGGGCAAGCTAGCTTCTAACGGATACAAAATGAATTGCCATTATCAAACTAAGCTAACATTTCTAAAAGAATAAGGAAAGTAACTAGATCGCGATAAACTAGAAAACAAATCAAGCATCTCTTAGTTGGTCAAAACATGAAACCACGAAACTATTATAACTGGTAACCACCGGTTCCTCCATTTATGAAACCTAAAGCTAGTGGTAGAAAACAACTAACTTATATAGCTAAGAAAGCTCCTTAAAGTTGGTGAAAAGTGAAAAGAGCATTAAAAGATACAACTTTTGGCATCTAAATGAGTGTCGACTCCACCTGTTGGAACCCAATTCGACAGTCAAACAAAGGCTAGGATTGAGGCTCAAAAGTGATAGATAAAAAAACAATCTAATGGCCATAAATGATCCGAATAGGTGTGATTGAAAACTAACACAAATGTGTTTGTACTAAAAATTAAATTAATTCACATGATAAAAAAATGTTTAGAACTAATTTTAGAAGTCTTAAAATTAATTTTTTTAAAAACAAATTAATTCTTGAAAATTACTTTTTGTCAAATAAAATTTAATTTTTACGAATAAAATATATAATCCGACATTACAAAAATTTGGAATTCAATTTTCAAATTTAACACATATAATGAAAATTACTCAAATTAACCAATTCAACACATTTAGAATCATATGAGCAAATAATATTTGTGTATATGTGTTATGCGTGCAACTTAAATCTTTGGTTGAATCTAACCATACTTACTAAATCTGAGTTTTTAATCAGTCTTCGTTATTCGGTCTTTGTTGCACTCGATGTACCATAGCGTATATTCTCGACTAAAAATAAAAACATTTTGCACAATATCCAAATTAGATGAAACGTTAAATAGTACGAACTTAAATAACCCTAGGAGTTGACTATTTAGGGTATTTCAGTCTCCCCCTTAAGATATTTATGACAAAACCCTTCGAGTACATAAAGGGCATCCTTAGTAAAAAAACCTAAGCCCTGTACAAAATTTTATAACTATCCTCACCCATCTTAGAATCAAAAATAAAGAAAGATACCAAAATACAACAGTCGACTATTTACAAACCATTACCCTAAATTTTTTCGGCAGATCACAATCTGCAAAATCTCACAATATCAAGTGAGAAAATATATGTCCCAGAGAATTATTTTCAAGATGTCTATAGTATGTACTCCCCCTCCCCACACGCACAAAAAAAAAAATTGTCTCAAATAGGCAATACGTTAAAATAATCAAAATAAAAGAGAATAAAACAGATAACTACCAAGGTTATCATATAAATGGGTCACATCAAGTGTCATTTTTACATTTACTAGATTTAGGAGGTGCCTTTTGTCATTATTTAAAAATACATGCCCTAAATCCTCAAAGTGACACATCATAACCAAGATAATGATAGGAATATATGAAAAAGAAAAGGTATCATTCAATCAAGAAAAACATTCATATGGACTTGCATAAATGCTCAATTATTCATTTTAAAGAGTTTTGTGAACTTATTAGCATAATCTACTTTAATATAAACTAGGTCATGATCTAAAATTTTTACATTTAAGCCCGAGAAGTCAAATCCCCATAAACGAGGTTTTGGATAATTCTTGGGGTTTAGAAAGCAGAATGCCATTTACTTCCTCATGCGGCGTCTTTACTTTCTCTCCTACTTGTTAATAGTCATAAATAATATTCGAAACTTTCTTATTCTTAGGTAAACCACTAATAAATTCTGGAAGTCCTTCCTCTTTGATATTTCCTTTCGAAGTGACCCGAGATGACTCACCGTTAGTATAAAGTGACTCATCTCTAGTCATGTGTTTGGAACAACCTGAGTCTAAGAACCTACCTCATTTGGTGATTTTTATTTTATGAGAAGTAATAACTAAAGTGCACCTTATTTAGGGTCTTAACTCATACTTTCTAACCCAACTTGCCTTATTTTTAAATAATTTTTCTATTTAGGTTAGAAGATAGTTTAGGACTCTTATGTTGGGGTTTCCTTTTGGTCTTGGTCCTATTCTTGGTTTTTTCATTTCTTATTTGGTTCAAATTTTATTTGGGAAAGACATAGTAATTTTGCCTCATTCGAGAGTAATTGAAATTCTTTTAAGTGGGAGTGCTAATTCCAATTTGAAAACAAACATTGTAATTTTGCCTCGTTCGAGAGTAATTAAAATTCTTATAAGTGGGAGTGTTAATTCTAATTTGGAAACACTCATTTTGACTATGACCAAAAATATCACAGTACGAACAACATTTTTCTGATGTTGGTTTTACATTATTGGAAAAAATATTAAAAATCGATTTGTCTTTATAAATAGTAGGTCTTATTGCAAAAGTTTTTCGTGTACTCGCAAAATCTCTAGCAAGAAGGCGTATTTTAAAGCAAGCTCATATTTATACTGAGGAGCCTCAAATTTCTTTGCTTCATTTGAGTCAGAATTTTGAAAATCAATTTTTTCACAATTTTAAATTTCTTAAGAGTTTAAACTTCAGTGCTAATTTTCGGAGCTCGGGGCCCGTTAATGGCGGAAAAAAATCCCGAACCTAATTATCTAAGGGCACATAATGAACTAAGCTAATTTATTCTAATTAAACTAGGAAAGCAAGTAATAAAGCAATTAAAGTAATTAAGGAAGCATGGAAATTATTCTACAAAGCAAGAAATAATAAAGAACAAAGCCATATTAATGGAGATGATAGTCAATAGTTCAATCTTACAAAACCAAATGGTTGTCAACCCAAGAAGAGAAGAAGATGAGCTCTCAAAACCAAACCCTAACCTAAAATGTCTTCTAAAACTAAGTATCCCTGATATTACAACAAAATTGGCTTATATAGTAAGTTGGTATAAAAGAAAAGAAGAAAGAAAAGAAAGAAAAATATCTGCAGAAAACAGGGGATCGATCGATCGACCAAGGAAAAATTTTGGCTGAACAGAAGGATCGATCGATCGACCAAAGGGGTCGATCGATCGATCAAGCAGGGGTGAGCCAAGCAGCAACTTCTGCATTCTTTTCTTCTCCTCTTTTGATTTCCTTGTTTTTCCTTCCGCTAGAAATGTTGTAACTTCTTCGTTATGAATCGGAATCGCGCACTTTTTGCGGTCACACGAAGCTTGCGAGGAGGTCTACAACTTCCGTATTGATGTTAGGCCAGGTGCCTAAGTGTGAAATGACCGAATTGCCCTTGAATGTGCGATTGCGTACGAAACTTCACCCGAATGCGTCAGAACTCCATACTTGGTACCTAAATACCTGCAAAAGCCCAATTATACCTCATATAGCATGTTAACAATATAAACCGAGGTCGTCTGGTTAACGGGCTTAAATATAGAGATTAAGGCACCCGAGGGGGCTAAAATGCGTAGGTTCGACGGATGAAATACGTAATATTTGCGTATTATCAGTCAACCCTTCCGGACACGTTGGTGCGCTCAAAATGACCATACGGATGATATAAAAAAAGTTACTCATAATTCCATTAAATTGGATCCTGACACGACTGACACGCGCGTCCCAACTAAATTTTCGAAGTTGTCGTATTTTTAACTCGTGATAATCTTAATAAATCCATAATTATATATTACCATATTCACTCAGTAATATTCAACATGATTATTATAATTGAATACTAACTCTCGCCTCGCTAGTATTTAAATTCGTATAAATTTCCAATTGATTTTACAAATTTAATTTAATTAATCCCTTAATTTAAAATTAGTAAAAATACGGGGTATTACATACTACCCCCCTAATAACGGGATTTCTTCCCGAAATTCGGAAATAAGATATATACCTGTAAAAATAACTCTGGATAATGCTCGCGCATTTCATCCTCGCGCTCTCAGGTAGACTCGTTGGCATTATGATGCCGCTACTGAACACGTACTAGCGGTACTACCTTCGACCTCAACTTTCTCTCGCTACGGTCTAGGATAGCAATCGACCCCTCTTCGTAGGAACTATCAGGATGTAGATCAATCTCCTATAAAGCAATATGATTATGGGCCAACTCATCTCGAAGATATCTCCTCAGCGAAGAAATATGGAACACATTATGGATCCTATGCAAGTGTTACGGTAACCCAAGTCTATAAGTAACTAGCCCAATCCGCTCGATGATAGGAAATGGCCCCACATACCTAGGCGCTAACTTTCCCTTCTTCTCAAAACGCATAATCCCCTTCATAGGAGACACTCGTAGCAACACTTGGTCCCCGACATTGAACTCTCAGAAGAACCGCTTGGCATCGGCGTAACTCTTCTATCGATCCTAAGCAACTCGAATACGGCTTCGTATCATCTCTATCCTCCCCGAAGGATCCTGAATCACCTCCGGCACAAGTAGCTTGTTGTCCCCCACCCCTAGCCAACATACTGGGGAACGTCAAGGTCTACCGTATAATGCCTCTAATGGAGCCATACTAATAGTAAACTGTTAGGAGTTATTATAGGCAAACTCCACCAGTGGAAGATACCTGCTCCCAGCCTCCACCAAAATCGAGGATGCACAACGCAAAATGTCCTCTAACATCGGATTTATCCGATTGGTTCGTCCATCAGTCTACGAGTGTTAGGTTGTACTCAACTGCAACTCTGTACCCGTAGATTCTTGGAAACTCCCCTAAAACTGAGACACAAATATCTTATCTCTGTCAGAAATGATATTGAGAGGCACCTCGTGAAGTCTCACTATCTCAGCTATGAAGATCTGGGCATACTGTCCCATAGTGTAGTCTGTTCGGACTGGCAGAAAGTGAGCCACTTTGGTTAACCGATCTACAATCACCCGTATATAATCTTGACCCCTCTATGATGTAGGCAACCCCGTGATAAAGTCCATGGAAATGATCTCTCATTTCCACATAGGAATTTATAATGGTTGTAGGAGTTCTGTCGGCCTCTGATGGTCCACCTTTACTAGCTGAAAAGTGGCATATTTTGAAATAAACTCGATAATATCCTTCTTCATCCCACTCCACCAGTACTGTCGCCTCATATCCTGGTACATCTTGTCCCAATCGGGATATACCGTGAATCGTAAACTGTGTGACTCTGTCATCACCTCGTGTGCCAAGTCTTCTCCTTCAGGGATGACCAATCTCCCATTAAAACGTAATCCCCATCTGAACAAAAAATATAAGACTTGGCCCTCACTGCTAGAAGCTGTACTATTTGAATCTGACAGAACGAATCTGCTGCCTGATCCTGTACTACTCTCGTAATGATTTGGGACGTAACTATCATCACATATATGAATGATCGGGCCACTGCGTCCTGGTGTCCCAAACTCCTTCCATTTCGCTTGCCACACCTCGGCCACCTCACCTGCTGGCCTACAGCTCAATGCGTCTGCTACCACATTAGCCTTCCCTAGTGGTATTGGACATCGAACTGATAATCCTTCATAAACTCAAGCCACTGACGTTGACACATATTTATCTCCTTCTGCGTAAAGAGGTACTGTAGTAACTTGTGGTCTGTGAATAAGCAAAATTTCTTCCCCAGGAGGTAGTGTCTCCAAATACGAAGTGCAAACACGATTATCGCTAACTCCAAGTCATGGGCGGGGTAATTCCTCTCGTGAGGCTTAAGCTTATGGAAAGCATAAGCTATAGCCTGATTCTCCTGCTGAAGCACACTCCCAATTCCTAGTAAGGATGCATCAGTGTAGACTAGATACTCTACTCTCAGCCCGGGCAATGCTAACACCAGTGCTGAGGTCAGCTTGTCTTTCAACTCATCAAAATCCAATTGGAAGGCATCATCCCAAATTAATGGCACCCCTTTGCGAGTCAGATGTGTCAATGGACCGCTATCTTTAAGAATCCTCGAATAACCCTTCTATAGTATCCTGTAAGGCCCAAGAAACTACATATCTCTATCGGTGTCGTGAGCTGTCCCCACTCCCTTACCACTGACATTTTCCCCGGATCTAAAGATATCCCTCTGTCAGAAATAATGTGCCCTAGAAACTGAACCTCCTTCAGCCAAAAACCACATTTGTCATATTTTGCATACAACTCATGCTGACGCAGCGTTTGCAAAGCCTGCCTGAAGTGCTCGGCATGCTCCTCCTTAGATTGGGAGTAAATCAGAATGTCATCTACAAAAATAATGACAAACTGATCCAGGAACTCTCTGAACACCCTGTTCATCAAGTCTATAAACACGGCTGGGGCAGTGCTTAACCTAAAAGGCATAACCCTGAACTCGTAGAAATCATATCTTATTAAAAAGGCAGTCTTCGACACATCCGGCTCCCTGATACGCAACTGATGGTATCCCGATATCAAGTCAATCTTTGAGAAGATGGCATCTCCTCTCAACGGATCGAATATATCATTGATTCGGGGCAACGGATACTTATTTCATATCGTGACTTTATTCAACTCCCGGTAATCAACACACAACTATAAATAATAATATTACTTCTTCATGTTGTCCTCTCCTTCCTAGGTGGCATACTCCACATTCTGACTTCTCCACATTACCTTAACTAATGGAATGGTTTTACTACGTCACTGTAGACACCCTATTTTGTTACCCCTTAAACTCTCCTTAGGTCCCTAGCCCCTCCTGTCATCACCACAAACCCATGTCATACCCCGAGTACTGACCTAAAAGCCATTGGGCACTCTCAGGCTCTATTTGACCAAAAGTTAAAGTCTTCAGCTCGACCGAGGCTGAATGAATCTTCGAAGGGCACTAAAACCCCTCTTTAACGGTCCGTCCCGTGCGCGATTCCGACAAACTATTTTTCTCGAAACTCAAACAGGAGGCCATCGGGTTCTCCCAGGCTCCATTTGATGAAGTTTAACTCTTCAGCTCGACCGAGACTGAATGAATCTTCAAAGGGCACTGAAACCCCTTTCCAACGGTCTGCTCCGTGCGCGATTCTGACTTACGGTACGAACGAACGATCTGTTTTACTCCGAAAGATCACCGAATGCTTCCAGGTCCCGGTTGACCAAAGTCATCCCCGAACCAAATCAAACTATTTGGAATGTCGAATTACATCTCCTACCTTTCTAACAGTCCGCCCCGTGCACGATTCTGATGTACCATGCTGACGAACGATCCATTTGTGTTCGACAATTCCCCGTCCAATGGACTGATGAATGCTTCCGATCCATATTTGATCCAAAGTCAACTCCCGAACCCGGGAGTGGTCCAAGGAATTTCGAAGGTATCTGAATTACCTTTCCAACGGTTCACCCCGTGCGCGATTCTGATCAACGGTTTGCGTTCTGCGATCGATTTTCCAAAAAGGCCTGAAAGACACTACCAAACGGCAGGTCCCAGACCCTGCCTATCGACAGTGTGCCTAAATGCACCTGTCGAATGGCAGGAACGGGTCTATGCCGATCGGAAATGAACTGGGCCTATGAAAAGGAGGCCTTGACCTCATTGCAAAAGGCCAAAAAATCAGAAACTTATCACTCTCAACAAACCCCGAAAACCTCTCTCGAAGTCAGTGCGATTTCCACACCCAAATCCCTTTCCAACTTTCACTTTTCATCATCCTTTTCATCAAACTTGGTGAATTTACTACTCTCCATCATCATCAAAGTCTAAGGGCTGCTCTCTAAGATTCGAGATCAAGCTCAAGATCTTCAAGAAGGTCCAATTTTCTCAACTTTCTCCTTAAATTCTCATAAATTTGCAATAACTTGTTTTATTACTTAGTGCTTTTATTATCTCATCTCACAAATCCTAATATACTTTTTTTTATTTTAGTATTATTTCACATCTCTTATTTTCATATAAATAAAAACCTAAAAAACAAGAAAAGGAGGGTTTCCTCATAAATTCCAAGCGAAAATTCTCACACTTTTCTTACACTTTTCTCACAACCAAAAAAACACTTTTTCTACACACACATACACACAAATAAGAGAATCCCCGGTTGGATTTATGGGATAAACCCCATCCCTCATTTTGCATGCGAACTACGTGAACTTTGATGCCTCTATAGGCTACGTAGGCGTCTCGGGGTAAAACTCGAGACTCGCACTACAAGAATTTGCACCATTAGCAACAATATTTAGCAGCATAAGCTATTTTTGTTGCCAAAGATACCCTTTTGGCAACAAAATCTTAATTTTGTTGCCAAAAGACCATATTACATTGTACTTTTGGCAACATAAAATAAAACTTGTTGCCAAAGGTCAAAATTTCAAGCGGGAAGCTAGCAAAATAAAAGGGGGAAATTTTTTAACTTTTAGCATCATATTTATTTGTTGCTAAAAATGACCTCACTTTTGGCAACATAGGAGTGTGTTGAGAAAAATATCCAACTTTTGGCAACAAAGAAAATTATGATGCCAAAAGTCTTTTATTTCATTTCTTGCTTGTTTTTACTATGTGTTAAAAGAAAAAAAATCCCTTATCTCTCAGCTCTCAAAAAACCCCTTTTTTCTTCTCTCCCGTCTCTTCTCTTCTCTCCCTCACGTCACTCCCGTCGCCTCCGACCTGCGACCCTATCACTGACTGAGCGGCTCTCCTATTCTCTCCCTCCCACCGTCGGCCCCGGATCTCCTCTTTCCTCCCTCCGGCGCCGCCTCAGCTTCCCTCCTGCCAGCGCCGCCCCATGTGTTAATCCTTGCACATGGACTCACGGTATTTTTTTTGTTAACTTTTTCAATAGATTAGTTAATTAGTTTAGTTTTGTTGTTGTTAATTTTATCTTAAGTTTTTATTTTATTGTTTGCTTAAATTTAATTTTAATTATTAGTTCTCATGAAATGGTGGAGCAGTTAGACAAATGCTGAAATTTTAATTTTTAGTTTAGTTTTGTTGTTTTTAATTATTAGTTTTTAGTTTTTTGTTTAGTTTTGTGGTTGTTAATCACCATTTCTAGATGTAGAAATGGTGGAACAGTTAGAGAAACTGACATGGACCAGACAGCTGCCCACATAACCCAAGTTTCTTTTTTAGTTGTAGAAAGTGGATAGAAACTGTCAAATGAGAGTAAACTGTTGGAGATATATTATTTTTGTACTTGTCCATTGTTGTAAAAATGTTGCCACGTAAGGATAGAAATTTCGAGGAGGTGCCCGACATGTGGGATAGAAATTGATTTGGAAATGAAATGACTGGAGATGGGCTTAGTTCTTATGAAATTTTAAATAATTATGGTTGCTGAAATTTTAATTAATTATTTGTTGCTGAATTTTTTTCTTTTCACTTATTTCTTTCCACTGATTTATGATTTCTTTTATAAATAAGCATTATAAGATATTTTTAATTTTTGATTTCATTGAAATATATTTCATTCAGATTTCATTACAATATTCAGTTATATGTTTGTAATGAGTCATTTCTTGTTAACAGTTATAATTTAATAGCGTGCAAGCTTGAGATCGGCTTCTGGTTGACCTCTCTGGCTCCATCTCCAATTTTCCTCTCTCGGATCCAACTTGCTGGTAACTTGTTAACTCACCCATCATTTTATTTTTTAATTTGACATAACTGGTTTGAAATTTGAATGATGTTTAGATTTATGTTTCTGTTCAAGAATTTTTTAATGTTTAGAAGATATGTACAATACATTGCTTTTTAATTATAGTTTTAATAGAATTTTTGCAAGGGGTTGTTTGTCGTCTAAGAATTTTGAAAGTAAAGTATAAATAGTATGATCTGATTGGTTGTTTAAATATGGTGAGCAATATAAATTTTAAAACATTAATTAAAAGTTATGCGGTCTTGAATTGGATATGACCACTCACCTTATACTGATGATAGAAGATTTTCTATGTATTGCATCTTTACCAAAGTAAAATCTTCGTTTAGCAGTGTGTGCGTGTCGTGTGTTGTGTGTGTCTAATAAGGCCTTAATAGTTATATATATCACGATCCTGTAAGAGTCACGAATACCTCGCACAGGACCAAGGTGACCCCTTGGAACCGACCTCGTAGTCACGGGGCTACCCGATTTGAGTGTACGACGTAAATTTGTAAAAAAATTGATTTAAGCATAAAAACATGCCATCGAAGGGTGAAAACATAAAACAAACACAAAACGGTCATATAAGAGTCACGAACACATCGCACAGGACCAATGTGACCCGTTGGAACCGACCGCATAGTCACGGGCCTCCCAGTTTGAGGGTACGACGTAAATTTGCTCAAAATTAGACTTAAGCATAAAAATATGCCATCGAAGGGTGAAAATCTAAAACATCCACAAACGGTCCAGTAAGAGTCACGAACACCTCACACGGGACCAATGTGACTCGTAGGATCCGACCGCGTAATCATGGGGCTCCCGATTTGAGTGTACGACGTAAATTTGCACAAAATTAGACTTAAGCATAAAAATATGCCATCAAAGGGTGAAAACGTAAAACAGCCGCAAAACAGTCCGATAAGCGTCATGAACACCTCGCACGGGACCAATGTGACCCCTAGGAACCGACCGCGTAGTCACGGGGCTCCCGATTTGAGTGTACGACGTAAATTTGCAAAAAAATAGCCTTAAGAATAAAAACATGCCATCGAAGGGTGAAAACGTAAAAAAAACACAAAACGATCCTGTAAGAGTCACGAACACCTCGCACGGGACCAATGTGACCCTTATGAACCGACCGCGTAGTCACGGGGCTCCCGATTTGAGTGTACAACGTAAATTTGCAAAAACTTAGACTTAAAGCATAAAAACATGCCATCGAAGGGTGAAAACGTAAAACAGCCATAAAACGGTCCCGTAAGACTCACGAACTCCTCGCACAGGACCAATGTGACTCGTAGGGACCCACCGCGTAGTCACGGGGCTCCCGGTTTAGTGTACGATGTAAATTTGCAAAAAAATAGACTTAAGCATAAAAACATGCCATCGAAGGGTGAGAACATAAAACAAACACAAAACGGTATCATAAGAGTCACGAACACCTTGCACGGGACCAATGTGACTCGTAGGAACCAGACGCGTAGTCACGACGCTCCCGGTTTGAGTGTACGACGTAAATTTGCAAAAATTTAGACTTAAGCATATAAACATGCAATCGAAGGGTGAAAACGTAAAACAAGCACAAAACGACACCGTAAGAGTCACGAACACCTCGCGCGGGATCAATGTGACTCGTAGGAACCGACCGCGTAGTCACGGGGCTCCCGGTTTGAGTGTACGATGGAAATTTGCAAAAAAATAGACTTAAGCATAAAAATATGCCATCGAAGGGTGAAAACGTAAAACAGCCACAAAACGGTCCAGTAAGAGTCAAGAACACCTCGCACGGGACCAATGGGACTCGTAGGAACCCACCGCGTAGTCACGGGGCTCCCGGTTTAGTGTACGATGTAAATTAGCAAAAAATTAGACTTAAGCATAAAAACATGCCATCAAAGGGTGAAAACATAAAAAAAAAACATAAAACAGTATCGTAAGAGTCCCGAACACCTCACACGGAACCAAGGTGGCTCGTAGGAACCGTCTGCCTAATCAAGGGGCTCCCGGTTTGAGTGTACGACGTAAATTGACAAAAATTTTGACTTAAGCATAGAAACATGCAATAGATGGGTGAAAACGTAAAACAAGCACAAAATGGTCCCGTAAGAGTCACGAACACCTCGCGCGGGATCAATGTGACTTATAGGAACCGGTCGCGTAGTCACGAGGCTCCCATTTTGAGTGTACGACGTAAATTTGCAAAAAAAATAGACTTAAGAATAAAAACATGCCATTGAAGGGTGAAAACGTAAAATAGCCACAAAACGGTCCCGTAGGAGTCACGAATACCTCGCACGAGACCAATGTGATTCGTAGGAATCGACCGGGTAGTCACGGGGCTCCCGGTTTGAGTGTACAACGTAAATTTGCAAAAAATTAAACTTAAGCATTAAACACATGCCATCGAAGGGTGAAAACATAAAACAGCCACAAAACGGTCCCGTAAGAGTCACGAACACCTCGCACGGGACCAATGTGACTCGTAGGAACCGACCGCGTAGTCACAGGACTCCCGGTTTGAGTGTACGACGTAAATTTGCAAAAAATTAGACTTAAGCATAAAAATATGCCATCAAAGGGTGAAAATGTAAAACAACCACAAAACGGTCCCGTAAGAGTCACGAACACCTCGCACGGGACCAATGTGACTCGTAGGAACCCAGCGCGTAGTCACGGGGCTCCCGATTTGAGTGTACGACGTAAATTGACAAAAATTTGGACTTAAGCATAGAAACATGTAATAGAATGGTGAAAACGTAAAACATGCACAAAATGGTCCCGTAAGAGTCACGAACACCTCGCGCGGGATCAATGTGACTCGTAGGAACCGACCGCGCAGTCACGGGGTACCCGATTTGAGTGTAGGACGTAAATTTGCAAAAAAAATTAGACTTAAGAATAAAAACATGCCATGGAAGGGTGAAAACATAAAATAGCCACAAAACGGTCCCGTAGGAGTAACGAACACCTCGCACGAGACCAATGTGATTCGTAGGAACCGACCGCGTAGTCACGGTGCTCTCAGTTTGAGTGTACGACGTAAATTTGCAAAAAATTAGACTTAAGCATAAAAATATGCCATCGAAGGGTGAAAGCGTAAAACAACCACAAAACAGTCCCGTAAGAGTCACGAACACCTCGCACGGGACCAATGCGACTCGTAGGAACCCATCACGTAGTGACGGGACTCCGGCTTTAGTGTACGATGCAAATTTACAAAAAAATAGACTTAAGCATAAAAACATGCCATCGAAGGGTGAAAACATAAAACAAACATAAAACAATATCGTAAGCGTCACGAACACCGTGCACGGGACCAATGTGACTCGTAGAAACCGAACGCGTAGTCACGACGCTCCCGGTCTGAGTGTACGACGTAAATTGACAATAATTTAGACTTAAGCATATAAACATGCAATAGAAGGGTGAAAACAGAAAACAAGCACAAAACGGTCCCGTAAGAGTCACGAACACCTCGCGCGGGACCAATGTGACTCGTAGGAACCGACCGCGTAGTCACGGGGCTCCCGGTTTGAGTGTACGACGTAAATTTGTAAAAAAATTAGACTTAAGAATAAAAACATGCCATCTAAGGGTGAAAACATAAAATAGCCACAAAACGGTCTTGTAGGAGTCACGAATACCTCGCACGAGACCAATGTGATTCGTAGGAATCGACCGGGTAGTCACGGGGCTCCCGGTTTGAGTGTACGACGTAAATTTGCAAAAAATTAAACTTAAGCATTAAAACATGCCATCGAAGGGTGAAAACATAAAACAACCACAAAACGGTCCCGTAAGAGTCACGAACACCTCGCACGGGACCAATGTGACTCGAAGGAACCGACCGCGTAGTCACGGTGCTCTCGGTTTGAGTGTACGACATAAATTTGCAAAAAATTAGACTTAAGCATAAAAAAATGACATCGAAGGGTGAAAGCGTAAAACAGCCACAAAACGGTCCCGTAAGAGTCACGAACACCTCGCACGGGACCAATGCGACTCGTAGGAACCCACCGCGTAGTGACGGGACTCCGGGTTTAGTGTACGATGTAAATTTGCAAAAAAAATATATTTAAGCGTAAAAACATGCCATCGAAGGGGGGAAAACGTAAAACAAATACAAAACGGTACCGTAAGAGTCACGAACACCATGCACGGGACCAAGGTGGCTCGTAGGAACCGTCCGCGTAGTCATGGGGTTCCCGGTTTGAGTGTATGACGTAAATTTGTAAAAAATAGACTTAAGCAAAAAAATATGCCATCGAAGGTGGAAAACGTAAAGCAAATACAAAATGGTCCGGTAAGAGTCAAGAACACCTCACACGGGACGAATGTGACTCGTAGGAATAGACCGGTTAGTCACGGGGCTCCCGGGTTGAGTGTTCGAAGTAAATGTGCAAAAAATTAGAGTTGAGCATAAAAACATGCCATTGACGGGTGAAAATGTAAAACAGCCACAAAACGGTCCCGTAAGAGTCACGAACACCTCGCACGGGACCAATGCGACTCGTAGGAACCCACCGCGTAGTGACGGGACTCCCGGTTTAGGGTACGATATAAATTTGCAAAAAAATAGACTTAAGCATAAAAACATGCCATCGAAGGATGAAAACATAAAACAATATCGTAAGAGTCACGAACACTTTGCACGGGACCAATGTGACTCGTAGGAACCGGATGCGTAGTCACGACGCTCCTCGTTTGAGTGTACGACGTAAATTGACAAAAATTTAGACTTAAGCATATAAACATGCATTAGAAGGGTGAAAACGTAAAACAAGCACAAAACGGTTCCGTAAGAGTCACGAACACCTCGCGCGGGATCAATGTGACTCGTAGGAACTGACCGCGTAGTCACCGGGCGCCCGGTTTGTGTGTACGACATAAATTTGCAAAAAATTAGACTTAAGAATAAAAACATGTCATCGAAGGGTGAAAACATAAAATAGCGACAAAACGGTGCTGTAGGAGTCACGAACACCTCGCACGGGATCAATGTGACTCGTAGAAAACGACCGCGTAGTCACGGGGCTCCCGGTTTGTGTGTACGACGTAAATTTGTAAAAAATTAGACTTAAGAATAAAACTTGCCATCGAAGGGTGAAAACATAAAATAGCGACAAAACGGTCCTGTAGGAGTCACGAACACCTCGCACGAGACCAATGTGATTCGTAGGAATCGACCGGGTAGTCACGGGGCTCCCGGTTTGAGTGTACGATGTAAATTTGCAAAAAAATGGACTTAAGCATAAAAACATGACATCGAAGGGTGAAAATGTAAAACAGACACAAAACGGTCCCGTAGGAGTCACGGACACCTCGCACGCGACCAATGGGATTCGTAGGAATCGACCTGGTAGTCACGGGGCTCCCGGTTTGAGTGTACGACGTAAATTTGCAAAAAATTAGACTTAAGCATTAAAACATGCCATCGAAGGGTGAAAACATAAAACAGCCACAAAACGGTCCCGTAAGAGTCACGAACACCTCGCACGGGACCAATGTGACTCATAAGAACCGACCGCGTAGTCACGGGGCTCCCGGTTTGAGTGTACGACGTAAATTTGCAAAAAAATAAACTTAAGCATTAAAACATGCCATCGAAGGGGGAAAACATAAAACAAACCCAAAACGGTACCGTAAGGGTCACGAACACTTCGCAAGGGACCAATGTGACTCGTAGGAACCGACCGCGTAGTCAGGAGGCTCTTGGTTTGAGTATACGACGTAAATTTGCAAAAAATTAGACTTAAGCATAAAAACATGACATCGAAGGGTGAAAACGTAAAACAACCACATAACGGTCCCTTAAGAGTCACGAACACCTCGCACGAGACCAATGTGACTCGTAGGAACCCACCACGTAGTCAAGGGGCTCCCGGTTTAGTGTACGATATAAATTTGCAAAAAAAATAGACTTAAGCGTAAAAACATGCCATCGAAGGGGGGAAAACGTAAAACAAACACAAAACGGTACCGTAAGAGTCACGAACACCACGCACGGGACCAAGGTGGCTCGTAGGAACCGTCCGCGTAGTCATGGGGTTCCCGGTTTGAGTGTATGACGTAAATTTGCAAAAAAATAGACTTAAGCATAAAAACATGCCATCGAAGGTGGAAAACGTAAAACAAATACAAAATGGTCCGGTAAGAGTCAAGAACACCTCACACGAGACGAATGTGACTCATAGGAATCGATCGGGTAGTCACGGGGCTACCGGGTTGAGTGTTCGAAGTAAATTTGCAAAAAATTAGACTTGAGCATAAAAACATGCCATTGGCGGGTGAAAACATAAAACAGCCACAAAACGGTCCCGTAAAAGTCACGAACACCTCGCACGAGACCAATGCGACTCGTTGGAACCCACCGCGTAGTCACGGGGCTCCCGGTTTAATGTACGATGTAAATTTGCAAAAAAAAATAGACTTAAGAATAAAAACATGCCATCGAAGGGTGAAAACATAAAACAAATATAATTTTGTCTAAAGGCTTGGGTCCCTACAACTTTCTCTAAATATAATTTTGTGTTCTTCTTATTTACAAATTCCCTACATTATTAGATTTTGGGTTCCTTTCAAACATAACAATTGAGATGTGACAGTTGGAACAACTTACAATCCAAAGGGACACAAATTCTAACTAACTGCTCTCAATTACTAACTTCAACATCTCACTACTGACAGTTGCTAGGATGACTAAAACAACATCGTATTTGTTGGATCATGACTCATGTATGTGTTTGAGCAACATGTTCAATTGTTAATGCACGATTATAACCTTAGTGCCTTAGTCGGCCACCTTAGGGTGAATGATGCACACTCATATTGTGAATTAGCCTTTCAGGTGCAAATGCGAGGTCAACGTGCAACTTGGAAAATATTCAGGCTTCAATTAACAAGCTCATGAAATGCAAACTTTGAACTAATTTTGGGTGAGTTTTATGTTTCATTACGAAAATATAGATTCTCTGTGCATAAAATTTTCAGGTCTTTTTAAGCTTAATTTCTAAGTTGAATTTCTCTAATAATTCAATTGCTGACAGTGAGATCTAGAATGTTGGGACAGAGGTCATGGGGATCCAGAATGTCGAGATAGAGATGACAGTGGGGATCCGGTAACAGTGGGGATCCACCTATAGTGCAACTGCAGTTTCATCTACTCGGTTTGGAGCAGGTACAGTATACACTGTATTAGATGGGTTAGCAGAGGAAAAATCGCGTAGCTGCTGAATAGGTCCAAGGTTATGAAGGGATGGGTATGAGGAAGTGAGTGGGCATGTTATGGGTTTAGAGTAACATGTAATGGGAATAGTTGTGTTAAATTATCAGTAGAATTTTGTGGGGTAGAAGGTGGTGATTAAATATTTAGTACACTGAGTTTAAAAAACTCTTGATATGTTACCTAATCTATAGGTTGTAGTTCAGATACATCTGCTTTCATTATCTGATATCTATAGGACAAGTTTTTCTTTCATTATCTGTGATGTATTAACATACATCAACTTTAATTAATTTGAATTTTTGTTTAATTCTTCACGCCAGTCTTTTCACTAAAAGTTTATACTAAAATGTCAGCCCTGTTTTTTACCATCCAGGTGATAGTTCTGTAAAATTTCATATATCTCAGCTTGACAGGTCTGAAAACATTTGTCCCCTTTTCCAAATGTGGATGTTTATATACAAACATACTTCGTTTTCATTTTTTAACCGTGGTGCTTAATTTATATTCCATGTTTAGGGAAATCATGGAGAAAGGGGGAGTGTTGGAATCAAATCATATACAATTCATTAAGCATTATATATGATTTATCTCTTTAATTAATTTGTCTCTTTCATTAATCATTTGTTATTTTGATTTCAGGATACGTTTATGACTACGTTGAAACAAGATCAATATCAATGTGTTGCACTGTGTTTATTTTTTTGGTATAGAAGTATTGAAACCATATCATATAGTTGGTTGATATAGATTAGTTCACTACTAACTTTGTTGGTTTTTATTTACGCGCAGACCAGTGAGGCTAGCTAAATAGCTGCTCCGATTCTTTTCTTTCCTATAATTCATTGATTTCATGTATTGTGTCACTGCTGCTGTTATATATATATATATATATATATATATATATATATATATATATATTTCCTATATAGCTAAATACTGTTTTATATATATATAAAACACAACAAATTAATATTGAAAACTGAAAACTGAAAACTGAAATTACAATAACTGAAAGTAAACTTACAAAGATTACTGATTAATACAGTTGGTTGAACCGGATGAACTTGAAAGCATAATGTTTAATACAAAATGAAAATGAAAACTGAGATAATAATAGAGAGATGGAGATAGAGAGAGAGTTTGCAGTAGTGAGATAGGAAATCAGACTCTCTCTGGAATGGATGACTGAATGCTCTATTTATAGTTGGAACTCTTTTGCTTTTACTTCGGGTGAACTGCTTTAACCTTTGGGTAACTGACTTTAACTTCGGGTGAACTGCTTTAACCTTGGGTAAATGACTTTAACTTCGGGTGAACTGCTTTTAACTTCGAGTAAACTACTTTAACCTTGGGTAACTGATTTTAACCTTGGGTAAACTGCTAGCTGATAGACAGTAAACCCGTGCGCCAGCACTGTTCATGAATAGTAACTTGTCGGGGAATATTTTAATCATTCGGCACTGTTCATGAATAGTAACATGTCGAGGAATATCTTTACTAGTAACTCATCATTAAATTTTAACCAAATATTATCCTGTAAAAATAAATTTTATTACAAACTGTAAGGGTCTTGGGCATCTTGAAATAATAAACTCGAATATGGATCTGATGTGTTAACTTGGTGACTATTTGTTGACTCGGCAGAAGAGGTGGGAGAACAATAATTTTCCTCTTCGGCTTCAGCTTGAAGAAGAAGCTGTTTTGCCAAATCTTTGAGCTGCTGGGACTTTTTTTACTTGGCTAATGTTGTATCCATAGAACTTTGACTAGATTTCTTAACTGCTTGGACTTCTTGGACTGGAATGACTGGTTGGCAAGGAAACTCCATTTGGACAGCATTAATAATCCTTTGTTGATTGAAAGAGTCCCACCATTTAACATAAAAATGTCGAACTATTGTTGACTGCTGTATTGCATATTGCCATTTGAATATCCATGGAACTTTGTATTTACTACAGAACAAGAGTAAAACTGGGAACTGAGAATTATGTTCATTTAGTTTAAAGACTGTGGAAAAATATTTAACTTGTTCTTGGAGGTCTGCAGGTAGGATGTCTGGGATAGAACCATGCTGTGCCCACCACCGGGAAAACCAAGAAGGAATTTGACTTTTAAATTTTTGATCAAAGCAAAGAAACCAAGAATGAGTGAATGACTCATTTTGGTAAAAGAGAACTTTAAACCAGGCTTCAATATAATCATAATAACTAAACTGAATTTGATGACTTGGGAGGGTTTTTAGAATGGAGGGATGGGATCCCCAGTCTTGAAGAGAGATTATATTACTAATGTGCAAGGAATGGTAAAGAATCCTTGATGAATCGTTGCGATCGGTGATTGCTTTAATACGAACTGATTCTGAGGAATAAAGAATATCCATGTAAAATTTTAAAGTTTTGGCAGGATGGTGGGGAGTGAAGTGCCAAGAGGGAGGAAAATAGTGTTTTACTAAATCAATTGGATTTTTAATATGGCTATGATTTGGCTCAATAGAAAATAAATTTGAAAAATTTGGTTTGAGCACATAATCAGTTTTAGCAGGGTGATTATAAAATTTGGTTTTAGTAATCTGTTGAATGGGCTGCGTAGCAAATGGGTCATTGACTAGGTATTGACTAGAAGAAGGCCCAAACTCTGCAGGGGTTGCAAGAGTGGAACTGTAACTAAAATTTGGTCTTGGAATGTTTCCAAGGACCTGGTATCTGTTTGTTACTTGGAGAGGGGATGCAATTTTAGTAGAAGGTTGGCTTGTGGGTAGAGCGAGGGCTCTAGTTGTCTTCTGGGGATTTTTCTCCGTCATTGTTATTCTGTAGAAATTCACGTGTGAGAAAATCAGGGATGGAATTCTCACTTCCTTTAATATACTCAATATCAAAATAAAAAATGCTCAGTATAGATTGCCATCTAGCAAAAATTTGTTTAGAAGCAATATTGTGGACATCCTTTTCTAAAACATATTTTGCACTTTTACAATCCACACGGACTAAAAATTTTTGATTTAAAATGTCACTTTGAAATTTCGAAACACATAAAACAATAGATAATATTTCTTTTTTAATAGTACTATAATTACTTTGCGCTTTGTTCCAGACTCTGGAATAGAATCGAACAATTTGTTCAGGAGAATGAGGGTGAATTTTCTGTTTAAGAATACCTCCGTAGCCAATGTCAGAGGCATCGGTTTCAATGATTTTGAATGAATTTGGTGTACAAAGACCAAGACAGGGTAGGGTTTTAACATGTTTCTTGACATTTTGAACTATCGACGTATGTTCTATAGTCCAAGGGGGAGGGTTATTTTGTAGCCTTTCAAATAATGGTTTGCATTGTTTGCGAAGATTTGGATAAAATTCAGCAATGTAGTTCAATGATCCTAGAAATCTTTGAAGTTGCGTTTTCTCGAGGATTTCATCAGGAAATTTATCAGCAAATTGGATGGCCCTATCTATGGGACTAATTTTTCCTTGGTGAATATTATGACCTAAAAATCTAACTTTTGTTTGGAATAGATTGACTTTCGAGGCTGAAACCACTAAACCATTAATTTTTATTAGTTCAAAAAATAAATTTAAGTGTTTCCAATGTTCATCGATTGTGTGGGAATAGATGAGGACATCATCAATGTAGACAATTGTAAAATGGGATGAAGGGTTAAATATTTCATTCATGATATTCTGGAATTCACTAGGTGCATTTTTTAGGCCAAATGGCATGACACACCATTCATAGTGACCAAAGGGGGTTGTGAATGCAGTTTTGTATCTATCTTTTTCATGGATTTGTATTTGCCAAAATCCACTCTTCATGTCAAACTTGGAAAAAATAGTTGCTTGATTTAATCGGTTCATGAGGTCACGTTTATTTGGGATTGGATATCTTATCCATTCTAAAACTTTATTAAGTGGTTTGTAATTGATGACTAGCCTGGGTGCTCCGCGTTCTAATTCGGCATTTTTTCTGACATAGAATGCAGGGCATGACCAAGGAGATTTACTTTTTCTTATAATTCCTTTTTGTAATAAACCATTAATTTCATCTTTACATAGTTCCATATCTTCTTGATTCATTTGGATTGGTCTCGCTTTGGTAGGGATGAATTTTTCATTAAAATCTTTGATGTATGGCAAAGTTACTATATGTTTCTTTCTATGTAAAAAGGCATTTGGTAGATCGGAACAGATTTCATTTGTTAGTTTTA
Organism: Sambucus nigra; assembly: GCA_949130495.1. NCBI lineage: Eukaryota > Viridiplantae > Streptophyta > Magnoliopsida > Dipsacales > Adoxaceae > Sambucus > Sambucus nigra. Next base: position 304,540,962 of record OX422220.1, read on the forward strand.
ATTTGAAATTTTCTATTTTATCTTGGAGAATCTTGTTAGTAAGTTGATCTTCAATCCTTTTGTATCTTACTTCTTCATTTAAAAAATTTAATTGTTTTCTCTTGTATTGGAGACGGTTTACTGATATTGAAAAATCTTTGAGTGTTTTTAAATCTCTGACTTCTGGTTTTGAAAGAAATTCAAATTTTACTTGTTGGCCTAAGGCTAGGGAGGTTATTCCAGTATCACTAGTTGTGAACGGATATAGAAGACAAAGAAAAGGGATTCCTAAGATTACCTTGTCAGTCATGTTTTTTACTAAAACAAAAGGAGTTTTGTAACATACATTATTTTGACAAATATGTGCTTTGGGTAGTTTGTATTTGATTTGCATTTTACTTCCATTGGCTGAGTTTAATCGTTCAGATGTTTTATGATAATACCTGGTTGGAATTAATCCTTCTTGTAGACAATTTAAATCTGCACCGGAATCAATTAATGCTATGACTTTTATCTCATATTCTTTGTTAATAATTAAAGTTACTTGTACATGCCATTTTTGTAAATTAATTTGGTTTATGATATTTACTTGATGATCAGGTTCTTCTGTTGTTACTATTTTAGGTTCTTGTTCAGCTTCTGGATCACTTTCCTCTGAGGAGATGGCTTGTTGCTTTTGGAAAGTTTGGTCTACTTTTAAAATAGTGATATCTTGTTTTAATTCTTTACTTTCTATTTTGATGTCTTTGATATCTTGTTTAATTATGCTGACTTCTCGTTGGAGATCTTGTAATGTAACTTCCTTGTGGGTTTTAAATCGTTTTAAAGTATTATCAAGACTTATCTTATTTTGTGTATTTATACCACTTTCTTCTTTGGACAATAATTTTTTAAATTTTGAAAGGTATTGTGATTTTAATTCCCTATTTTCTATTTTTCCAATTAAATCAATTAGTAATTCTTCATGTTCTTCTTGTTTAGTGAGAACATTGATAGTTTTACAGCAGTTGTCTTTGCATCCTAATTTTATATCTGGAGAACTAGAGTTTGTACGTGATTCATAGTAACTTGATGATTCATAATCAGTGTTTTGTTCACCTTCACTAGAAGAGTTTTTTAGTTCAAAAATTTTGTATATTTCTTGTGTTACTTCAGAAGATAATTGTAACTGGTTAATTTTGGATTTTACCTTACATTCCGATTTGTAATGACCTGTTTTTCCACATTTATAACATTTTACTTTACTTTTGTCATTTTTCTTATATTGTGGATTAGTTTGTGGTTTTTTATGTTTTTTATAAAATTCCTTATTTTCTTTATTGTAAAATTTGTTATTTTTGAAATAGTTTTTTCTATGTCTTTTGTATTGTTTTGGGTATGACTTGTAATTTTTATTTCTTGATGGTGCAACAGGGTTTAAACCATATTGTTCACAAAAATTTCCCATTTCATATTTTGCCTTTAATTTTTCTTTATTAGCCTGGTTGCTTATTTTCATATCTGTACACATTTTTAATCCCTCTTTCTGGATTGTACTTATTATGTCTCCGTATGTAAGATTGTTATAATCAATGTGTCCATTTGTGTTACTCAGAACTTCTCTTATTTTATGAGCAAATAAATTTGGTAAACCATTAATAAATTTTTCTTTCCAAAATGGTTCATTACTATCGTCTCTAAGCATTACTCGTGATGTGAAAACATCTTTGTACCATCTAAAATCGCTTAAAGTTGGGCATCTAAGGTTACTTAGTTGATCATGAATTCTCGAGGTTATATTACTCGGTGTTCCTAAAAAATGTTTTATTATTGTAAAAACTAGAGTGTCAACTCCATCTGGAATTCCCATTCCAATGTTTTCATCAAAAATTGGGAAGCCATTGGCATCTTGTTGGACGGCAGATTTAATTTGTTCCTTTGATTCTTCGGTAAGATGTTTATCCCACCAAGATTTTAATGTACCGGTGAATCCTGTTGTTAAAAGCTCAACTATTTCTGTTTGGGGAATATTTTGATTGTTTAGGTAATTGTTGGCAACCATAGATATGTGTTGCATTTTATTTAAGATTTCTTGTTCAGATAATCCATCTATGTTCCATTCGTAAAGTCTATCCGATGAAACCGAGAATTGATTATGTATATTTCTTTCTTCATATTGCATATCTGGGGGTGTTGGTCTTGTATACCAATTTTTTGTTAAGGTGGTTGGAGTTACTCTGGAGTTTTTGATTCTATTTAATTCAACATTAGTAAATTGTTTTTCAATAGTCTGGATATCTTCATCTGTAGTAGATTCTTGGGATGAGTCTGTTTGGTTAATATAGGTATTTTTGTTGATAGTTGTAATAGTCTTTGATGATTCTGCTTTGATATCTTTAAGCATTTTTTCTATTTTATCCACAGTTTTCTCAGACTTTGTTTGTAAATTTATTCCTTTTCGAACTTCAGGAAGTTGGATTAAAGGTATTTCTCTTTTATATGGTGGGTTTGGTTTGTCTAACTTGTTTTCAATGGATTCTAGTTGTTTTCCTAAAGTATTCAGGTATTGGTTAGTGTAATTATTTTGTTCAATAACCTTTTTGATTTCATCATTAGTAGAAGTGACTTTAAATGGTGTAGCAACTACTTATGTTCCCATGTGATTTACTAAAATGGTTTCTAGTGGAGAGTGACTAGACGAGACTGTAGTTTTGTCTTGTTTTGTCCATTTTACTTTTGTTAGGACATTTATTTTGTGATAATAGTTATCTAAATAGTCAAAGAACTTTATGTCCGTTCTTATTTCATTCATTAAAGTTTTCCACTTTCTTATTATTTTATCCTTTTCTCTTGGGGAGTACTTTTCTCGATATGCTCGTCGTTTAGTACGGTTTTCTTTTGACTCAAAATCTTCTCCTAATTTAATCATGTCAATTTTATAGTCCTTATTGATTGTTAATAATTGGTGATTTACTAAACCTGTTTCAAAATCTGTTTGAGTGGGGGAATGTTGATCTTCATCATCATTAAAATTTGAGGTCGCTGTATAACAAGGTTTACTTACCTGGGAAGTTGTATCAATTTCTTTTAACTTAAGATTGCGTCTAGGTATTAGATCATCTTCTTTTCTTGTTGAATTACTCGTTTGGGATTTACTATCATCTCTAATATGGAGATTTTTAAATCGTGGTTGATCAAAACTTATTCTAACTGATCCGTCAAGGTATTCTTGGATTCGTTCAAGATTAATAGCATTGTTTTGCATTTTTCGAGGATGATTTTCATTTTCTAATAACCAATCGTTTGGTAAATTAATATCTTTCCAATTTATTGACCTAGGGACTTGAATATTAGCATCATTTGTACTGCTTTGTATGAGTAGAGTTTTGTCTTTTGGACTTTTTACTAAAGCGTGGACATTTAGATTTGTCCTTAAACATTTGTAATAAATTCTATAAATTAAAGCAAGTGGTTTACTTCCTTCTAACATTTCATATCCAGATGTTTTAATATTTAGTGTCATGGTTTTTAATATGTGAGGGTCAGTTAAACTTAATGTAAAATCAGGAAAACAATTAAAATGTATTGGACCATTAAAAAGGCTTGATTCCATCATTCCTAAAATACTAGTGTTGTAATTAGTATGTCTAGCATCTCTAAGACATAAGAGGATAGAGGCATTTATTCCTTTACTGGTTAATGGTTTGACTGCTACTTGTATTAATCCTATGTGTAAGAAATTGAATCCATTTTTTCTTTGTTTTGTAATAGCTTCACTAGTTAATAGTTGAATTCTATCGTGTTCTTTATTTAAAGCATAAACATGTTCAACAGTTTTAACATTGTAATTAGTACTAAAGGATGACTTTAAGAAACTAGTTTTGTAAATTTCTTTTGTTGGGACTTTGGGAATATTCCAATCGTTTAAATCTAAATTTACTTCTTCATAAACATGTTCTTCTTCGTTTATTATGTCTGGGGGAAAAGCTAAAGAAGACCTAGAGCTAGAACTAGCCAAAGAATTTGATCTAAATAATCTATTCATTTTAAAGCTTGTAAAGAAACCTATTTTCTTTTTACAATTTTCATGTTTGTTTTCTCAAAATGTTTCAATACATACCCTCTCATACCTATCCGCTCAAGCCACTCTCTTGGGTCTTATTGTTTGGATACCGGATTTACTGTTCAGGTGATCTAACAAGTTGGGATGATAAAACACAAAAGGTGTAAGAATCAAATCGATCAGAACTTGGCTTTAAAGGAGAACTGGAAATATAGATCAAACACAATAACTGGGAACTTGGCTCTGATACCAAAAGGGGAAGCAGCGCATATAATAAAACACAACAAATTAATATTGAAAACTGAAAACTGAAATTACAATAACTGAAAGTAAACTTACAAAGATTACTGATTAATACAGTTGGTTGAACCGGATGAACTTGAAAGCATAATGTTTAATACAAAATGAAAATGAAAACTGAGAGAATAATAGAGAGAGGGAGATAGAGAGAGAGTTTGCAGTAGTGAGATAGGAAATCAGACTCTCTCTGGAATGGATGACTGAATGCTCTATTTATAGTTGGAACTCTTTTGCTTTTACTTCGGGTGAACTGCTTTAACTGGTTAATTTTGGATTTTACCTTACATTCCGATTTGTAATGACCTGTTTTTCCACATTTATAACATTTTACTTTACTTTTGTCATTTTTCTTATATTGTGGATTAGTTTGTGGTTTTTTATGTTTTTTATAAAATTCCTTATTTTCTTTATTGTAAAATTTGTTATTTTTGAAATAGTTTTTTCTATGTCTTTTGTATTGTTTTGGGTATGACTTGTAATTTTTATTTCTTGATGGTGCAACAGGGTTTAAACCATATTGTTCACAAAAATTTCCCATTTCATATTTTGCCTTTAATTTTTCTTTATTAGCCTGGTTGCTTATTTTCATATCTATACACATTTTTAATCCCTCTTTCTGGATTGTACTTATTATGTCTCCGTATGTAAGATTGTTATAATCAATGTGTCCATTTGTGTTACTCAGAACTTCTCTTATTTTATGAGCAAATAAATTTGGTAAACCATTAATAAATTTTTCTTTCCAAAATGGTTCATTACTATCGTCTCTAAGCATTACTCGTGATGTGAAAACATCTTTGTACCATCTAAAATCGCTTAAAGTTGGGCATCTAAGGTTACTTAGTTGATCATGAATTCTCGAGGTTATATTACTCGGTGTTCCTAAAAAATGTTTTATTATTGTAAAAACTAGAGTGTTAACTCCATCTGGAATTCCCATTCCAATGTTTTCATCAAAAATTGGGAAGCCATTGGCATCTTGTTGGACGGCAGATTTAATTTGTTCCTTTGATTCTTCGGTAAGATGTTTATCCCACCAAGATTTTAATGTACCGGTGAATCCTGTTGTTAAAAGCTCAACTATTTCTGTTTGGGGAATATTTTGATTGTTTAGGTAATTGTTGGCAACCATAGATATGTGTTGCATTTTATTTAAGATTTCTTGTTCAGATAATCCATCTATGTTCCATTCGTAAAGTCTATCCGATGAAACCGAGAATTGATTATGTATATTTCTTTCTTCATATTGCATATCTGGGGGTGTTGGTCTTGTATACCAATTTTTTGTTAAGGTGGTTGGAGTTACTCTGGAGTTTTTGATTCTATTTAATTCAACATTAGTAAATTGTTTTTCAATAGTCTGGATATCTTCATCTGTAGTAGATTCTTGGGATGAGTCTGTTTGGTTAATATAGGTATTTTTGTTGATAGTTGTAATAGTCTTTGATGATTCTGCTTTGATATCTTTAAGCATTTTTTCTATTTTATCCACAGTTTTCTCAGACTTTGTTTGTAAATTTATTCCTTTTCGAACTTCAGGAAGTTGGATTAAAGGTATTTCTCTTTTATATGGTGGGTTTGGTTTGTCTAACTTGTTTTCAATGGATTCTAGTTGTTTTCCTAAAGTATTCAGGTATTGGTTAGTGTAATTATTTTGTTCAATAACCTTTTTGATTTCATCATTAGTAGAAGTGACTTTAAATGGTGTAGCAACTACTTATGTTCCCATGTGATTTACTAAAATGGTTTCTAGTGGAGAGTGACTAGACGAGACTGTAGTTTTGTCTTGTTTTGTCCATTTTACTTTTGTTAGGACATTTATTTTGTGATAATAGTTATCTAAATAGTCAAAGAACTTTATGTCCGTTCTTATTTCATTCATTAAAGTTTTCCACTTTCTTATTATTTTATCCTTTTCTCTTGGGGAGTACTTTTCTCGATATGCTCGTCGTTTAGTACGGTTTTCTTTTGACTCAAAATCTTCTCCTAATTTAATCATGTCAATTTTATAGTCCTTATTGATTGTTAATAATTGGTGATTTACTGAACCTGTTTCAAAATCTGTTTGAGTGGGGGAATGTTGATCTTCATCATCATTAAAATTTGAGGTCGCTGTATAACAAGGTTTACTTACCTGGGAAGTTGTATCAATTTCTTTTAACTTAAGATTGCGTCTAGGTATTAGATCATCTTCTTTTCTTGTTGAATTACTCGTTTGGGATTTACTATCATCTCTAATATGGAGATTTTTAAATCGTGGTTGATCAAAACTTATTCTAACTGATCCGTCAAGGTATTCTTGGATTCGTTCAAGATTAATAGCATTGTTTTGCATTTTTCGAGGATGATTTTCATTTTCTAATAACCAATCGTTTGGTAAATTAATATCTTTCCAATTTATTGACCTAGGGACTTGAATATTAGCATCATTTGTACTGCTTTGTATGAGTAGAGTTTTGTCTTTTGGACTTTTTACTAAAGCGTGGACATTTAGATTTGTCCTTAAACATTTGTAATAAATTCTATAAATTAAAGCAAGTGGTTTACTTCCTTCTAACATTTCATATCCAGATGTTTTAATATTTAGTGTCATGGTTTTTAATATGTGAGGGTCAGTTAAACTTAATGTAAAATCAGGAAAACAATTAAAATGTATTGGACCATTAAAAAGGCTTGATTCCATCATTCCTAAAATACTAGTGTTGTAATTAGTATGTCTAGCATCTCTAAGACATAAGAGGATAGAGGCATTTATTCCTTTACTGGTTAATGGTTTGACTGCTACTTGTATTAATCCTATGTGTAAGAAATTGAATCCATTTTTTCTTTGTTTTGTAATAGCTTCACTAGTTAATAGTTGAATTCTATCGTGTTCTTTATTTAAAGCATAAACATGTTCAACAGTTTTAACATTGTAATTAGTACTAAAGGATGACTTTAAGAAACTAGTTTTGTAAATTTCTTTTGTTGGGACTTTGGGAATATTCCAATCGTTTAAATCTAAATTTACTTCTTCATAAACATGTTCTTCTTCGTTTATTATGTCTGGGGGAAAAGCTAAAGAAGACCTAGAGCTAGAACTAGCCAAAGAATTTGATCTAAATAATCTATTCATTTTAAAGCTTGTAAAGAAACCTATTTTCTTTTTACAATTTTCATGTTTGTTTTCTCAAAATGTTTCAATACATACCCTCTCATACCTATCCGCTCAAGCCACTCTCTTGGGTCTTATTGTTTGGATACCGGATTTACTGTTCAGGTGATCTAACAAGTTGGGATGATAAAACACAAAAGGTGTAAGAATCAAATCGATCAGAACTTGGCTTTAAAGGAGAACTGGAAATATAGATCAAACACAATAACTGGGAACTTGGCTCTGATACCAAAAGGGGAAGCAGCGCATATAATAAAACACAATAAATTAATATTGAAAACTGAAAACTGAAATTACAATAACTGAAAGTAAACTTACAAAGATTACTGATTAATACAGTTGGTTGAACCGGATGAACTTGAAAGCATAATGTTTAATACAAAATGAAAATGAAAACTGAGAGAATAATAGAGAGATGGAGATAGAGAGAGAGTTTGCAGTAGTGAGATAGGAAATCAGACTCTCTCTGGAATGGATGACTGAATGCTCTATTTATAGTTGGAACTCTTTTGCTTTTACTTCGGGTGAACTGCTTTAACTGGTTAATTTTGGATTTTACCTTACATTCCGATTTGTAATGACCTGTTTTTCCACATTTATAACATTTTACTTTACTTTTGTCATTTTTCTTATATTGTGGATTAGTTTGTGGTTTTTTATGTTTTTTATAAAATTCCTTATTTTCTTTATTGTAAAATTTGTTATTTTTGAAATAGTTTTTTCTATGTCTTTTGTATTGTTTTGGGTATGACTTGTAATTTTTATTTCTTGATGGTGCAACAGGGTTTAAACCATATTGTTCACAAAAATTTCCCATTTCATATTTTGCCTTTAATTTTTCTTTATTAGCCTGGTTGCTTATTTTCATATCTATACACATTTTTAATCCCTCTTTCTGGATTGTACTTATTATGTCTCCGTATGTAAGATTGTTATAATCAATGTGTCCATTTGTGTTACTCAGAACTTCTCTTATTTTATGAGCAAATAAATTTGGTAAACCATTAATAAATTTTTCTTTCCAAAATGGTTCATTACTATCGTCTCTAAGCATTACTCGTGATGTGAAAACATCTTTGTACCATCTAAAATCGCTTAAAGTTGGGCATCTAAGGTTACTTAGTTGATCATGAATTCTCGAGGTTATATTACTCGGTGTTCCTAAAAAATGTTTTATTATTGTAAAAACTAGAGTGTTAACTCCATCTGGAATTCCCATTCCAATGTTTTCATCAAAAATTGGGAAGCCATTGGCATCTTGTTGGACGGCAGATTTAATTTGTTCCTTTGATTCTTCGGTAAGATGTTTATCCCACCAAGATTTTAATGTACCGGTGAATCCTGTTGTTAAAAGCTCAACTATTTCTGTTTGGGGAATATTTTGATTGTTTAGGTAATTGTTGGCAACCATAGATATGTGTTGCATTTTATTTAAGATTTCTTGTTCAGATAATCCATCTATGTTCCATTCGTAAAGTCTATCCGATGAAACCGAGAATTGATTATGTATATTTCTTTCTTCATATTGCATATTCGAGTTCATTATTTCAAGATGCCCAAGACCCTTACAGTTTGTAATAAAATTTATTTTTATAGGATAATATTTGGTTAAAATTTAATGATGTTTCTTAAAGTCATCCTTTAGTACTAATTACAATGTTAAAACTGTTGAACATGTTTATGCTTTAAATAAAGAACACGATAGAATTCAACTATTAACTAGTGAAGCTATTACAAAACAAAGAAAAAATGGATTCAATTTCTTACACATAGGATTAATACAAGTAGCAGTCAAACCATTAACCAGTAAAGGAATAAATGCCTCTATCCTCTTATGTCTTAGAGATGCTAGACATACTAATTACAACACTAGTATTTTAGGAATGATGGAATCAAGCCTTTTTAATGGTCCAATACATTTTAATTGTTTTCCTGATTTTACATTAAGTTTAACTGACCCTCACATATTAAAAACCATGACACTAAATATTAAAACATCTGGATATGAAATGTTAGAAGGAAGTAAACCACTTGCTTTAATTTATAGAATTTATTACAAATGTTTAAGGACAAATCTAAATGTCCACGCTTTAGTAAAAAGTCCAAAAGACAAAACTCTACTCATACAAAGCAGTACAAATGATGCTAATATTCAAGTCCCTAGGTCAATAAATTGGAAAGATATTAATTTACCAAACGATTGGTTATTAGAAAATGAAAATCATCCTCGAAAAATGCAAAACAATGCTATTAATCTTGAACGAATCCAAGAATACCTTGACGGATCAGTTAGAATAAGTTTTGATCAACCACGATTTAAAAATCTCCATATTAGAGATGATAGTAAATCCCAAACGAGTAATTCAACAAGAAAAGATGATGATCTAATACCTAGACGCAATCTTAAGTTAAAAGAAATTGATACAACTTCTCAGGTAAGTAAACCTTGTTATACAGCGACCTCAAATTTTAATGATGATGAAGATCAACATTCCCCCACTCAAACAGATTTTGAAACAGGTTCAGTAAATCACCAATTATTAACAATCAATAAGGACTATAAAATTGACATGATTAAATTAGGAGAAGATTTTGAGTCAAAAGAAAACCGTACTAAACGACGAGCATATCGAGAAAAGTGGTATCTGTTTGTTACTTGGAGAGGGGATGCAATTTTAGTAGAAGGTTGGCTTGTGGGTAGAGCGAGGGCTCTAGTTGTCTTCTGGGGATTTTTCTCCGTCATTGTTATTCTGTAGAAATTCACGTGTGAGAAAATCAGGGATGGAATTCTCACTTCCTTTAATATACTCAATATCAAAATAAAAAATGCTCAGTATAGATTGCCATCTAGCAAAAATTTGTTTAGAAGCAATATTGTGGACATCCTTTTCTAAAACATATTTTGCACTTTTACAATCCACACGGACTAAAAATTTTTGATTTAAAATGTCACTTTGAAATTTCGAAACACATAAAACAATAGATAATATTTCTTTTTTAATAGTACTATAATTACTTTGCGCTTTGTTCCAGACTCTGGAATAGAATCGAACAATTTGTTCAGGAGAATGAGGGTGAATTTTCTGTTTAAGAATACCTCCGTAGCCAATGTCAGAGGCATCGGTTTCAATGATTTTGAATGAATTTGGTGTACAAAGACCAAGACAGGGTAGGGTTTTAACATGTTTCTTGACATTTTGAACTATCGACGTATGTTCTATAGTCCAAGGGGGAGGGTTATTTTGTAGCCTTTCAAATAATGGTTTGCATTGTTTGCGAAGATTTGGATAAAATTCAGCAATGTAGTTCAATGATCCTAGAAATCTTTGAAGTTGCGTTTTCTCGAGGATTTCATCAGGAAATTTATCAGCAAATTGGATGGCCCTATCTATGGGACTAATTTTTCCTTGGTGAATATTATGACCTAAAAATCTAACTTTTGTTTGGAATAGATTGACTTTCGAGGCTGAAACCACTAAACCATTAATTTTTATTAGTTCAAAAAATAAATTTAAGTGTTTCCAATGTTCATCGATTGTGTGGGAATAGATGAGGACATCATCAATGTAGACAATTGTAAAATGGGATGAAGGGTTAAATATTTCATTCATGATATTCTGGAATTCACTAGGTGCATTTTTTAGGCCAAATGGCATGACACACCATTCATAGTGACCAAAGGGGGTTGTGAATGCAGTTTTGTATCTATCTTTTTCATGGATTTGTATTTGCCAAAATCCACTCTTCATGTCAAACTTGGAAAAAATAGTTGCTTGATTTAATCGGTTCATGAGGTCACGTTTATTTGGGATTGGATATCTTATCCATTCTAAAACTTTATTAAGTGGTTTGTAATTGATGACTAGCCTGGGTGCTCCGCGTTCTAATTCGGCATTTTTTCTGACATAGAATGCAGGGCATGACCAAGGAGATTTACTTTTTCTTATAATTCCTTTTTGTAATAAACCATTAATTTCATCTTTACATAGTTCCATATCTTCTTGATTCATTTGGATTGGTCTCGCTTTGGTAGGGATGAATTTTTCATTAAAATCTTTGATGTATGGCAAAGTTACTATATGTTTCTTTCTATGTAAAAAGGCATTTGGTAGATCGGAACAGATTTCATTTGTTAGTTTTAATTTGAAATTTTCTATTTTATCTTGGAGAATCTTGTTAGTAAGTTGATCTTCAATCCTTTTGTATCTTACTTCTTCATTTAAAAAATTTAATTGTTTTCTCTTGTATTGGAGACGGTTTACTGATATTGAAACTTCCCAGGGTTATCATCCCAACTTGTTAGATCACCTGAACAGTAAATCCGGTATCCAAACAATAAGACCCAAGAGAGTGGCTTGAGCGGATAGGTATGAGAGGGTATGTATTGAAACATTTTGAGAAAACAAACATGAAAATTGTAAAAAGAAAATAGGTTTCTTTACAAGCTTTAAAATGATATATATATATATATATATATATATATATATATATATATATATATATATATATATATATATATATATATATATGTATATATATTGATATATATATATTTGTTATATTTATATAATATATATATATATATATAAATATTTTTATATATATATATTATATAAATATAACAAATATATATATATATCAATATATATATATATATATAACAGTATTTAGAGCTAAATACTGTTATACATATATATATATATATATATATATATATATATATATATATATATATATATATATATATATAACAAATATATATATCAATATATATATATATAACAGTATTTAGCTATATAGGAAATATATAACAAATGTATATATATAAATATAACAAATATATATATATATATATATATATATATCAATATATATATATAACAGTATATATATAACAGTATATATATATATATATATATATATATATATATATATATATATACTGTTATAGAACAGAAAATACAGAAAATATCTGTTATATTTATATATTTATATATATATATTTATATATACTGTTATATATAACAGAAAATATATCTGTTATAAGTTATATTTATATATATATATATACTGTTATATTTATATATTTATATATATATACTGTTATATAATAGAAAATATCTGTTATATTTATATATTTATATAAATATATATATACACTGTTATATAATAGAAAATATATGTTATATTTATATATTTATATATTTATATATTTATATATATATATATATATTGATAACAGATATATTTTCTGTTTTATATATATAAATATATATATATATATTTATATATATATTGATAACAGTATATATATTGATAACAGTATATTGATATATATATTTATATATATATTGATAACAGTATATTGATATATATAAAACAGAAAATATATATATATATATAATAGAAAATATATATATCAATATATATATATAACAGATATATATACATTATGGTTTTTCAAATGATTCTCTCTAGTCCCATGCCACGTGGAAAAAAATGAAGCTATGGCTGAACCGCTATTGATTTAAAATAAATTCCTTCCCCTCCTGATCATATGCTAGGACTTTAATGGTTATAAATTGCTTCATAATAATGTATGTTTGTATACTATGTTTTGCGTAGTTTGATCATATGCTAGGACTTTAATGGTTAGGGAATTGAATTGTGGTATTGTTCCAGGATCTATATTTTATCATTCTAATATCTTGTTTGACAGTATAATGTATTCTTCTATGTTTTCTAGGGAGTAGGCCATATTCAAGTCAGATAAGGAAGGATATGGAATTGATTTTCGTAGAGGACCTCAGAACCACCTTCGACCCGTTTTCAATGATGGCAATATGGAACCCCCATCAAGGGAAGTATATGGAGTGCTATTTGATGTACCATGGTGATGTCCCCATGGAAGTGAACACGTGACAGTTGGTTAGTTCACATCGAACATGGGCCAATAAGAAGTTTGTTTCATTGAAGCTTTTGTTAGACGAATTTAGAATTTTTTTATATTGTTGGATTTGTCGTTACCCCTTAAACAGAGTGGATAATCCAATAAACAAAGGAGACTATGCCCAATTTTTTTTAAAAATTGACACTTTGTTTTTTTTAGACACTGTGAATTTAATTATTATAGTTATATATATAAATGTTTTTTTAGACACTTTATTTTTATAGTTATATATAAATGTTTATATATATATAACTATAATAGTTATAAATTATTATTATCTTTTGAAGTCGGATAGATTATAATTTATTTTGTATTTTGTGTAGAATAAAAATGGATTTGCGACACATGGAAAAGTCAATGGCTACGGAGGATCGAGGTACGTAGCTACTCGGATACTATTTTTAGATATTAAATCGGTGAAAGGGATTTAATGGTGGTTTAGCGATGTTTTTTGCTGTTGGGTTTATTTTAATGTTAAAAACAGGTTGGATTTCATGAATAAACAAAGGAAATTCTGCCGAAATTTTCTGAAATTAAATAGTGTTTTAAATTGATTAAGTCAAACATACATGCATTTGAAGTTATAAAAACTCATGTAGTCATTTATTTTTGTATTTTGTGCAGGTTGATGGATTTTGCTTGGAGTTAATATGTTCGTGGTGGCTTGGAGCGGGGCTTTCTTATGTTTAGGGGAGCCATATTGTCGCCGTCGTTTTAGTTTGCGTGGACTTTTTTAACATCTTTTGATGTGTTGGGATTTGTAATGTTCGTATTTGGGAGGCATTTATTTTGTACCTTTATACTTGGATTGTGATGAAATATTATTTTGTAATTCATATTTATGAGATTTGGTTGAAAATTGTGGAATCTTGTATTACTTATGATTGTATGACAAATTTGCAATGTTATTTTGGATTATAAGGTTGTATGTTTGATGAAAAAAGTGCAATTTTAAAAATGTTTTCAATTGCGAAAAAAATAATAGGTGATAAATAAAAATCTAGTACTTTTGGCAACACAATTTTTTGTCGCCGAAAGTTATTATCTACATCTATCACTTTGGATATGGCAACAAATATTTGGTTGCGAAAAGATAACTTTTGGCAACACAACTCTTGTGTTGCCAAAGGTATAGCTTTTGGCAACACAACTCGTGTTGCCAAAAGGCTATACTTTTGGCAACCCAACTCTTGTGTTGCCAAAGGTATAGCTTTTGGCAACACAAGACCTGTGTTGCCAAAGGTATACTCTTTTGGCAACACAACTCTTACGTTGCCAAAAGTTATACCTTTGGCAACACAACTATTTTTGTTGCTGTTGAGTGACTTTTGGCAACACAAGACCTGTGTTGTCAAATCTATAGCCTTTTGGCAACACAACTCTTATGTTGCCAAAATGTATAGCTTTTGGCAACACAATTATTTTTGTTGTTGTTGAGTGACTTTTGGCAACACAAATATTATTTTTTATTATAAATTTGACAAATTATAAAATACTTTTGGCAACACAATTGCGTGTTGCCAAAAGTATACCTTCAGCAACACATGTCTGATGTGTTGCCAAAGGGTTTCCTAGACAGGCAATGGGCAACAAGCTGGCAACATAGCAAAATATGTTGCCAATACCTTTTAGCAACATATTTCTAACTTTAGCAACATAATTTGTATGTTGCTAATGGTGTAAATTCTTGTAGTGAGCCCTATTTTTACTTTTTTTCTCTCATTTTCTATTGTCTCTAAATTCCACTCTACTATATTATATATATACATACATTTGTTCTTAGGGGCGTATTATTCCATATGGGTTATCGTTCCCTCATAACGATTAACGTAAGGATAATCGCCTAAATCCTATTTTCTAATACTTTTATACCTTCCTACGGATGACTCGCTTTACCTCTTCCGTGGTACAAGTTGATGATTCCTATCTCCACTATATATACACATGCACACACATCACGGGAAAAATAAAAGGAAAATAACAAAAATCCATAAGAGACCGAAAGGGCGGAATGGGTGCCTAACACCTTCCCATTTCGTAACTTAGCCTCCGGACCCTTCTCGAATCATTTTGGTTTCGTATGCACCAGTATAGACCTGTCAATGGGTCATGTTGATTCGTGTTCGTGTTGTTTTTTATCGTGTTCGGGTCTTTCGGGTTCGTGTCTAAACGGGTGGCCTTTTTATCGTGTGAAAAAATCATTTCCAAATCGGACCCGTTATGTTATCGCGTCGTGTCGTGTTCACTCGTTAATACCCATTAAGATAATGAATTATTTTGAATTATATACAGGCTGACATATTATCTCATTTTTTAACCCAAATAAACTCATTAATTCATTGACATTATTAAATATCTCATTTAGTAAAATTCATTATGATTAAATTAACATTATGCTACATAAATTATTTATAAGTTCCAAAAGTATATTTTATTTATTTAAATAAATGGGTCATAACGGGTTTTATCTGTATTAACGGGTAAAGGGGGTCAATCCTAACCCGACCCGTTAACTATCGTGTCTTATCGGGTTGACACTGCTATGACCCAAACCCATTATGGGTCCACCCATTAACTTATAGCTTCATGTTGGTTCGTGTCGTGTTATCGTGTCATGCCTCATTTTGCGAGGTCTACATGAGTATGTCTTTGGATGCTATCCTTCGGGATGGCTTCCCCTTTTCTTTTGTCTGTTTTGAGTAAAATAGACTGGCGACTCTAATCTCTCTACATCTTTCACCTCACCTCAAATGATGCCGACCGAAGTGCTCCCGAGAGGGACGCGTGGGACCTAAGGATCCTCACTCTCACGCTGCCCTCCCCCCCCCCCCCCCCCCCCCCCCCCGCGGAGAGGATCGGGGATGGCCACAGTGGAGACTCCGCTGGGGACTTTCTTTTGAGGGCTAGACTCTATTTACATGGATGTTATGCTTGTTTATATTTTCCCCTATTTGCATGTTCCCCCTTTATTACTCATGTGCACCCCATGCTTATGCTTCTATTCGCACACTTGTAGAAAATTCTCCATGTACACTTCACACCACGTGCACCTAGGATCACATATATCCACATGTTGCATGCATCACCCATCCATACTTGGTGTACCATTGGTACTTGCACTTTGCTCCCTATTTGGCATAATCGGAAATACATTCTCATAAGATACTAATAAGAGGATCATGCATGATTCACACGACATCACCAAAGAGCATTGTGGTTGACCAAATTTTACACAACAACTGGAGGGTCACTTCGTGATGGGCGCTAGTCCGACAGGGCGCAGTTAGCCTAAGCGATATGACTCTCACCTTCCATTGGCCAAGTACCTTCAACGTTTTTTGAACGGTTCCCCCGCATCGTACCGCTTGACCGAAGTCATGACAGGCAGTATATCACAGGGAATTCGTTCACCTACGCTGAGTATATTGAATTCTCTCTCACACGTACAGTCCCCACGAGGTATATGGTGAGGCAATTCATGTACACTCAGGTTTATCAAATGGCTTGTCCACACGTACCGATTGCCCGCAAGAGCAAGTCGTATATCGTCGAAGTCACGCCAAAGGGGAGAACCCTTTCTGATTCACCCAACCAACTGCATACCCACATATAGGTGTCAAGCCCAGGACACACATATTAGATTGCCGGTTTCAATTCGAAACTCTGTCAAAATTTCGGGTCGACCTGCCGCCCGAATTCTTGTGCATTATTAAAACGGGACCCTATCCGTGAGCCTGGTCACAAGTACAGCCATAGCTTTGCATATATTATAAACCCAATATTTCTAGTCTCGGGTCCCGTCGGGCATTTCATTCTGCATTTAAGAGAATTAATACAAGTGAAAACATAGTAATAATAATCATGTTGAGACCCTCTCCCTTAAAAAAAAGAAAAAGAAAAACATTTGTTTCCCTTCTTTATCAAAAATCTAAAAACATTTTTCCTCGCTCTATCAAAAATCCAAAAATATTTTGTCTTTCCATCTCAAAAAGGAAAAAAAAAACTTCATCCCCTTTTCTAAAAAATAAATCCCATTTTACGCCTTCTCAGGTTGATCGCAAATCCTTAGCCTGGCTCCTTATTGGCTTCGGTCTTCAGTCAAGTCACCCCGGAGTTTAGTCCGTTCCCCTATTACTCATTCAGAGTCTGGAATCCATTCGCTTTCCATGGAGAACACATACCAAGTACCCTTTATACAATCGAATTTGACGGTAGTCCTAGCTCAGCTTGTGTCCAAGACTGATAACCTCCAAATTGAGGTCCGAGAAATGCAACGAAACTAGGTTCCTGTTCCTTAAGAACCCGAGGCCATATTCCCTCAGGCTATGGATCCACCAGAGCCCATCAGGGTTCTCTAAGAGTATCAACACGCTCCACGTGTCCCTCCTATTAATGGGCCACCGCCTGTTCAGCTTCCTATACCAAACCTTGCCCAGCATGGGGCTAACTTGCCTATGATCATTGATCCGAAGGAAAAAGAGCTGAACAAAGTAAAAAAGGACCTTAAGATGCTCACTAAGAAGTTTGACCAAGTCATAATCTCGGGGAATTACATGGACTACACCCACATGTCTCTTATCCTGAAGCGAGGTTACCTGAGAATTTCAAGATACTAAATATCAAGAAATTCGGAGGAAGTGGACCCCCGATTGTTCATCTTCGCAGTTATCACCGTTCCATGACTCTACTAGGGTCTTCTGAAGAAGTGATGGCCCAATTGTTTTAGCAAACTCTGAAGGATAGCGCCCTCTGATGGTTTTTATCTCTTGAAGAGTCTATAATTCGTAGCTGGGAGGATGTGGCTCGAGAATTCATGTCACAGCACAAATACAATAAAGAGCTTGAGGTCACTCGACGTGATTTAGATCTGCTCAAACAGAACCCTGGAGAATCAGTCAGTAACTTCATAGCCCGATGAAGGGAAAAGGCTGCAACCATGACCAATCGACCTTCAGAGGAAGAACAAGTCAGCATAGTGAAGAAGAACTTCTTACCCCATGTACGAGCAATGATGGGAGGACAATACTACCCCCACTTCCGAGCTCTCAGAGAAGTAGGAGTAGAGATCGAGGAAGGTCTTGCCAAAATAGAAGTCGAACCAAAGAAGGTGTCCGGACAGTTCACCCCTAGAAAATATGACAAACCTGCTAATGCTACAATCTCAATCATCCACAACATCTCTCAACCAATCACCTCATGGGCATCGGAAAGCCGCCCTGTCGCAGTCCGAAAGGAATACACTGAGCTCCATGCTCCCCTCTTCAAAGTCTATCATGCCCTACTAATCAGAAACCTTATCAAACCTTTGGATCCTCGTCCATTGCCAAATCCACTCCCGAGAAACTTCAAGGCAGATGCCCATTGCGCCTTTCACCAAACAGATCGCCATACCACCGACCAATGCTTTCACCTCAAGAGATAATTGACCAGGGTACCATCGCCCCACCAGCCAATCCTAAGACAAACACTACTCATAACCCACTTCCAAATCATACCAATGCCATCTTCTTAGAAGAGAACCCAGAATTTAATCCCTCAACTCAAATCATACCCATATACTCTCCTAAACGTCTCCAAATTTGCCCATATTTCCTCCTACACCCTGCTAGCCTCGCTGATCAGGCACCGTTACTCCTTACTAGAACATGCATCGCTGTTTGTACCCGTTCTGAAAATGGAAGTATGGAATTATCAGAAGTCTTAAACCAACTCCTACCGTTCGGGCTGAAATTGCCCTCACAGATGATCATTGATTGCCAAAGGTTCAGTACACTATTCTTTAAAGCACAAAAATGGGCCTGAGAGTCAGATAGTTAGGTAGTACCAATCGATGAATTCAACCATGATGATGTTGTCCAGATTATGGAAAAAATTATTGAGACAGACCAACAACATTTGCAGTATAACCGATTTACTTGATGTTCTGAAGCTATAGTGGCGCCTGGTCCTTTCACCCTTACACATCCCCATAGAATGGGATGACCTGTATGAAGAAGCCGTTGAAGTTATGGAATACATCGACTTTATATAGAAAGATATAATTATTACCACCGGATGTGGGGAAGAATTCATTGATTTGAATGAAGAGCAAGCTTCAGAGAAAACTGTCTCGGTAGACGACATATGTGGAATGATATCATTTGAATAACTCCTTGAAGAAGTAAACAAGGTGGAAGAACAACCCGATATCGACAAGGAAACGGGATTTATATTTTTCCCTTCTTCAGTAAATCACATGACCAGATCAGGGAGTCATTACCAGATTCCAAGATCACTACCAGCAATGACAAGGGGAAGGGTGTTGAAAACCTTTCGATGCCAGAGATGACCATCGAGGAGAGCAAGATCCTCGATTAACTAAAGAAAACTCAAGCTAACATCACTCTATGGGGGAATTTCATGTCTTCTCAGCTGCACAAAAATGTTTTGATCAAGTTGCTTACTGGACCACATTTCCTCCTTCTACCACACCAGAAGAACCGATAAATTTGGTCGAATCCTTAGCCTCTACCCGAATGCTATCCTTTTCCAAAGAAAAAATCCCTAAGATTGGTCCAAACCATAATCATGCACTCAATAACTCCGTTGAAGTTATGGGGAAGATTTTACCACTCTCTCTTATCGACAATGGATCCGCTTTGAATGTCTTCCCATTGAGAACCTTCAAATGTTTAGGACTAAAAGAAAGCGACCTCGTTCCAACTTTCGCTGCTGTGCGTGCCTACGATAATACCCGTCGGGAGGTGATGGGATCCATAAATCTTGTAATAGGGGCCGGCCCTATAAACCCGGTCGTTGAATTCTAAGTTATTGACATCCCAGCCTATTTCAACCTATTGCTAGGACACAGTATCAAGGGCGTGTCTTCCTCACTCCATAAAAAATTAAATTTCTTCGTCGACGGACGGGTCATTACCATCTTGGGCGGCAACGACAATATCGATGGTGCAAGTACCAACAGTCCAATCTTTGAGATACAACACGGGTCAAATGATATGCTCCTATCATGATTTCGAGTTGAACCACTTCTACTCCCATCAGGGGATAACTTCAAAGAAAGGGTTTGTCTAGAATATGACCCTGATGGCAACATCAATGTGATTCAGATGTTCAGAAACATGCACTTTATGCCCGGACTGGGGCTAGGACAAAGACATCAAGGGATACTTGAGACGATTGAACTAAAAAAGGCTTTCCCTCCTTGTGGTTTGGGGTATCAACCGTCAGAACAAGAGCTCAAAATGATCCGCCAGTCTCGATAAAAAATACGACTAGATCGCGTCCAGACTATCCTAGGTGACTCTTTGAATGGACGATTCATCAAAGAGGGTGAAGACTTCCCCTTTTGCGGCTTTCCTGAATCATGGTATGACCATACAGATAAGAAAATGAAGCCTGGAATGGAGATCTTCTTCCAAGACAGCTACCCATGGGCCGAGAGTTCCCAACACCATGTACAACCACTCATCAAAGATGTTGAAGAGACTAAGGAAAGTGACTCCGAAGATTCCTTCAACTTACAGACACTGGGGCTGGCGCTCTGCATGGTTCAATCAGGCACTACATCACTGGATCCATCCCACTTGATAAAGCTACTGATTCACCTCTCCTCAACAGGCATGTTGCACCAGTTCTACCTGCTGAAATCTCCCATAATCCCAATGTTTACCCCCTTTCTTCTTCTGTTGTCTATCCTTATTCAAATGTAATCGAGTCCTCTTTCGACAAGGTTATCAATGTTGTTTTTCCTATCAATGAAATAAACGAAGATTTTGAGTATCTTGTTGTGCCTTACATTAACTGTTTGGATTCTAATCAAACGTTTAATGATGATGAATTTACAAATGAACAATTCTTAACTGATTTAAATAAGGTTAATAATAAACAACATAATCGCATTCAAGTTAATGAAGAAGAGACTGTTGTTATAAACCTCGGTTCTAGTAGCCAACTGCGCGAGATTTGGATAAGGACTACCCTTGATGAGCGTGAGCGTAAACAACTCAAAGAATTGCTAAAGGAATTCGTGGATGTCTTCGCATGGTCCTACGGCGATATGCCTGGTATTGATCCTATAATATCTCAACATGAGATTCCCACTCTCTCAGATTATATGTCGGTTAAACAAAAGTTGAGAAAACTCAACACCGAATGGTCTCTCAAGGTCAAAGAAGAGGTGGTCAAACAGTTGAACATAGGCTTCGTTCGTGTGATAAAATATCCCACATGGCTAGCCAATATAGTGCCCGTGCTGAAATCAAGAGGAAAAGTTCAAATGTGTGTAGACTATCGGAATTTGAACAAAGCCTCTCCAAAGGATGATTATCCGTTACCCAATATCGACATGATCGCGGACAAAACATTCAGTCATGCTCTCAAGTCATTCGTCAACGGGTTTGTCGGATACAACCAAATCAAAATGTACCCACACCACCAAGAAAAAATTGCATTCATCACCCCATGGGGAACCTTTTGCTACATTGTCATGCCATTTGGTCTCAAGAACACTGGGGCTACCTATAAGAGGGTTGCCACAACCATCCTGAATGATCTGATTCATAAAGAAGTTGAGGTCTATGTGGATGATATGATTATAAAATCCAAGACTATAGAGGGTCATGTTTCTGCTCTTCGAAAGTTCTTCGAACGACTGCGATAGTATCAGATGAGACTCAATCCACAAAAATGCGTCTTCGACGTTACAAAGGGAAAAATCTTGGGATTCATGGTCAGTGAGAAGGGGATAGAAGCAGATCTCGCCAAACTGAAAGCCATACTTGAGATGCCACCTCCCCAAACAGAGAAAGAAGTTCGAGGTTTCCTCGAGAAATTGCTATACATCAGCCGGTTCATCAGCCAACTAACCTTCATCTGTGAACCTATCTTCAAAATCCTCCTAAAGGATTTAACTAAAGTTTAGAACGAGGCATGCCAAGAAGCCTTTGACCGAATCAAACAAAATTTGACCCAACCTTTGGTACTTATGCCACCACAGCCTGGTCTCCCCTTTCTCCTATACCTAACTATAACCGACACTTCAACCAGGGATTTGCTAGCCCAATACCTTAAAGATTCCCACAAAGAAAGAGACATCTATTATGCCAGTCGCAAATTGGTCGGGTATGAGGTTAACTACATCGCTTTGGAAAAGGCGTGTGTTGCACTTGTTTGGGTCACCCAAAAGCTACGACTCTGCATGCTCGCCTTCCCCATCAAACTTATATCCCGAATAGACCCCATCAAATACCTTCTTGAGAAACCCGCCTTATCCAGCCGAATGGCTCGATGGTTGATGCTCTTAGATGAGTTCGATATCGTGTACGTCACGCAGAAATCCATGAAAGGAAGAGCCATCTCTAACTACCTCGCTGATTACCCCACGAAAGAAGCTAATATCTGGATCTACGAATTCCCAGATAAAAACATCCTTTGCACTGCTCAAGACAACCCTCGATGGTAAGTGTTCTTTAACGGCGCTGCCAACAAAAAGGGATATGGCATTGGGATACTTCTGATCGCCCCAGATGACTCCCACACTCCCACCGCCATCAAATTGGATTTCCCCTGCACCAACAACATGGCTGAATACGAGGCATGCACGATAGGCCTCAAGGTTGCTCTCGAGAAAGGTATTCAATGCCTAGACGTTTATGGGGATTCCGACCTCATCATCCGGCAAGTGCTCAGAAAGGGTAAAGTCAAGGACGAGAAACTCCAACCCTTCCATGCCCACTTAGAAGAACTAGCCTCCTAATTCTAAGATATCACCTTCCATTACCTACCCCGAGCAAAAAATAATCTAGTCGATGCCCTTGCTACCTTAGCTTCCATGGTCGACATGCCCGAAGGAATAACAATGACCCCCTTCAAGATTCAAAAGCAAGACAAACCAACCTACTTCCACCACATTGAGCTCGTCATCACAGAAGATCCCGAGATAGCCAATTGTTGGTACTATGATATTTGGCGCCTCCTAAAGCATGGTAGGTATCCCGAGGGTTCCAATAAGAAAGATCGAGCAGCCCTCTGAAGACTGGCTGCCCAGTACATCATCTGTCATAAAGAACTACTCAAAAGGAACTTCGATGGAACTCATCTGCACTGCATCACAGGGGATGACATTGAAAAGATAATGCAGAAGATCCATAGTTTGGAATGAGGACCCCACATGAACGGTCACATTCTTGCCAAGAAGATCATCCGACAAGACTACTACTGGACCACCATGACCCAAGGTTGCACCGCCTATGTCTGTAGATTCCCCAAATGCCAATAATTCTCCAACCTTCAGCATCTGCCTCTGTGCAAGTTATACAACATGACCTCTCCCTGGCCATTCTCCACCTGGCGCATCAACATCATAGGGAAGGTTACACCGCAGGCTTACAACGGGCATGAGTTCATCCTAGTTGCCATTGATTACTTCATCAAATGGGTCGAAGCGGAGTCATACGCAGTGCTGAACGCTAAGAAAGTGGCCAAATTTATCAAGAAAAACATCATCTGCTGGTATGGGTCCTGCACGAGCTAGTATCAGATAACGGGATACATTTTGAGGCAGAAGTCACAGAGGTGGTCAACGAGTATGGGATTCAGAGACACAAATCTTCTCCCTACAGACCTCAGACCAACGGTGCAGTTGAAGTCGCCAATAAAAACCCCAAATCCATCATCAGCAAGATGATCGAAAGCTGTCGGGATTGGGCTGACCGGATCCCGTACGCCCTCTGGGGCTATCGAACCTCAATTCTAACCTCTATTGGAGCTACCCATTACTCTATAGTTTACGGTATGGAAGCAGTCCTACCCGTGGAGGTGGAAATACCCTCGCTACGCGTCATACTTGAAAGCAAGGTCAGTGATGAAGACTGGTGCCAAAGTCGTCTTAACGAGCCGACCCTCCTAGATGAAAGGAGATTGAAATCTCTATACCATATACAAGGCTACCACCACCGAATAACACGATCATTCAACAAAAGAGTCAAGGATCGCGATGTCCGAGAGGGGGACTTATCCCTCAAAGAAATCATGGAACCCACCTGGGACCCTAGAGGGAAATTCAAGCCCAATTGGAGCGGTCCCTACATTATTAAGAAGATCTTGTATGACGGTGCTGCCATGCTCATCGACTTAGATGGGGAAGAGATGGATCGTCCAGTCAACTTGAACCGTCTCAAGAAATTCTAACTCTAGTCCAAAATCTCAGCGCGCTACGACTCTTCTCATCTCCCTTCTATTCTAAAAAAAATTATTTATTTCCTTCTACCCAGAACTACGTGGGCCTGATTCTCTACAAATAACCATTTTTAAACAAATTTAAAAACTTTCCAAAAACCCTAGAGGTATGTAGGCATCTCATACACCTTATATGAGCACGACCTTTTTTTTTACAAAATACTATTCTTTTCTTATCTCCGAGAACAACAGTCAATTCCAACATATACTTGAACAAAAGGATTATGTATGCCTTAGCGATCGGTATAGATAATTCAAACAATACAAAACTCATCAAGGGCACAACTGGATGATGAAAAACTTGTTTATTTCACTAATAAGAAAATTTGGTACAGATTACAGAAAGTAACGGATAATTCCCTTCCCCCTACCTTCCTAAAAAAGCCAAAATAAAATCTCCACATTTATCCCTCATTACACAATAAACTCTCCAGAAGTCCTACGCACAACTACCAGAGGAGCCCGCTCCGTCATCATCATCTACATCCTAGGGTATCCAAGTTTCCCCTACCTGAACAGAGTGTCGCAGACACTTCATGGACCGATAATCTCAAACCAGCTTCAAAAAGACCACAACACCTCCTTCCATGGTGTCAAAAGAGACAAGCCACTTTTGTCCAGTCTCTACTGCCGACATCTTTCTAACCACTCTCCTCCACAACCACTTCATATAATCCCCAGAGATATGCCAAAATCTCCCAACTGACTGAGAGGGATGGGTCGACGGACGTCGATTCTCCCACATAGAGCCAAGCCGCATGCGCAGACGCTCGGTCAAATCCTCTATCGGAAATAAATTATGTGTCTGAGGTGGCACGACCTGTGCCCAGCTAAATTGGCGTAGAAGCCACTAAGGGAAATAGAAAGAGGCTTGTCTGAGACCAACCAGCTGCACATATGAGTATTCTCCTAGCTCCAGAACAGGCAACAACTGTCCCCACCAAGGCACTGACCAGTACAGATTCCCAGCCCCATGCTCCACAAGCCAATTATCCCAGCTCTCAATATCCAGGCCAATGCTGAAAAAGTGACGCGAAAAGAAGTTGGGTACAACCGAAAAAGGATATTCTGGAAGAGTCACCAGGCGAAGTCTTTCAGATAACCACATGAACAGCATCACGGGGCTACCCCGCAGGAAGTCAAAATGACCTTCTCGCCAGGCATCTAGACCGTTTAGGGTCTATGCCAGTATCACCACCGCAGGATTGTGATGGTATGACATCCATGAAGTAATGGCTGCAATTTGTGAATTCACCCACAGTTCCCCAGTCACCAACAATAATTTTGATACTAAGCCCAGAGCAACGGCTCCGGCATAGCCAGCATCGCCTACTTCCTGCAGATGTACGAACTACAACACCGCCGGGAGGGAGATCATTCCTCCAACAACCAGTGATCTAATCGCCGAAGGCGAAATGCGAAGAAGCCCAGTCAACAAATCTATGGGAGAACGGGAAAATTCAGGTAAAGTCGCAGCAACGCTGGGATTTACCCCCAGTATGACAGAAAATTCCTCGTAGGAAAGACTAACTTCATCTAATCCAAAACGGAATACATAGTCTTTGGGGTACCAAAATTGTACCGCCGCCATCAGCAAGTTCCACTCAATGGGCTAATTGCTCCACAAAGAGACTCGATGCATGTTGAAATCATCGTAGTCAACGTTATAAGAGCACATCGCTTCCAGGGCTTCGAGGTAGTTAGCAAACTCAATGCTACCAGGGAGAGCCATCTTGTAAGACTAAAAAACAGTAGACAAGTGAAGGTGTAATAAAAACACTCCAACCTTTCCCTTTTTATACTTGAGAACCCTCACAAGAGACATAATCCCTGTAGAAATCGGAGGGAATCCTACCCCACAAAGTATAAAAGGTTGAAGAGGGCACAAACCAAAAGCTTTGAATTGATGGGACTGGACTTTACTACCGATAGGCAGGACAAGGGTCTTGCCAATCGGTAACCCCTTATTTTTGGAAATTTTCCTTTTTCCTCTTTTGTCAAAATCATAAGCTCAATAAAAATAAATTGACATTCTCAATAGAATTTCAAAAATCCTTTTCCACACCTATATAATTTTCCGTTCTTAAAACTTTCCCCAAAATCCCAAAATATCTCTTTTTATGATCTTAGCAGCAAAGTAAAAAGTTCATGTGCATCCATTCACTCATTCATCATTAACAAAAGATAATAAAAAAACTCCAATTGCATTGCATATATATATTCTTCTGTGTTACATCAAACTTTGCAGGAAATAAAAGAAAAGCAAAAAAATAATGGGACTCAGCCCGGACCCATTCTTTCTCTCTCTCACCTACCCTTCATCCCTCTCTCTAATAACTTCCACCACTGCGACACGCTCTTTTTCCCCTATGTCGAGACGACGCACCACCACTACCCGAGCCAGAGTCCTCCCCCAAACGAAGCGGACGACACCAAGCAAGAAGGAACCGGGACCATATCCCGAATATGGGAATTCGCCGAAGATATCCAATCTCTAATGTCCCTCAGCTAAGTGATCGACACCTGAACTTGCTGCAAAGAAAATGCAAAAATCAGTATCAAAAGAAGGATCAAAGAGAAAAGAACCAAAAAGAGGAAGAAGGTATACCGTAGCACGAAGAACCTCCTCTGTCAAACCTAACTCCTCCGGATCCATCGCGTGAGGACGGAGTAACATAGGCAGCATCCCTCCATTAGCCTGCCGAATATTGTACGAAGGGGTGTGCAATCGCACAAAGGGGACCTCTGAGCTCGCTGTCGCCACAGAAGCCGACGGACCACCATCACTGTGGGAAGACCCCACCGCCCGACTCGAACTCGCAAGAGGGAAAGGCAAGACATCATATATGATGGGTGCCATCAACCAGCTCATCACAAAGTCCATATAGTCATACGGCACGGCCGTATCAGTATACAATAAGTAATACTCGCTAATCATCATCGCGATCCTGGCATCCTCCGGCAGCAGGCGCTCCCGCCTCATAAACATAAGAGGCTGCGCGAGTGGCACCACCACCTCCTCCTCAGCAATATGCCGACCACTCGCTCCCTGATATACTAGGAATGACCAAACTCATGCACCAGCAAATGCCTCATCTGTGCATTCACCCCGATCGCCTCCGTATCCTGAATGGCTGTCCCATAAGGATAAAAGGTCACCTGAAAATCCCAAGCAGGCATAAGTCAATACAAAATCAGAACATGCCAAAAACCAAGAATGAAAAGGAAAAAGTCTTACCCTACCACTGGTTAGGCCATTCAAGACCTGACGCACCGCCTCCAGAGAGAGAGATCCCTTCGACTACCGATTGGCCTTCCACCATCGATACAATCGACAGAAGTCCCCAACAGTCTCATCCTTCAAGGCAATCAGCAGGGAATTGCACCCAATCACCTCATAGAACCACGTCTGCCAAATACAAGAATTCACAATAAAAAAGAGACGCATAAGAAAAATACGAATGCATGAAAGGAAAATGGGCAAAATTAAAGAATACCTCGAGGAGATACGTGGCTCCAGTAAAAGTTTACTAGCAGCACCAGATGAAAGCATCCAAATAAAAATAGAGGGTCGCCAAAGTCAGGCTCCCCCAATCATAGATAGGGATGTTCGAAAATATCCTCAAGTACGGCAAGAACCACAAATGGACGAATTCGCAGCTCGACGCCACCATGAAACCTCCCAGAACCAGCAAAATGAACTATCGGGCCATCTGCCTCACCTACAGCCCGTCCTCCACATCAACCACCCTACTCAACAGAATATCCTTCAGCAAGGACAACCAGATGGAATCTCCAGAGGCTATCCTCCCTACATCGCCGAGCGCCGCCCTCACCGCCTCCGGCCTCACCCTCAGAGAACGATCCACCTCTATCTGCTCCCCATCGCAATCCAGCCCCAGCAGCTTCTGCACGTCTATAGGAGTCACGATAATCTCCCCAAACTGAAATGGAAGGTGTGGGTAGTATCCCATCATCTCTCCCCCAAAGCGCATAAGACCGCTGTGGAACGAGGCTTCTCATCCAGCGAAGACGCCAACCTCCCAAAACCCGCTGATGATACCACCAAACACACCACAGGTGGAAGATGATACCAGACATCCTTAAGCCCCGTCATCCCACGGGCACGCATGTTCTTCAAAGAGATATCAAACTATCAAAAGAAAAAACCTTGTCAAAATTCAAGGAAGAAAGAAAAATCACCAAAAAGAGAAGAATGCCAAGAGTCACGTTACTTACATAACTTCCAGGACTCACGACCCTCGAAGACCTATGACGCGACGGCTCCTGTAGCAAGGTCTGCTCATCCACAACCGACTCAAATGCCTCAAAGGAGTTCTTGCTCCCCAAAGCAAGAGGCGCCCTGGCCCTCCACTCCACATTCGCCCAATCGTCAATGGTCAACCGTTCCCTATGCGCTGCAGTGCTCATAAAGGCAACCATTTCTTAGAGATCGGAACACTAGAACGATTTTGAAGAAAGAAAGAAAGAAAGAAGCTGTGAAAAATGAGGGGAATTCGCCCCCTTTATATAGGATGCTAAGCGTCATGACGATCGGCATTGACTCCCCACCCACCGATCGGCACTGACCCCTTACCTTCCCGAGGCATTTCAAAAGTCCGTGCCACTGTCGAATGGCACTCTCTGAATCGTTCCGATCGGTACCCCCTTAAAATTTCGTATAAAAATTCCCAGAAAATATGAGAAAATCCTAAAAAATCCTCAGAAAATTTCTAAAAATCTCGGAAAGAATTTGGAATATTTTCACCAAGAAAATTTCACACTCCCTCAAGCAGAACCCCAATTTCCCCAGCGAAACTCCAGAAATCCATTTTTAAATTCTCCAAAGGACACTATACTTTTTCCCCAGCTCATTCCCCAGCGGAACCCAAAATCCAATCTTCTTCCTCTCTTAGGTCAGAATTGACCTCGGTATTGAATCGTCACCATAGTTAGGTCAGAATTGACCTCGATCCTCGGTCATCACCTCTCATAGGTCAAAATTAACCTTGATCTTGGATCGTCACCATAATTAGGTCATAATTGACCTCGGTCCTCGGTCGTCACCTCTCTTAGGTCAGAATTGACCTCGATCTTGGATCGTCACCATAGTTAGGTCAGAATTGACCTCGGTCCTCAGTTGTCACCTCTCTTAGGTCAGAATTGACCTCGATCTTAGATCATCACCATAGTTAGGTCAGAATTGACCTAAATCCTCGGTCTTCACCTCTCTTAGGTCAGAATTGACCTCGATCTTGGATCGTCACCTCTCTTAGGTCAGAATTGACCTCGGTCCTCGATCGTCACCTCTCTTAAGTTAGAATTGACCTCGGTCTTAGATCATCACCATAATTAGGTCAGAATTGATCTCGGTCCTCAGTCGTCACCTCTTTTAAGTCAGAATTGACCTTGGTCTTGGATCGTCACCTTAGTTAGGTCAGAATTGATCTCGGTCCTCAGTCGTCACCTCTCTTAAGTCAGAATTGACCTTGGTCTTGGATCGTCACCTTAGTTAGGTCAGAATTAATATCGAACCTTTGTCGTCACCTCTCTTAGGTCAGAATTGACCTCGGTCTTGGATTGTCACCATAGTTAGGTTAGAATTGACCTCGATCCTTAGTCGTCACCTCTTTCATGTCAGAATTGACCTCGATCCTCGGTCATCACCTCTCTTAGGTCAGAATTGACCTCGGTCTTGGATCATCATTATAAGCCCGCAGAATCGCCTTTGACCCACAAAATTGGTCACCCTAACCATAAGCCCTCAGAATCGGCTTCGACCCGCAGAATTGGTCATCTCAATTTAAGCCCACGGAATCGGCCTCGACCCGCAGAATTGGTCATTTCAACTTAAGCCCACAGAATTGTCTTCGATTCGTAGAATTGGTCACCCTCACCTTTAAGCCCACAGAATCGGCTTCGACCCGCAGAATTAGTCATTTTAACTTAAGCCCGCAGAATTGGCTTCGACTCTCAGAATCGGTCACCCTCATCTTCAAGCCCACAGAATTGGCTTTGACCCACAGAATCGGTCATCCCCAGCACCTCCTCCGGAATTGGCCTAAACCTTTACTCCAAGCCATCCCTTAAGCCCTCAGAATTGACCTCGACCCCCTGAATCTATCATCCTGTCTCCCTTAGGTCCTCAGAATCGGCCTTAACCCTCTGAATTGGTCATCTTTCATCAAAAGCATCATGAGGTGTCTATTCGATGGCTATCATTTATTCCAAACTCACCTATCGAGGGGCTCTGTAGACACCCCATTCTACTACCCCTTAAACTCTCCTTAGGTCCCTAGCACCTCCCGTCATCACCACAAACCCAGGTCATACCCCGAGTACTGACCTAAAAGCCATCGGGCACTCCCAGGCTTCGTTTGACCAAAAGTCAAAGTCTTCAGCTCGATCGAGGCTGAATGAATATTCTAAGGGCACTAAAACCCCTCTCCAACGGTCTGTCCCATGTGCGATTCCGATCTACCATGCGGATGAACGACCCATTTTTCCTGAAACTCAATCAAGAGGCCACCGGGTGCTCTCGGGATCTATTTGACCAAAGTTAACTCTTCAGATTGATTGATAGTGAATGAATCTTTAAAGGGCACCGAAACCCCTTTCCAACAGTCCGCTTCATGCATGATTCTGACTTACGATACGGACAAACGATCTGTTTTACTCCGAAAGGTCACTGAATGCTTCTAGGGCCTGGTTGACCAAACTCAACTCCTTGAACCAGATCAAACTCTTTAGAATGTTGAATTACATCTCCTAACCTTTCTAACAGTCCACCCCGTGTGCGATTCTGATGTATGATGCGGACGAACGATCCGTTTGCGTCCGACGATTTCCCGTCCAATGGACTGACAAATGCTTTCGAGCCATATTTGACCCAAAGTCAACTCCCGAACCCGGGAGCAGTCCAAAGGACTTTTGAAGGTCTCTAAATTAAATTTCTAATGGTCTAACTTGTGTACGATTCTGATCAACGGTTTGCGTTCTGCGATAGATTTTCTAAAAAGACCTGAAAGACACTGCCAAATGGCAGGTCCCAAACCCTGCCTATCGACAATGTGCCTAAACGCACCTGACAAACGACAGGAAAAGGTCTATGCCAATCGGCAATGCCCTGGGCCTATAAAAAGGAGGCCTTTACCTCATTGCAAAAGGCCAAAAAATTAGAAACTTATCACTCTCAGCAAACCCCGAAAACCTCTCTCGAAGTCAGCGCGATTTCCACACCCAAATACCTTTCCAACTTTCACTTTTCATCATCCTTTTCATCAAACTTGGTGAATTTACTACCCTCCATTATCATCCAAGTCTAAGGTCTACTCTCCAACATTCGAGATCAAGCTCAAGATCTTCAAGAAGGTCCAGTTTTCTCAACTTTCTCCTTAAATTCTCATAAATTTGCAATAACTTGTTTTATTACTTAGTGCTTTTATTATCTCATCTCACACATCCCAATATAATTTTTTTATTTTAGTATTATTGCACATCTCTTATTTTCATATAACTAAAAACCTAAAAAACAAGAAAAAGAGGGTTTGCTCATAAATTCCAAGCGGGAATTCTCACACATTTCTTACACTTTTTTCACAACTAAAATACTTTTTCTACACACACACATACACACAAATAAGAGAATCCCATGTTGGATTTATGGGATAAACCCCACCCCTCGTTTTGCATGCGAACTACGTGGACTTTGATGGGTTTATAGGCTACGTAGGCGTCTCGGGGTAAAACCCGAGACTCGAGTCCTATTTTTACTTTTTTTCTGTCATTTTATATTGTCTCTAAATTCCACTCTCTTATATTATATATATATACATATATTTGTTCTTAGGGGCGTATTATTCCATATGCGTTATCGTTCCCTCATAACGATTAACGTAAGGATATTCGCCTAAATCCTATTTTCTAATACTTTTATACCTTCCTACAGATGACTCGCTTTACCTCTTCCGTGGTACAAGTCGATGATTCCTATCTCCACTATATATACACATGCACACACATCATGGGGAAAATAAAAGGAAAATAATAAAACTCCATGAGAGACCGAAAGGGCGGAATGGGTGCCTAACACCTTCCCATTTCGTAACTTAGCCTTCGGACCCTTCTCAAATCATTTGTGTTTCGTATGCACCAGTATGTCTTTGGATGCTGTCCTTCGGGATGGCTTCCCCTTTTCTTTTGTCTATTTTGAGTAAAATAGACTGGTGACTCTAATCTCTTTACATCTTTCACCTCATGTCAAATGACGTCGGTCGAAGCGCTTCAGAGAGGGATGCGCGGTACCTAAGGATCTTCACTCTCACGCTCCCCCCCCCCCCTCGCGGAGAGGATCGTGGATGGACACAGTCACACTTTCTCCTTTCGATCTAAAATAAAAATTGGTTCCTTTACGTAGGTTAAGTCATCTTAAAGCTCTATCGGTTGTGAATTAAACACACGTGAAGGATCTGGTATATACTTACGTAACATCGATATATGAAAAACATCATGTATCCAAGCTAATTCTGGGGGTAATGCAAACTTATAAGCCACAACTCTACCTTGTTTCACTATCTCATACGGGCCAATGTACCTAGGACGCAATATTCCCTTTTTCCCAAATCTCATAACCCCCTTCCAAGTAGAAACACGTAGGAATACTCGATCACCTTCCTCAAATTTCAATTCTTTCCTTCAGTTGTCCGCATAACTTTTCAGTCTACTCTACGCCACCTTCAAGTGGTTATGGATAAGATTTATCTTTTCAGTAGTCTACTACACAATTTTTAGCCCAAGTAGTTTTCGTTCCCCTACTTCAATCCAACACAATGGACTCCTGCACTTTCTCTCATATAAAGATTCATAAGAAGACATCTCAATACTCGAATGATAACTATTATTATAATCCAACTCCATTAGTGGTAAATGTTCATCCCAGCTGCCCTTGAACTCTAATACACAAATTCGTAACATGTCTTCAAGTGTCTGGATCGTTCTTTTTGACTGCCCATCAGTCTGAGGATGGAAAGCTGTGCTAAATTTCAATTTAGTCCCCAAAGCTTGTTGTAAGCTAGGCCAAAAGTGAGAAGTAAACTGAGGATCTCGATCAGAAATAATAGAAATAGGTGCACCATGCAATCTAATTGTTGATGTAAAAAATTAGATTATCTCTAATTGTTTAATCACAGATAAAAAATAAATAAGACAAGAGATTTTAAAGTGGTTCAACCTTGAACGAATGTCCTACGTCCACTGTTTGTGTTATTATTGACTGTTTGGGAATTCTCGAGGTAGGATTTATCTCCAGAAATTCCGATCCCTCTACAATGAGGATGATACAATGTATTTATAGCCCTGAGGCTGTACATGAGAAAGGATCATACATAGCTGTCCAATAAGCGTATACATCTGTATGATAATAATCAACATTTAATCCTCTTAATTGTTTGATAATAAATGCTCTGGTTGAGGTGCAGCTCGGACCGCCTAAGTATCTCGGTATCCATGAGTTGCTCAGTGCAGGTAAGTTCCTCGGAGAGCACATACTGCTCGGAGTGTCTGAGTTGGTCGGGGAAATTGAGTTCCTCGAAGTCAAGGTGTTGTTCAGAAGTGTTTGTTATTGCCACGCAGATTGCCATGTGTCTCCACTTAATTGAGCCATGTCAGCAGATTAAATTTGGTATCAACACTAATAATCTCATACACATATATTTTGGCATATCTATCCATGGAGTAAGTAGTTTTAATAGGAAGAAAATGTGAAGACTCGGTCAATCTATCAACGAGCACCCAAATAGAATCAAACCCTCGTGATGATTTTGGTAACCCTATAACAAAATCTGTAGTAACATGCTCCCATTTTCATGCAGTAATAGGTAAGGATTGTAGTAAACAACTAGAATTTTGATGCTCCACATTCACTTGTTGGCAAACTAGACATCTAGCAGCAAAATCTACAATGTCGTGTTTCATTCTCGGCTACCAATAACTGTTTCAAATCTCTATACAGTTTTGTGCTTCCTGGATGCATAGCATATAAAGAACAATGGGATTTTACTAAAAAAAAATCCTCAAATTAGGCACATTAGGTACACACAAACGGTTATCATACATAATTAGAAAATTCACTTGCTTCACCCTTTTCATATCTCCCCTAACTTTGTCCAATTCTATATCTCCTTCATGTCCACTCCCATTAAAGCTAACTCTCTCAGCAGGTCAACTCGAATACAATAAATACAAGATACTTTGCCTAGAGATTTTCCACTCAAAGCATCAACAATAATATTAGCCTTACTCGGATGGTGATGTATTGTGCAGTCATAATCCTTTATAAGTTCCATCCACCTCCTTTGCCTCAAGTTCAATTCCTTTTGAGTAAATAAGTTTAAACTTTGATGGTCAGTAAAAATTTCACAACTAACACCACATAAGTAATACCTCCAAATCTTTGGTGCAAAAACTACTACAGGCAACTCAAGCTCATATGGAGGGTAGTTGCGTTCATACATCTTTAACTCTCGAGAAGAAAAAAAAATTACCTTTCCATACTGCATTAACACACAACCGAGTCCTTGATACAAGGCATCACTATAAATAACTAAACCTTTTGTACCCATTAGAATAGTCAATACTAGAGTTGATGTCAACTTACCCTTTAAAATTTCAAAGCTTTTCTCACAATCATCATTCCATATAAACTTGTTCTCCTT
Organism: Sambucus nigra; assembly: GCA_949130495.1. NCBI lineage: Eukaryota > Viridiplantae > Streptophyta > Magnoliopsida > Dipsacales > Adoxaceae > Sambucus > Sambucus nigra. The sequence goes on from OX422220.1 coordinate 304,576,334, forward strand.
TCTGGTAAGCTTAGTTAATGGCATTGCAGTAGAGAAAAACCCTGGTACGAGTCTCCTATATTGTCCAACCAATCCTAGAAAACTACGTACTTTTGTCACACTAGTTGGTCTTTCCCAATTCATTATTGCTTCCACTTTCTTGGGATCAACAAATTCCATCAGCAGAACTAACATGCCCAAAAATACTACCATGTCTATGAAGCACCTTATACCTTTGACTTACTTAAGTCTATACTGTATAAGTGTTCATCTAATTTGGAAATAGTGACAAAATTGGTTGTCTAACCTAGAATCCAAAGAACCTCAGAATTAGTCTCTTTAATCCTCTTCAATGATCCAAGAAGGTATAAATTGAATCACACTACACACATTAGAAGTGCATACATGTGTATATTTTGCTTAAAATTTATTGTGTCTTAAATTCCCCTTAAAATATTGTTTTAATAATTTTTTGGGAATTTTTAAACATTTTTAAACATTTTTAAAATAATGTTTTCATTAATAAAAGTGTGATTATAAACTTTGTGGGGTTAATATGCTATTTTGAAAAATTCATTTTTCATTGGAATGTTTGATTGGGTAGAATATCAAAGCGCTAGAGACTTCAGGGTGCTGTCTGTAATTATTTTTGACGCGCGTTTGCAAGCTAATTATATGCCAACACTTGTCACGTTCCTGATGTATCATTTTGTGTTTGTTTTGTGAGAGGGTTGCCTGGTGGTTTGCTGATCGTTAAATCAAACCTTATCGATGGCCTGCATGTGTTTTAAACATATCCATGTGCTATCACTGTGGACCAATCAACTTCGACTTAACCACCGCTTTATTATTACCCTTGGATCAAGTCAATATTAGGAAGACCTAATCTCAGCCCTTGATTGCCTTCGACAATCCAGAACCTTCCTCCACTCCTATATAAGCCCTCTAATTCTCAACCTTTCAAGACTTTTGGCAGTCGTCATTTTTTAGAGAAAAAATAGAGCGAAGTGAGAAGTGAGAGAGAAGAGAGAAAAGAAAAGAGAGAAGAGAGAGAAAGGGAAACTGTGTTAACCAAACCCTAACCCTAACCCTAAACACTTCAAATCTGATTCAAACCTTCGTATATTAAAAACCCCAAACACAACCTTGAGTGTTTGAGATAGAGTGGTGTTACTGGTTTGTTCATATTGAAGCTGTAACCTCTTGATCTGTGATCTTATTACCAACTTAAACATTCGTGTGAAGATCTGTATTTCTTCTTCATAGAAATTGTAGATCTACACTTTGCATGTTATATTGCACTAGATCTGCATGTTTCTTTCTCGATTTAAGAAAATCTTTACTGATTTAGTTTTGTAAATATTTTATGGTTTCTATTCTTATGAAACTTAACCTTGACCTAGTTGGATTCTCACTTGGAGATTTTCGATCTCAAAAATATTTTTAAAACTGAGATTGATTAAGATCTTGACCGATTTAGAAGCAAGATATCCGTAGAGTCTGGGATATATTTAAAGGTCAAAAAGGTTTCAAGTTCTGTAAGAAATAAAGAAAAGAAAATCACAGCATATAGTCTTTATATGTAATTTTCTAGGACTGCCTGTAAAAACTAAGTGTGTGTGAGTTCATGCATGTTGATAGGAATCACATCACAAACACTTAACACACTACCACACTGGAAGTGTTGTGAATAAGATCAAAGATTATTGAGTCGACGCAAGGAAGCTAAAGCAAAAGGAAGTTATCAAACTGGAAGAACATCATCAACAATCAGATCTATGAGAAGTTAGAAGGACACCAAGTGGGGTATATTCCTAAACTTAGAATAGGTTGATTTGTGTGCATGTATGTTGTATTATTTGTAACTGTTATTTGTTGTTAGTGGATTTTTACTTTCGTGACTTAGAAGTCACCGTGGATGTTTCCTCTATTGGGAGAGGTTTTACCACATTAAAAACTGTGTGTTCTGATTATCTTCATCTACTCATCTCATTCTATAGTGTGCTGAATTTTTGAAACTGTCTTAGTCTTAAAACTGATTACAAAGTCTTGATTATTCTCGTACATAAGTTTTTGTAAACACATCTTGTTGTTTATAAATTTTATTTTCAAAAGAAAAGGGTTTCTTCTACAAACATCTCGGAGTTGCTTATACAGTTTAATCTTGTATTAAGCGGCATTAGCAACGTTTTTCAGTCTAGCCAAAATTCACATTTAGAAAATTTAACATATAATTGCTTCTCTTACAAGGTCTGTAAAATTATACGCAGATGGTGATCATGCTCTTCCTTACTATAAGAATATATCAAAATATCATCAATGAAGACGATAACAAAAGAATCCATGTATGGGTGAAATATGCGGTTCATCAAGTCGATGAATACAGCCGGTGCATTTGTTAACCCAAATGGCATGACAAGAAATTCATAATGTCCATACCTGGAACGAAAAGAAGTTTTAGAAATGTCACATTCTCTTACTTTCAACTGATGGTATCCAGATCTGAGATCAATCTTGGAAAATACTTTGGCTCCTTACAACTGATCAAACAAGTCGTTAATGTGGGGTAGTGGGTATTTGTTATGAATAGCCACCTTGTTCAACTAACGATAATCGATGCACAGTCTCATAGTTCCATCTTTATTCTTCACAAATAATACCGGGGCTCCCCACGGTAATACATTAAGCCTTATAAAACCACGCACTCCCTATACACTCCCTATGCAACAATAGCTAAACTAGAATCTAATGATGATAATGGTTTATTAAGATGCAATAAGAAAAATAAAGACATGATATAATGTGTAGAACTAAGATCTATCAACATATAAGCATCTTTATCACAAATAGGAAGTGTACATATCACTTCCTTAGTCATAGCTTGTGCGTATTTTCATGTCAGTACAAACACTTTGCCTTGGCCTTGGTTTTAAGACGTGCCTCCTCTACTTCCCCTATATACATTCGATGTAAAAATCCTACCTCCTACCGTCACACTGCCAACATATGTTGTAGCTCCCATCACTAGACAATTCTTCTGTAAATTCCTTGGTTGATGACAATGGAAATATAAGGGTGTCGTCTAAGCTATTATACACTTCGAGACATATGCCCTTGACCAGTACATCTATAACAAAATGTGTCCCTCGGTCCAAACACAAATGCATTTTCTGACCGACTCATTCTAGTCCTTCCACCTCGAGCTTGAAATCTTCCAGGTGCATTTTTACTATTTTTAAATCCTTGACCCTTAGGTACTCCTCGTACTACACTTTGAATTGAGGTTCCCCTCTCTCATCTAACTGATTTTGTACCATCGTGTCTAGCTTTCTTCGAATATTCAACTTTCATTCCTTTCACTGAATTTCTAGACACCAGAGCTCTGTCCACCAGGTCCACATAATCTATGATCTTCATATTAGTAACCATATTTTTTATATATACATTTAACCCAGTCTGAAACCGAAAACATTTACTTTCTTCTGTCCTCACCAAATCAAGTGCAAATTTAGATAAGGATATAAACAAATTTTCATACTCTGCCACCAATCTATTCCCTTGTTTCAGCATGATAAATTCTTCCTCTTTATCCTTCCTATAAAGCCTTGGGAAGTATTTTTCAAAGAACACATTCACAAACCTCTCGCATGTAATTATTGGAGGATTTTCTGGCACCACTCCCCTAATCGTAGTAAGTAACCTCTCTATAGCATTGCATCATAGCTTTGCATCATGTTTAACCTAAAGGTTGCTAATAAAACCTTTTGTTCATCTCGCACTCCCATCACCTTGAATATTGTTTCCAACTTTCTAATCCACCCCTCTACCACATACGGATCAGTGGTCCCAGTAAATGATAGAAGATTTAACTTCATAAACCTCTTATGCAATTTATCCCTATCTCCACCAGGTGCTATACCCCTCGATTCTTCCACTACTTGTTCCAAAGCAGGTAATATTCTTCCCACGTCATCAAAAGGTTGTTGTTTCACCTCTGGTCTATCCACTTCAATATGTCCCTATCCTTTCCAACTATTAGGTACATAGGATGCCTCACCCTTTACTCTATCATGTTGCTCGTGTGGACCCATCACTTACTGCTATATAATTAACATAAACAAAATACAATAGCAATAGTTTAAAATTAACATTGTTAGTAAAAATTCGGACGCATAACTAACTCACTTTCTATTGTCCACCGCCAGTCTAGACCCTCACACCCCATCCAGAACCTAATAACCATGCTCTGATACCAAGTTGTCACACCCGACTTAACTAAGTTTAAATCATCCTTTTACTTAGAAATAATTTCCTTAAACAATACTTTACTTTAAAATCTCTCAGAAATAGCACAAGATTTTTTTTCTTTTCAAAGCCAAGTTTAGATGAAAACATAACTACATTTATATGTAACTTTTAAGTACTAACAACTATACGTACAAGAGTTCTTTAGTTTAACGTTTACCCCAAAAATCTTGTTGATATTCAACCCACATTATTTATCCTCCATTTTCCCGTTTAACGTCCTAACTTGGCAGTGAACTCCAAACGATAGGCATACCTGAAACATAACATTATTGGAGTGTAAGAAATAACAACTTAGTGAATGACCATATACATGCACATACCACACATATAACCAATTTGAATAACCATTTTTATTTTCTAATGTCATAACCCAACATGAATTGTGTAACTCTCGTAAGCCTGGACCCTCCATAGTCTAATTAACCCACCATAGTTAATGGGGACCACCATATCCCATAATTAGGCCCGAGTACAACAAACCTTTAAGTTGGATTAACGGGACCGCCACATCCCGTAGGACCCACCATAGTCCTTAACATTAGATAGAGGACCCGCCACAGTCCATAACATTAAATAACTTTGCTTAACATTTTTAATCATATACATATGTTTCATAAATACCACATCACTCCATAAACAGTTTAACACATGTATTTAACTACATAATTCTGTAAGAAAATATAAGCATTTATATTTCATAGGGAAGGTCACTCACCTTGAATTTGGTACTAAGATTAATACCAAAACTATTTCCTTGGTATGGCAGTATTAGCCGCTTGCCCACCTAACAATTCAACATCATTAGTATTTGAATACACCAAATAACATTAAACTCATTAACACATCACATCATAACTTTCCATAATATTCCACCTGATATCAATAAACATCTCGAATAATACAAAATTAAAGTTTCATAATTTTTTTTGAGTTCATTTGCTATGTCAGCATAACATCAAACATGTGGTGTGCATACATACTTTATTGGGGAATATTTTATACCTGAACTTCAAACTATCACCGTAGATTCATGCCTTGGTATTTTTACATAATTTTCAGATATGTTATACATATATGAGTCTATTTTAATACCCAACTATAATTATTCGATTTCAATAAGTATTCCACGATTTATGCCATTTTTAGCACAACTAGGTCGGAATAGAACATTAAAACAACTTAACATTTTAAAGCATACATAACCTCCACCTAGGGAATCAATCATGGAAACATATATTAAGCATGTTTTTAACATATAAAAACATCATATACATGAATTTCCCAAGTTACAAAGTTCCGCAAGAAGGTGATTCAAATCTAGGACTATAAAGTTAACATTTACGCTACTAGCACAAGTTCTCACTTATGTTCTTAAGCCATCCTTGTTTTAATACAATTTTGCAATATGGGTATTGTGGGTACCCGAAATAAAGAGCTATGGGCCTGGACGAGGAGCCCAGTTCTGGAAGCCCAAAGTCCAGGCCCCTCATCTTTTATAATTGATCCAGTCTCCCCCCACGATCCCATGAAGGGAAGTTATGGGGGAAATGGAAAACGTGGAGGAACCTATCACCCCCACTCATCTACATGCACATGTATATATTAAACCCTAGGTCCGGGGCAAAAGGACAAGTTGTATTCTCTGCTCTCCGGAGTATATAGAAATAATATCGACTGCACCACCATGGACGTAGGCACATCTTGGCTGAACCACGTACATCCTTTGTTGTGTGATTGGCATCTTGTATTCCTTGTTCTCTTCTTGATAATCTTTCTCTCATATTTATTTGTGTTGCATAATAATTGCTTCTACAATTGGCGTCGTCTGTGGGAAGCGTTCATCTTTCCCTGAGAAGAGCCCACATCAAGAAAGGAGTTTAAGATGTCTGGTCACAGTAGTAATGCCCCTCAAGTAGGAGATATTCAAGAGCCACCTGCTCCTCGCAGGATTAGGTCTGAAGTCCGACGTTCAGATCAGAGAGCTCGCCTGGAAAGACCAGCCTCAGAAGAAAGTCAGGGACCAGTGAGGTCCACGCAGATATCTAGGTTGATTGATGCGTACGAGGCAAGGCTCCACGAGCAGAGAGAGTCTTCTCGCAGGTACGAGGCTGAGAATGCTCGCTTAAAAAGAAGACTGGAAAGACTAGAAAGGGAGTTTCGTCCTAATAACCGAAGACGCCCATATCGCACTCCTAGCCCTCAGACAAGCAAGTCTCATAGCCGAGGAAGGAGCCCTAGGCGAGGATCTCAAAGGGATGAAGGAGGCGAGTCAGACGATGACCTCCACGAACAGCTGTGAAGAGCTCGCCGCCACAAGAGCCCTGCTCGCAGCGACGAGCTCATAAGAAACATGGTCCGAAGGGAAATGGACCAGCATCCCGCTTACCAAGGGACAAGATCAACTAGAGAACTCGCGAGGCGAGCTCTCAAAACCCAGATGAAATCACCATTCATGAAAGAAATCGAAGAGGAGGAAGCTCCCAAGAAATTTGCCATTTTAAGGTTCAAGTTTTACGACGGAAAGACTGATCCCATCGATCACGTCAGGCAATATCGGCAGGCAATGGCCCTCTGGAGTCACCGGGATGCCCTGATGTGCCGTATTTTCCCCTCGATCCTTCATGATGTAGCACAGAAGTGGTTCGAAAGGCTCCCTCACCGGTCGATCAAGAATTTCAAATCCCTAACCGAACTCTTTACGGCCCGATTCATTACCAGTAGCTCCCATCCCAAAAGGATGGATGCTCTACTAACAATGAAGAAAACGCCTCAAGAAACCCTCTGAGAATACGCGAAGAGGTACTGGGAGTTATTCAATGAAATCGAGGACTGCGCGGAGGAGGTGGCAGTGGCCTCCTTCAAAATTGGGCTCCCTAATTCTTCCCTCCTCTACCAATCCCTGACAAAGAAGGAAGCTATGACCATTGACGACCTTATGGCCCGAATCGAGAAATACGCCAAGGTGGAAGATGTCACCCGCTCTAATACAGGAGAAAACGGTCGAGCTAAGCTCACTATCAAGGTAGGTGAGAAAACTGAAAACCAGAGGAAGGGAGGAAAGAACGGGGGTAAAAGTGGCTCCAAAAATGGAGGGAACTAGGACGCATCGAAAGCATTCCAGGCGGTCAACACCGTCTTCAAAGAACCAATTTACAAGGTTCTCGCGAAGATCAAGGATGAGCCATTAATCAAGTGGCCCAGGAAGATGGGGGGAGACCCCTCGAAGAGGAACAATGCGTTGAGATGCGCTTTTCACAAAGAGGGAGGGGACAAGACCGAGCAATGCAAGGCTCTTAAGTCTCACCTCGAAGAATTGGCCTAGTCCGGGCATCTGAACGACTTTGTGGAGAAAAGGGCAGAGAAAGTGACTGCCAACAGAGAGATGAGACCTGACAATGTGCTGGAGGATGATGCTGGACACGAGTTCGCCGTAATTCATGGAGTATCTGACGTCAAGCGGATACAAGGGAACTCAGCTCGAATGGAGCTGAAAAAACTTACAGCGGTAATGCAGGCCTTTCAAATCGATCCAGTAAAATCACAATCAGGAAAGCGTCGACGAGCAGAGGACGTCAACTATAACAAGCATATTGTTTTTATGGATGAAGATTTGATGGGAGTAAGGACCCCACATCATGATGCCCTGGTCATTACACTCGGGATAGCTAACTTTGACATCAACAAGCTGCTCGTCGATCAAGGAAGCTCATCCGAAGTAATGTAGTTCGACCTGTTCAGGAAATTAAAGTTGAGCGTCGTCGACCTAAAGGAAGCTACTGTACCTTTGGTCGGCTTCGCTGGGAAAATGACCATGCCCCTAGGAAAAATAGTGTTGCCAGTTCGTGTTGGGAATGTCTCCAAGATGATTGAGTTTTTGGTAGTTGACATCGAATCACCGTACCAGGCCATCCTCGATAAAGGATGGCTTCATGCAATGAAGGCGGTCTCCTTGACCTACCATCATAAGCTCAAGTATATAACCGAGCAAGGAGTGATGGAGATCCACAGCGACCAGGCGATGGCGAGGAAGTGCTTCAGAGCAGCCAGAGAAGAAGGTCGGTCAACCCAGGGAGGAAGTTGAAAAGGGTGTGATACCTTATAAATAGCAACTAAAGTATGGAAGACCAGGAGTAGAGGAGACCAGGCTCCTCCCCTCCGAGCGTGTCATCAAGGACCTGGTAGAAGTTATAGCCGAAGTTGGTGACAGTAGCAGAGTCTTCTTGATTTGAGCATCTCTCACCGATCGAAAACAGAAGGAGTTGATGACCTTGCTGAGACACAACGTAGATGTTTGCGCATGGGAACCATACGAGCTACCTGGCATTGATCCTGATATGGTCTGTCATCAGCTGCACGTCGACCCCACGTTCAAGCCAGTCATGCAGAAGGCACGAAGAACTGCACCTAAGAAGGCTAAAGCGATCGAAAAGGAGGTCGAAAAACTGCTGGATGCAGGATCCATACGGGAAGTACAATTCCCCAAGTGGTTGTCAAACCCAGTAGTAGTCCCGAAGAACAATGGGAAGTGGAGAGTTTGCATCGACTTCACTGACCTCAACAAAGCATGCCCAAAGGATAGTTTCCCCCTCCCAAAGATAGACCAACTAGTAGATGCCACTGCAGCGCACGAGCGAATGAGTTTCCTGGACGCATACTCAGGATACCACCAGATCCCCTTGTATGCCCCAGACCAGGACAAAACGGCGTTCATCACGACAGTTGGGTTGTATTTCTACAAAGTCATGCCATTTGGGCTCAAGAATGCAGGAGCAACCTACCAGCGGCTGGTCAAAAAAATGTTCAAGGATCAAATGGGAGACACAATGGAGGTCTACATCGACGACATGATCGTTAAGAGCAAGGAGAAGTAAAATCGCCTCTCAGACCTGTCAAAGACCTTCGAAATCCTCAGGAAGTACCGAATGAAGCTTAATGCGAGCAAATGTTCCTTCGATGTCCAGTCAGGAAAATTTCTTAGATACTTAGTCAGCAAGAGAGGCATAGAAGCTAATCCGGACCAGATCGATGCAATCAACAAGGTACAACCACCTCGAACAGTCCGGGACGTGCAGAAGCTCACTGGAATGCTCGCTGCCTTAAATCTCTTCATTTCCAAATCCTCAGAGAAGTGCAAGCCTTTTTTCTAACTTCTAAAAGGGAATAAACCAATAGAATGGAGCCCGGACTTCTCGCGAGCATTGGGCGAGCTCAAGTCTTACTTAAGCTCTCCACCACTGCTTGTCATACCACAGCCAATGGATTCTTTATACCTATACATCTCGGTATCCAGTCACACTTCCAGCTCGGCGTTAATATGCGAGATCAAAGGAATCCAACACCCCGTTTACTATGCGAGCAAGACCTTATTAGACGCCGAGCAAAGGTACCTGCCATTAGAGAAGCTCGCCTTTGCACTAGTGATAGCCTCGAGGAAATTAAATCATTACTTTGAAGCTCATACTATCATCGTCCTTACATCGCACCCCCTTAAGGCGATCCTAAGGAAAGCGGATTTGTCGGGCAGATTGTCTAAGTGGTCAGTCGAGCACGGCCGGTTCGACATCCAATTTCAACCAAGGATCGCCATCAAGGGACAGATCCTTGCTGATTTCATAGCTGAATTCACTGGCAAAGAACTCCCTGACCAACCTCAACCAACAAAGCAAAAAGAGAACCCAGCAACACTGGAAACCTAGAAACTATTCGTTGATGGAGCCTCCAACTCAAAGGGGGCAAGCGTAGGCATCATCTTCATCACCCCAGAAAACACCATCCTTAAGCAAGGAATCAGGCTTGCATTTGCAGCCTCCAACAACGTAGCAGAGTATGAAGCCCTAATAGTCGATCTCCAAAAGGCGCAAATTCTGGGAGAAAAACGTTTGCAGGTGTTCGGCGATTCTCAACTAGTCTCCAATCAGATAAGTGGAGATTACAACGCGAAGGATGAAAGGATGGCAGCCTACCTCGCCCTAGTGAGGAAACTAATAACGAGCTTTGAGGAGATCAACATCCAGCAGTTTCCCAGAGGACAAAACAGTCATGCCGACGCCTTAGCAGCCCTAAGCTCAGCAGTCGATTCTAATCTTCAAAGGGTCATTCCCATCGATTTCCTCACTTGTCCAAGCATTAACCACAACAGCAAGCTGCCAAATGTGGAACAAATACTCCAGGTGGGATCAGCCCCCAGCTGGATCGACCCCTTAAGAGACTATTTAAAGGAAGGCATGCTCCCCGAGGACAAGAAAATCTCCCACCAGATAAGAGTCAAAGTTGCTCGCTTTCACTTATCCACAGGAGGCGACTTGTATAAGAAGTCCTTCTCCGGCCCCTACCTTAGATGTGTCCACCCAGGCGATGTCGAGCAAGTGCTGCGCGAGATTCACGAAGGAATCTGTGGAAGTCATGTCGGAGGAAGGTCTCTAGCCTTTCGAGCATTGAAGGAAGGCTACTGGTGGCCATATATGCAAAACGACTCCGCAGTATATGTCCGCAAATGCCCGAAATGCCAGCTTTACGCTCCAATGGTCCACCAACTAGCCAGCGACCTAAAATCCCTGACCAGCCCGTGGCCCTTCGCCCAATGGGGGATGGACATCGTGGGACCACTACCCACTGCTGCCGGCAATCGCAAATACCTGTTGGTTGCAACTGACTACTTCAGCAAATGGATCGAGGCAGAACCATTGGCAAACATCCGAGACGCTGACATGATAAGATTCATATGAAGGAATGTAATCACTTGATTCGGAATCCCTAAAACCATCATCACTGATAATGGGACACAATTCGAGAGTGGTCCCTTTCAGGACTTCTGTAACGAGCACGGGATCAGGCACAACTTTAGTTCGGTGGCCTACCCTCAGAGCAATGGCCAAGCAGAAGCTTCCAATAAAATTGTGATCGATGGATTGAAGAAGCGACTAGAGCGAGCCAAGGGCGCATGAGCAACCGAGCTACCCCATGTCCTATGGGCATACCGAAGAACTCCTCGGCGAGCAACAGGAGAAACCCCATTTTCGCTAACATATGGCATGAAAGCAGTCATTCCACTAGAAGCGGGCTTAACAACAATGAGATCCGACCTTATCAACCAAGGCCATAATGATGGGGCATTGCTCGCCGAACTCGACCTAGCCGACGAGAGTAGAGAACTGGCCCTGGTGAAGCTTGCGAGCTATCAGCAACAACTCGCAAAGCACTACCACAAAAGGGTTAACCCGAGAAGATTCCAAGTTGGAGACTATGTTCTAAGAAAAGTCCTGGGCAACGCGGTGAAGTCATCAGATGGCAAGCTAGGCCCAAACTGGGAAGGATCGTTTAAAATAACTAAAGACGACCTGCGAGGTGCCTATCATTTGGAAACGATGGTGGGCAGAGAGATACCACGAGCATGGAACGCAGCTAATCTCAAGAAATTCTATTTTTAGATTCTCAAGGAATTCTATTGTTGAATCTTTTTCTTGTATTTGTTATGTGAAAGGACAATTCATTTCCCTTATTACTAATGAAATCAGTAATAGTTGCATTTCATCACACATATTTTCCAAATCACAGGCACGATGGTCGATATAGCAGGGGAATACCCCTCCTCGGGTCATCGTCATGAAACGCGAGAGACCTCTTAGCATTGCCCCTGCCAATATATAAAGCCCTACAGAGGATTATTAGGCAATGCGACCAGATTTTATACTGGTCATCAAACCTACTTTGGTTGAGGAAAATCCTGATCGGATGAAGACATCCAATACCAGGTGTGTCCTCGCCAATTGCCCTACTTAGGCCTAAGGGAGTGTGATGACACAGCCTAAAAGGTAAAGTGGGGCATAATGGTATTTTGGTATTATACTGGACTGGGGGGACGCTTGCATGGCAAAATAAAAAGGATTATCAAGCAGCAAGAATATAAAAAGATTGGATGAACACGTTTAGTCGGCAAAATCGCCCAAAACACGAATTTTTCATTGATCTCTTATATTTACAACAGTGATAATACATGTTTAGTCGGCGAAGCTCGCCCAAAGCATTTACATTATCGAAAAGCACAAAAGAATAACAGCTTGTTATATTTAGAAAAAAGATAATACACGTTTAGTCGGCGAAGCTCGCCCAAAGCGTTTACATTATCAAAAGAAAAAACTTGCAAAAAATTCAAGGAGGAAGCCTCCGAGCAAGATAGTCTGCCACCCTAGCTGTTCGTCCATCATCAGGAGCAGGGACCAGCTCTTCCACAGCCTCATCTGCGTCCAAGTCTAACAGTTGCCGAGGAATAGCATCAATAGGGATCCATCTATCATCCCCCTGAATGGATTGGGCATCAGAGTGGAGGAGGACATCTCGTGACGATACCATAACACTGAGTTCCTCGAGACTTGGAGTTCTTTCAAGGCACTCAACCACCTTCTGATGAAAGAAAGTTATTCGAACTCGAATAATCTTGTGGGAGCATCTAGCCAGCCTTGGTCATAACCGTCAGTCCATGCTTATCGAGGACCCTTCTTGAATAAATTCCGCAATCGAGTAACATCCCTTTGAAGCCCAGCAGCAGTTACATATGCTCGGCGGACATCATCACGGAGCTCTTCCATCTCCTTATCTGCTGTTCTTCTGCTTCCCTGTTCATGCCCCTGGTGCTCCTACCAGCTCGCGGGAGGGGAGGACGAGCAGAACCTCACGGCATAGGAGTATGTCCAGCTCGCGAAGACGAGGAGCCTTGCATAATCGCTGAAACAGTGCTCGGTGCATGCTCTCTAAGTTGCAGGACTTCCCTCCTCAGGTTTTTATTCTCCTGCTGGAGGAATTCCTCAACTTGATTTATCTTGGTGGCCTCTAGAAACCTTGCTCTCAGTACATTGACTTCCTCTTGTACAGAAGCACCAATGCCTTCCATCTCCTAGAGCCTGTCCTTCAGCTTAGCCACTAGCTCTGACTGATCCTTATATTTTTGTTTCCTTGACTTAAGAGACTTGCAAAGCCTAACAAAGGTCTGACGAACCTGAGGACTGGCATTGGGATCAAGAGTCCTGCCCAATTAAGATGTGGCAGGAATATAGTCTTCTACATCAGTCAACTACAAGACATAAAAGGGCATGGGAAAGAGAAATCAATCAATGCATCGAAAAAAGAAGCCTTTTTATTTCATTAATAAAGGTCAAGTATATTCAGCTGAAAATGAAAAAATTACAAGCAAAAGTACAAAAATAGCCCTAAGGGAGGATTAACTAGCAACCTCAGGCTGCCCAGAGGTGGCTGGCTGCTTCCCCTTATCAGCAGCAGCAGAAGCATCCCCCTCTACAGAGATGCCCTCATTGGCAGGAGTTGTCTGAGAAGTAAGATCAACACCCTTGATGGCCGGGGCAGGGGCTTCTTCTTCCACGGTTGGACTTGGACCCGGGCCATGCTCGTCGAACAGAGGAGACTCAGTGTCAACACCAGCAGCTAGGAGGGCCTTGTTTCAGCCCTTCTTGAAGTTCAAACGGATGATATAGCCCATTTGAACTTCGGCGTCTTCATAAGCAGCAGTCCATCCGGACTTGTACGAGTCCTTCTTGATGGCGGCTACCTGGGACTCCTTCTCCTTCAGCTGCTCGGTCAGAGCCTTGTTCTCCTCCATAATACCCAGCTTGCTCGAGCAGACTAGGTCATAGGCCTGCCTCAACTCGTCCATCTCCTTGACCGCAGTGTCCCTCTCTCGATTAGAATTTTTAAGGGCCAGATCAGAAGAGGCACGGGTGGCGTCAGAAGCCTTCAGATCAGCCTCTAGCCGAGAACCCCTGACTTCTAGAATGGACTTCTGCTACTCCAGCTCGCCATTCATTCTCACCAACTCATCGTGAGAACGGTAAAGCACAGCGAAGTTCGTCACAAACTGCCAAAAACAAAAGAAGAAATCAAGAAGGAGAAATAATTGAAACTTGTTAAGGAATCAAAAAGGGAGAGAACCTTACCAAGGCTAGTCTCTGGCTAGCTTGAAGGGCTAATTGATCAGACCCCAGCGCCCTCTGGCGATCTGCAGGAAGAACTGCCCTCTCAAGCAATGCAGGATCCAGCTGAGGGGAAGTGGCAATTGAGGCCCCCTCGGGAAAAGCTGATACCGGGACCAAGGCTTGCCCAGCCTTTGTCCTCGACTCCATCTTCCTCCTCTCTTCCTCTCTCCCCCTCTCCATCCTCTTCCTCTCCTCCACCTTCTTCTTTTCCTCCACCTTCTTTCTCTCATCTACCTTCTTTCTCTCCTCCTCCTTCTTTCTCTCCATCTCTCTCACCTTCTCTTCCTCTCTCTTTTTCCTCTCTTGCTCTTGAGTGGACCGAGAGCCAGTAGCCACGGCCCCAGAAGAAGACTTTTGTTTCTTTGACCTCTGTACAAGCAGCATATGGTCCTCGTCATCATCGCCTCTAATCAGATTCTTCCTTGGAGGCATCTCTTCGCCTGAACTACTGGAAGAGCTCGATGATCCTCGAGCTTCAGAATCTTCTTCATAAGAACTACTACTGTCAGAGCTCCCTCCACCCAAATTGCTCGCAGCTCCCGCAGGCTCACTCTCATAACTGCTCTCCTCTTCGTCCAACTGGATAGGCTCAGCAGTAGTCTCTCCAAAAGAATCAAACTCTGGAACACTATCCACAGGACGTGCTATGAAGCTGGAGCCTGCGTTCTTATACTCGAGCAAAAAGGCAGCAGACCTGGGGTGCTCGCCGTCACCCAGAGACTCCCTGATATTCCAAGATTTCACCAACTCCGAAATATGGACCTCGCTGAGAACAAGCTCCAAATTCTTTGTCCTCGCTGTGGAAGAAAAAGCAAAGAAAGGTCAGAAAAGTCACAAGTCAGCAAAGGTTGAAATAACAGTACAATGTCTACCTATATATTCTTCCCCGTAAAAAGGGACAGTGAACCTCTCAGACCTCGACCCATCAAACTGGGGAGGGAACTTCCAATTCCTAATAAGGAAACCCTCTTGCCAGTAGTCCTTATGGGAATCAGGTAAGTTTACTACCAATACCCTATCAGGACTCCTAGCTTTGAGGTATAAGACACCTGAGCTAGTTCGAGAGAAGGAATAACAGAAATAAATCTCGGCAAGTCCTAACCTAGTACCGTACAACTGGTTTATTCTATGGACGACATTTACTATCTTCCACACATTGGGCGAGCACTGTGCGGGAACAATACTGAAATAACCAAAAACGTGCAGAAATAGATCATTAGGGGGAAAAGTGAGTCCCCCTTGGGAGAGCAACAAGACATGGATCCAGTGGGCATCCTCTATATCCCTAGCGTTCCTAGGAGGGGAAGCACAACATTCAATATCTACCCATTCAGGAATATTGTAGAACTACCTGAACTCAGAGATTGACCTATTTCTAATCTTCGCCATTGAAAAACTAAAATAAACTCTACAAACCAAAGAGAAAGTGCAGAGAAAAGGCAAGAGAAATTACAAAACATAAGATCGGTTCGAGTGGTGAAGAAGCACGAGCTCAAGACGACTAAGAAGCAATGGGAATGGGGATTCAGAGAAGAAGGTACGAGGCACAAGAGTTCTCAGGAGAAGGAAAAGTACTGGAAAGGCTGAAACGATGGATGAATAGTGGTTATCCCAACTAGCCTTCGATTCTAATCATAGCGCACGGATAGCGAAGCGGGTGCCGCCAAAGCAACTGCACAGTTTTTGAAGAATCACAAATCAGCCATGAGGGCTGATCATTTAAATCCATTGGACCCATAAACATGGCCCAACAAATTTAGGGGCAATTGTGGGTACCCGAAATAAAGAGCTATGGGCCTGGACGAGTAGCCCAGTTCTGGCGGCCCAAAGTCCAAGCCCCTCATCTTTTATAATTGATCTAGTCTCCCTCCACGATCCCATGAAGGGAAGTTATGGGGGAAATGGAAAACGTGGAGGAACCTATCACCCCCACTCATCTACATGCACATGTATATATTAAACCCTAGGTCCGGGGCGAAAGGACAAGTTATATTCTCTGTAATCACTCTCCGGAGTATATAGAAATAATATCGACTGCACCACCGTGGACGTAGGCACATCTTGGCTGAACCACATACATCCTTTGTTGTGTGATTGGCATCATGTATTCCTTGTTCTCTTCTTGATAATCTTTCTCTCATATTTATTTGTGTTGCATAATAATTGCTTCTACAGGTATCATTAAAATCTTTATCCAAATCAAAAACAAAATCATACCAAGTGTAGAACTCATCCATGTGACCAAATTTAATAAAAAGGTAATTACCTTATAAGATCTCCTCGATTTATGGTAATTTTCTAAAGCAATTATTACTTAACTTTCTTTTTCTCTCTCCATATGCATATTTCTTCCCAATCTTCTCATTTCAAATGAGGAAGAAGATACAAATCTGATATATAATAAGAAAATACGTTCTAAGGGGTCTAATGGCACTTATCCTTGTGCTTACATACGATTGGTCGGACAAAAGGTCTAATCAAACAATTCCGTCAATGACATATTTGTCCTGCCTTTGTAAATCACCATAACTCACTAGTACGGACACCGATTTACTCCCTCTTTGCGTCTACACGTAGATAACTTATATATTTACAACTTTCATATTTTGTGTTTTCCCCAAATCATAAAATTAGTAGGCCTAATTTGGGCTCGAAGAGAAGAGTAATAATTAACTCAAAATTTCATAACTTTGACATCTGGTGATCAAACATTGCCAATTTCGCATTTACTTTTATAAACATAGTGATGCATTAGATGCATATTTTAAAGATGAATTTAACTACATAACTAATCATATGATCTAAAATTATTATCCCCGATCATAAGCTCGATTAACATCTATTGTAAGCAATACGTATATCACATGAGTATGCACTCCCCCCTAAACATGATAATTAACATATTTAACACACATCATCAACTTATAACTCATAACGTATATTTAATCATGTAATTAACATTCCTAATCACGTTTGAGGGCCTTACATCTCCCAATAGGTATTCTATCCATAATCAGATCGTAGAGTATGGATTAATTTACTACGAAACCGCTCCACCTCATCATTATACTCTTTGAACTTATCAAATACTTCATACTTAAGACGCATTAGGTAAACATATCCAAACCTTGAGTAATTATCGATGAAAGTGATGAATTAATCATAGCTACCGCTTGCTCGGATTGTTATAGGCTCACACAAATCAGTATGAACTAGTTCCAACACATATTTGGCTCTATACCCCTTTGTTGTAAATGACCACTTTATCATCTTTCCCTTTAAGTATAATTCATAGATTGAAAGTGCCTTCACTTCTAATGAACTTAATTTACCATTTGAAACCAATATTTGTATTCTTTGTAGATTGACATGACCTAACCCTAAATATCAAAGATATGTTTTATTCAACTTAGAAGGTTCCTTTCTCTTTAGATTATTTTCATCAAAGTTATTTAATTCAGTATTAAGTAGCAGTGGTTAGACGTGTCTTATAATATAAAGATCATTTTTCAATATTCCATAACATATAAGGATTTTCTATTTTTAATAAAACCCCTTGATTAAAATAAATAAGGTATCCATTTATCATACGCATAGAAATCGAAATTAAATTTCTTCTAATAATAGGAACATAAAAATAACCTACTAATACTAACTTATTGTCTTCACCAAAATTTAAAACTAAATTTCTTACTTCTACTACTGCTGCCTTGTGATGATCGCCCATAAATAAAAATATCTCTCCATCACTTAGTTCCATTGTTATCGAGAACCCCTGCGAACATGATTAGTTAATACCAAATCTACACACTAAGTCTGGTAGATTGCACCACAAACCATATCTTAATAATATAGGAGGAATGATTGTTTCCATTCTTCCTTGCTAAGAAGACGGGGCATTGCTTCTTCTAGTGTCCTTCCTATTTGCAGATGTAACAGACACCTACCGGCTTTTCACCTCCATCTTGGGGAGTAAAGTTTTTCTTTACAACTTTAGGTTTCCCCTGAGACTTGGCTTTCTTCTTCTTCTTCTTCTTCTTCTTCTTCTTCTTCTTCTTCTTCTTCTTTTTCTTCTTCTTCTTCTTCTTCTTCTTCTTATTATTATTATTATTATTATTATTATTATTATTATTATTATTATTATTATTATTATTACCTTTCAGAATAGAAGTAGATGAGCCTTTCTCAATATCCTGAACCACACCCTTATGCCTATTAATATTCTTCGCAACATGGAGTTCCTTAAGCAGGTTCATCAGTGAGTTATCAAATTTGTTAATAGAATAATTTAGGCGAAAATGTTTAAAGGACTCTGATAGTGATTGGATCATGAAATCAACTTGGGTTCCCCATTGATTTTTTATTCAAGAACCTCAAGTTCTCCTAAGACAAACATCATCTTTAGAATGTGCTTGCGCACGGGAGTACTCTCTATCATCTTAGTATTAACCAGCCTTGCCACAGCGTTTAACCTTTCGGCACGAATCTGATCCTCAAACATATACCTAAGGTTCAGAATCATTTCGTAAGCAATGGACATGTGCTAATGTTTGTGCTATAACACATTATACATAGAGGGCAATATGTAACAATGAGCCATCTGGTCAGCCTTTTTCCACCTTAGTAGGCTTGGACATCCCTTTCGTGTGCCTTTCCTTTGTCTTGGCAAGGTAGGTATCCGTTAAAATAAACTTGAAATCCTTAGCAGATAGCACAATGTTTAGTTTTTTTCCAATCTATATAGTTCATTCTAGTAAGTTTGTTGTCCTTTAAGAATGAAGCAAGTGAGATGAATGAAGATCCCATTTTGAAATCTGAGAATCATGAATTTTAAAAAGATAATTTCAAAATAACATGTGAGAATTTAACTTCGTTTGAATTTTATAGTGGATCCCTCACCGCCATTTTTAACATAAAACTCGTTTAACATTATTGTACCCTTATGAAGTGAGATTCCTCGGGGGGGGGGGGGGGGGGGGGGGAGGGGGGAGCTTAAATCACTCCACCTTAAACTAGGCAGACTTTCATCCTTTAGTTATGTACCCAAAAAATTTAGGATCCTCTATCCAACATAATTAAATAATTAGCGACTTTTGCTCCCATAATAAATGACAGTGACTCCATGGGGCATCCTAGGATTATTGGAGCCCATATTATTTAGTGTTTTATCTAGTTTGGATATTTTGCAAAATGTTTTTATTTTTAATCGAGAATACACTTTTTGGATCATTTATGACCAATAGATTGATTTTTGATATATCGCTTTTGAGCCTCGACTCTAGCCTCTGGTTGAATGTCGAATTGGGTTCCAATAGGTAGAGTCTGTAGTGTCCACTCATTTGTTTTTTGTTAAGGAACCGGTAGTTGTATCATTTATCACTTATTTCACTTTTTGCCAGCTTTAAGGAGCTTTCTTAGCTATGTAAGTTGTTTGTTTTCTACCGCTAGCTTTAGGTTTCATAAATGGAGGAAACGGTGGTTACTAGTTATAATAGCTTCATGATTTAATGTTTTGACCGACTAAGAGATGATTGATCTTTTTTCCAATTTATTTCGATCCAGCTGTTTGCCTCATTCTTTTAGAAATATTCGATCAGTCTAGTCATAGCCATTCATTTTGTCCATTAAAAGTACCTTACCTTATATGCAAATTAAAATACCAGTTCATTATTCGCAAATGGTTTTATATAATACCAAACAGATACTAGCCGTTTTAGTGATTCAAATGATTTAGGCTATTTTAACTTTGGCTTAAATGTTATGCTCCTTTTATGTCCCTTAGATCATTTAGAAACCTTCTCAACTGTGTATTTCTCACAAGATTCTAGGGAATTCCATTTATCCTTATATAAGGGCTATTTATCTCTGTTATTTAGATTGGTTAGGCAAACATAGAAAGAGAGAAATAAGAGAAAAAAAATCAGAGAGAGTGAAACCCTTGTTCGTAAAGGAAAAGGAGTAAAAGGTTGGAGAAGGAATGTTAGAAATATATTGGTTGATATTTGGAGAGGAGTTTCTTAAGTCGACTTTATGGGTTTGCAGTTAAAACATTAATAAAATAAAAAACACTTTGCCTTGAGTGGTCTTCTCGATTAGGTATTATTTTCTGTCTTAGTTTTGATCTCTATTTGTATGTAAGTTGTAACAAATCTTTTTTATTCCAGTGATTTATTTTTTATTGCACCGTAGAGGGCGTCGTGGATGTTTCGTCATTGGTTTTACCACGTTAAATCTGTGCGTTGTGCATTATGCGTTAAATTCTCATGACCATATTAGTTTAAAAAATACAAATAATAGTTAGTTAGTTTTGTCACAACAACCTAATCAAGAATTTCAGAATTAAAACCTGACTTAGGTTGTTAGAAAAGTTGTACGAACACATCTTGTTTTCGTACTTATTATATTTTATACTTAAAAGGAGTTTCTCAACAAATTGTTCCGATTATACACTAGAGTTTTTTAACTTGGGTAAAAGGTCTGGGAGATGATTGAATCTGGATATACATTTCATTTAAAACCAGCTAGTATTCGAAGCATTGCGAGGGTTAAGAAAATTAAGTTAATTTACATCTTTATGTTCTACTTTCAAAGAAGTCTGGTACACATTAGTCACTGCTCATGAAGGAGACTTTAGTGTTAAGATTGAGAAGAACCAAATGTTGATTCAGTCGTATAACACTATAATGATGAATGGGGCTAAGATCTTTGATGACTTCTATATTAAATTGACTCATATCATCATAAAATTGCGTAAAAATTGTATAGTTTACGATAAAAAAGGAAATTATGATGAAAATACTTAGATCTTTGCCTGCTAAGTGTGATTCCAAAAGATATACAATAGAAGACATGGATGATCCATACTTGACCCCTAAACTGTTAAGTAGAAAATTGAGGACTATTGAAATGAAATTAGAATACAAGAAACACATGGATATATCCTCTAAAAAATCCCCTGGATCAAATCTGGTGTTCACCTCTCAATTAAATAAGTTAAAGATGCCAGACCTGGACTTAGTCCTAGGTGAAGACACGGACCTTGAGAGTATTAATAACTAGATTGATCTAATGAGTAAATAATTTAAGAGATTAGTCAAGTTTGGAAATGCGTTTGTTGCTAAACATGGACAATCTGGTCATTAGAAATTTCATAAGTCTAAACCCCATGATCAAAATTTTGATAGAGCCAATAGTTCAAAAGATGATCACAAACCCAAGAAGGACATCTCTAAGGTTCAATGCTATAAGTGTGGTAAGTTTGGGCACTATTCTGATAAATGTTATTCTAAGACTAAGACGACACCTAAGGATCATATAACTAGGACTTGGGATGACTCTTTAGAGTCTGATAGTGACGATTCTTGTGAAAATAGCACGACATTTTATATTGGAATTATTGAAGATGTTGATAATAACTTCATGTCTAATTCTAAATTGTCTCATGTGGATGATATATGTGATATCCAGAGGCATATGTTTTATAGTTAAATAGATGGTTGTGTGAGTTCAAATTTTGCTGGGTGCCTGGGTCCAAATTTGTCCAAAAATGAAAAACTAGGGGACTCTTCATAATACACGTCACCTAGCACTGACACTTTATAAGGTTCTTTGAAATTTGACCAGTTAATCAGAGATTTTACTAAAAAAGTTGAGGTTTTAAGCCCATACGTTTTGTTTAATAAGGATGAGTACAACTTTCAATGCCAACTATTTGAGACTGTAAAAGTGAGTTTTGAAAATAAAATAAAGAGTTGACTAATTCAAATTCTATTTTGGAACAAAAATACAAGGCCACTTTAGTCAATCCAAAGAAAAATGTTAAATGGTTTTTAAGAAGTGGCAAGACTTTGAATCTTCAACTAAACAATATGATTAGATGATAAGTGTTATGATAAAATATCATGACACACATGGGATTGTCTTCATTGAAAAAAAAAATTCTTTTAAAATTAAACAAACCACGTTTATCAAAGGAAGTTATACAGGTTTTGTGCAAAATTGCGTTTAATTAAACCCGCGTGAATTAAAGTCGGATTATTAGGCGTTTAACTTTTTTTGTCATGCAACGTTAGTGTTTAAAGCGATAATCCAAATTTAATTCGCGTGCGACCATTTTCCGTTAAATATTTATTCACGCAACTTTGGCTTATATTTCTTATTGTGCGAAGTTTATGTTAATTGACAATGCTCGATTAAATTGCTCTCGAGCCGGAATTCTGATTATTAGTTGTTTCGAGCCGTATGGTTGGATGATATCCCAATCCTCGCTTTACTTTTATTTAGACTTAACTTATTATTTTCTTTTATTTCCTAGCACACATCACTTTTTTACACTTTAATTCCTGGATTAATATTCTGTTACAATCTATCAAACATTCTTTGTGGATTCGGTACCCGACTTACAGCTATGCTCACCAGTTGAGTGTAGTCGTAATTTAGGTTTTTGTATTGAGGCGGTGAAACAGAATCAGTGATCGGCGTTTGACACGCGCCGCATTTCACGCCCTTGATCAAAATGGTGCCGTTGTCGGTGACTATTTTGTTATAGATTGTAATTGTCTTATTAGTTTGTAGTATTCTTTCTTTTGTATTTGTATTCTTTCTTTTAGCCTTTTTTGCATGACTTCTACATTTGAGCGCCTAGAAATGCTTGAATTATCCCGTCGCACATTGCTTTGTGGAATTTGTCCTCTCGAGCCTTTGTTGGGGTAAGCATATCTTATTCTAACTTTTCTGGGAATCCTAATGATAACTCTCAAAATTCCGGTAAACCTATGACTTTTTGTCAATACTTGCAATCCCAAAAAGTTGCAACATCTAAAATGACATTGGGTGAGTAATACAAAAGTCAAAGTTTGGATTACAGTAATTTTGAGCGTGATCATTCTGATTCTGGCTCACAAGATCCTTATGATAAGAATTTTGAAACAAATTGTAATCACTTTTAAAATTCTTATGTTAATGATGTTGAGTGTAGTCCCGAGAATAATTTCCAAACCTCTCGATTCCAAGAATCCGCTCCTCGCCCTATGACTTTCGGTGAGGGATTGCGCATGCCTGAAAATGAGAGGGTTGAAAATCGATATCGGGAAGAAAATCGTTGTTGGGAACACGAGTTGAATTTACTATTTGAATCCGATGACGATTTTTCTTCGAAGACTGCCAAAGTCGAGGACTGTTTTGAACCAAATGAGGACTTCGTTCCTACTTTGGAACAAATCATCCTTGACTTGACCCATGGTGTAGTAGAGAATGAAAATGAGGATGAAAAGGGCATAGTATCCATTTGTAATGAATTCGTTTCTTCTTTGATTTTCAAAGAAGAAAGTTTCATTGTAAACGATCCTATTTCTTCCGAAATTCAATTTTCAAGCGATGATAATTCATCGCCTGAGATTGAATTTCTCTCATCATCGTATTTATTCTACACTGTCACACCAATTCTAGTACCTGATGAATCGGTTCAAAAGTTTACAGTTCCAAATTGTTTCACCGTTGATGAGTACTCGCTCGAGCCGCTTTCCATGACGGAAATTTCGCCCTCATATGTGCCGCCTCCCATTCCAACTTTAAAATACTTGGGTGATGATTCAATTTTTCTTGGCCCGCATGTGTATTTGTCGCCCCTCTTATCCAAATCCCCCTTCCTCCCTCCCAAAGTTTCAATTGGGGATGGTTCACTTTTATCGCCTTACACATGCCTTCCATCTTTTGGACGGAATTCCTATTTTCTGGGAGGCATGCATGTTCGGGAGGGTCTACCGTTGATCCGCCAAATTCAAATTGTGTTTTGGATGGACCCTCAAAAATTTCAACTTTTAGTATATAGCTAATTGGACATCTTATGTGTAGGTGTTATATATTAACTTCTTCATTTTTATTTTCTCTTAATTTAGTCTAGTGTAATTAGTTAATCTCTTTTTACTTCTTTTTGTATGCTTGGTTCTAACTCTTTTGTAGGTTCAACGAACTTGAATTTGCGGAGACTGGGTGCCCCGACACACACTTCTTAAGAAAACAATGAAAAAAGTCACAAAAATATTTTTTCTTAATTTTACACACACGCATTCTCACGCATTTTCATTTGTTTTTCTTTTTTATTTTATTTTATTTTCCATTTTGTTATAACCATGAGTGTGTGTCACTCGTCGTATATATTTTTCATTTTTGGTTACCTTATGTGTATGTATGTGCATATTTTAGTCCAATTCCTTGTATTTTTATTTTTATTTTTTTCCTTTGTATTTTTATTTTCCTATACTTATATATACTTTATATATACTTATTTTTATATTTCTACCCCCCATACCCCCCCCCCCCCCCATAATTTCAATTCCCCCCCCCCCCCCCCCCCATATAAATTGGAGGCAGTAGGCAATTAACTGCTTGATCGATCGATCGACCAAGTAATTGTCGAGATCTGCTTCTTTTTTCCCATTCTTCTTCTATTCTCTCCTCTTAACCGATTTCGTGCCCTAGTTTTTTCCCCCACCCTTTTTGCTCAAATTAACCTCATTTCTCTACTCATTTAAGGTATAACACTTACTAACTACCTGATTTTCTCATTGATTTGTTGGTTTAATGTCACTTTCATATTTTTTACACATTTTTGGACATTGTTTGAGTTTTTCTCCATGTTTGTTGTTCCAACTACTTTTGCGCAACAATGTTAATTAAAATCCATTCATGAACACTTTGTGTTGATTTCTAAATGATTTTGTTCATGAATGGGGCTTGTTTGTTGGATCAATGTCACCCTCATTTCACATTGCGCACGCCAAGTGTTCGCTGAAATTCTACAAACAGTTTTCAATCCATTTTTTGGCGCACACTTGGGTGATTTTCACTCCTTGTCTTATTTCGACAACTTTTATCGCAATGTTGACTTTTTTTCCTCGGTTTTGCGCACGTGCACCCACCATTTCAACTCGTACACTAACTAACCATTAATTGTGCTTACAATTTTTTTGTATTGCTTAATTACTGTTTTGTAGGTTGAAATGGCATAGCTAAAAAAATATGATTCCACTCTGTGCGTGCCCACCTTAGGTTTCGGGGGGTTCTGTTGTAAGAAAGAACGGGAGTGGTTCCAAGCATATTTTGAGACTACTCAGAGGCCTTTGGCCTACAACTTAGCCTGGAATCTTGTTGATTTGCCGGAGGAGGCGCGTGTTCTTTTGCGGCGCCAGGTATGGGAACCTTTCTCGCCATTAATGGACACATAAATGAAGAGCTGGTCAGGATTTTTTATGCGACACTAGTGGTGGTAAAAGGGGACGGGACGACTATATACGAGGCCATGGTCCGAGGGGTGAGGGTACCATTCCATCGTTCTGATTTGGTTGTCTTTATGAATATACCGAACCCCGAGGAATCAGTAAGTTTTACCGATGGGAATGTTTTTGGACTCGGGACATTGATTGAGACCCTTGCACCGGGGGAAGAATGGAAAAAAATGGCCTTCTGTTCGGATGCAATGGAGGATTTACCGAGACTACTTCACTATATCAATGTCCACTCCTTCATGGTGACGAGCAACCGGTCAGAGGTGCGTCATAAGCACGCCGCATTTATCTACGCACTGATAAATAATTTAGGCGATATTAGCTTGCCCAATATATTTCTGGATATGATGTGCGCGATGGCTAAGGAGAGAGCCAGGACATTCTCCCTTCCTTTTCTTGCCCTCATCACGAGGATCTGTTTATCGCACGGTTGCCCAGAATTCGACACTGATCGCAAGCAGCACCCACTCGGGCTTCTCACAAAGAACAATATTTCGAAGATGATGAAACACGAGTTAGGGAAACAGGGGAGCAAGAGGCAGAGGGCAGAGGTAGCTGATGAGCCCGACAACGAGGAGGCAGAGATTAGGATGGCAGAGCAGGGGAAGAGTTCGTAGGTGCCACCCACAGATTTTGATGGCCGCTTTGAGGCATACAGGACACTGCAGAACCACCGCTGTGAGGAGATTTAGCTTAGGTGGGCTACATGGGAGTCCCGCCTAGACCAGCAGGAGGTCGATCTGCGATAGGATAGAGCCGAGCAAAGGTAGGCGAGAGAACTTCAGAGACGAGAGTTCCGGATGACGCAATGTTACGAGATTTATATTTGCAGCGTCATGATTCAAACACAGCGCTACCTCTTCATTTTCAGGACCCTTCTGATCCTAGTGGTTTCGGTCACTAGGCTACTGTTGTACTGGGTCATTTTTTGTATTCTGGGGTCGAATATTATGTTGTACTTTTTATTTTTATTTGTATTTCTTTCTTTTTATTAGTTGTAATGTATTAAGTGATTTTGTATTAAACTTATGAAATGGGAAATGGGAATGTAGTTTGTGGTTGTTTATTGGGTTTTGATGTGTGTGACCTTTCATTTTCTAAAATCAAAAACTTCACCATCAATTTATCTAGTATTTTCACTTCAGCCCCTCTATATTATTGTGACTTGTGACATAGATTATTTTAACTTAATACATCGGTACATATTCTTCCTTTGCTTTGTACTAACTTATTTTGTAGATTCATTTGGACTTGTACTTATGGAGATCGCTCCAAATGTGTGTAATATCATTCTTTTCCTTTCTTTGTGTTATGTTCTTTAATGGACGCATTGGGGACAATGCAACATTTAAGTTAGGGGGTGTTGTATATTCTATCCATTTCATTATTTAGTCCTTGAATTTGGCTACAATTTAGTTACAAAGCATGTTTTTGTTAAACATTTGAAAATTTTCAAAAATATTTTCTTTTTTTTTCCTCTTTTTTTTAGGCATTTTGCCTTTGCTTTCGATGATAAATTTGAATAATTACCCGATCCATTAGACAATTCAACGATGCATGTTCTCGATTTTAGAAGTTATTAGACTTTAGTCCATAAACCATTAATATTATGAATAACTTCATGAATTAAACTTTATCCCTTGAGCTCATGCGTTTTTCTTGTTATATTGATTTTGTTTAAGATTTTTATAACTCGGTAAGCTTTTGTTGCATTGTATATACTTACAACGAGTGAGATTAGAGACTTGTCTTCATTTGTGAGTGTATACACTATTCTTTCCTCTTTGAAAACGTTACATTCATTGGTAACCTCTTTATTCTTTCATTGACCGTTCATTAATTGAGTTCATACTTGAAATGCGTTACTTGAGCATGATTTTCATATATTGTTTTGACTCGAGAATTGCATAAACTTTGTAAAATGATCATAGGCCATCTTTGTATATCACCCATATGACCTTGACCTCACCTTTTATATGTTCCCTAGTCAACCCATTTGAACCTAAATACTAGCCTTTCGTTTCATTACCCCAAATCCCATATCCAACTCCAAATTGGAGTTTTATACCATACATACCCTTGTTTGGATTGTTGCTTGGGATCGAATGATATTTTTGTGTATTGTGGTTGCAATTTGAGCATGAAAAGAGTGAGAAAAGAAGAAAGTTTAGTGAAAAAAAGAAGAAAAAGAGAAAGTTGAAAACAAAAGAAAACAAAAGAAAAAGTGAGAAAAAGAAGAAAAGAAAAAGAAAGAGAAAGTTGTATATATTGTTTGTAGTGGTTCAACAATCTTTGATTACTCTCGATTGTTATATTTAATGCTTGTTTGGAAATCATTTGTCTAATTTTGAAATTCCCACTTTTCCCATTATCCCGAGTTTCATCCCCAAACACTTTGAATCCGTATATACATCCCTTTCATTTCGTACCCTAGCCTAGCCTACATTACAACCCTAATAAATTCCTATGTGATCTTAAGTAGATGTAATTTGAAGGTTTAAATAGTTTTGATAATCTATGAAAATGCATTTTGCCTCTTTTATATGTGCGATATCCTTTCACTGAGATTACAGTTTTTATTTCCTATATAGCGTTCTTCAATTGTGATATGTGCGCGGCCTAGTTTTCCTTTACATTTACTCCTTATGCCCGCATGTCCCATGTGTTACCTCCCTGTTTCAAGTGAATTCATTTGATGAGTGTAATGCCAGTGAGGATTGACTTTTATGCATGCTTTGATATTTAGCATTCGAGTTATTTAATTTTTTTCCAAATCATATTTTGCGTGTGCTCACTCCCCTCCCATATGTTAAAGTTTCAATTCATTGAGATGCATTCTATAATGTTAATAACTACGAACTTTTCACGTGAATTCGTATACGTTGCCAATAACATGTTGAAATCTTGTTCATATTGTTGAGTTTGTCTCATGTGATTGGTCATATTTTGAGGAAACTTTATGATGTTTGTGGGTATCATCCCTGAAAACCCTCACGAGAAGACACTCATCCACTAGGATAACCTAGGGGTTTAACGGCTTATTGCATATGTTAAATGCAATCGTTCGCCCGCGAAAGTGGCCTTATCTTTTTATTGCTTTCTTATCCTACTTTTGTACTTATCCTGCTCTGGGTTTACTTGTTCTTCTTATTGCATCCTATTTCATTGCTAGGGACTAGCAATGTGTAAGTTAGGGGGTGTGATAATACGAAAATATTACGTATTTCATCCATCGAACCTACGCATTTTATCCCCCTCGGGTGCCTTAATCTCTATATTTAAGCCCGTTAACCATACAACCTCGGTTTATATTGTTAACATTCTATATGAGGTATAATTGGGCTTTTGTAGGTATTTAGGTACCAAGTATGGAGTTCGGACGCATTCCGGTGAAGTTCCGTACGCAATCGCACATTCAAGGGCAATTCGATCATTTCACACTTGGGCACCTGGCCTAACATCAATACGAAAGTTGTAGACCTCCTCGCAAGCTTCGCATGATCGCAAACGGTGTGCAATTCCGATTCATAACGAAGAAGTTACAGCATTTCTAGCGGAAGGAAAAACAAGGAAATCAAAAGAGGAGAAGAAAAGATAAGAAAAGAATGAAGAAGTTGCTGCTTGGCTCACCCCTGCTTGATCGATCGATCGACCCCTTTGGTCGATCGATTAATCCTTCTGTTCAGCCAAAATTTTTCCTTGGTCAATCGATCGATCCCCTATTTTCTGCAGATATTTTGCTTTCTTTTCTTTCTTCTTTTCTTTTATAACAACTTACTATATAAGCCAATTTTGTTGTAATATCAGGGATACTTAGTTTTAGAAGACATTTTAGGTTAGGGTTAGGTTTTAAGAGCTCATCTTCTTCTTTTCTTGGGTTGACAACCATTTGGTTTTGTAAGATTGAACTATTCACTATCATCTCCATTAATATAGCTTTGTTCTTCATTATTTCTTGCTTTGTAGAATAATTTACATGCTTCCTTAATTAGTTTAATGCTTTATTACTTTCTTTCCTAGTTTAATTAGTATAAATTAGCTTAGTTCATTATGTGCCCTTAGATAATTAGGTTCGGGATTTTGTTCCACCATTAACGGGCCCCGAGCTCCGAGAATTAGGTTTTGTGCAAAATTGCGTTTAATTGAACCCGCGTGAATTAAAGTTGGATTATTATACGTTTAACTTTCTTTGTCATGCAACGTTAGTGTTTAAAGCGATAATCCAAATTTAATTCGCGTGCGACCATTTTCCGTTAAATATTTATTCACGCAACTTTGGCTTAAATTTCTTACTGTGCGAAGTTTATATTTAATTGATAATGCTCGATTAAATTGCTCTCGAGGCGAAATTCTGATTATTAGTTGTTTCGAGCCGTATGGTTGGATGATATCTCGATCCTCACTTTACTTTTATTTAGACTTAACTTATTCTTCTCTTTTATTTCCTATCACACATCACCTTTTTACACTTTTATTCCTGGATTAATAATCTGTTACGATCCATCAAACATTCTTTGTAGATTCGACACCCGACTTACCGCTATACTCACCAGTTGAGTGTAGTCGTAATTTAGGTTTTTGTATTGAGGCGGTGAAACGAAAACAACAATTGGCATTTGACACGCATCGCATTTCATGCCCTTGATCATCGAGATAGTCAGAAAACACTAGCCGGGGGTTTAGTTTGGGTCCCGGGGCATTTTAGGCCTAACTGGAAACTCGGGAGTGTATTTTAGTCATTTCTAATTTCGATGAACAGTAACCTATGAAATTTAGGTTTTATATATCAGCATACCTTAGGGTTATTAGGGCTATTAGATGTTAAACACAAGAGAGAAAGCAACGTGAGAAGAAAGCAAGGGTTTCAAGAGAGTTCTAAGGCCAAACAACAGCCATACACCACACCATCGCCGGATTTGTGACCGAAAAGAGAGGGAGAACCGACTGATATCTTTATCAAAGGATCAGAAACTTTTAATCAGAGGCAAGTGATTTATCTTGCAATTATTTAAGGCATATATTTTACATGATAGTTTATATTTGAGGACAAATTATGAATAATTATAATGATGTAAAATTGGAGACTAAATTATTGAACTTGGACAGGTTTGCATGTAGTGGATCTTCTGGAAATATTAAATGAACGAATTTATAAACTAAGAGTTAAGAAATCACGAAATTAAATTGATATTCGTGATGATTATTGAAGAGATATTGAAAAATTAGGGTTGTAGTAATATTCATGACTTTTGATCCAAGAAATCAACGTTCTGTGATGATTTGATGAATCTTGAACGTTAAAACTAGTGTAGATATGTTGGTTTAATGTTTAGTATACCTATTTGGGAGTTTAGGACGTTGTAATGGAGAATTGGAGGTGTAAAAATGGGAGAAACCTTAACTGTGAAAGGAATTCTGGGCAGTTAACTGCTCGATCGATTGATCGACCCAAGAATGTCGATCGATCGACTGTTCGATGGATCGACCCATTTTTCGATCGATCGATCCCTCTGGAAAATGTGATTTTTTCCTTTTAAATAATTGAGTAACTTCCAAGCTTTAAAACCCTTTAGTGATGATTGATTGAACATATTGGTACTTAGGGAAGACCAGTGAAGCTCGAAAAATATTAGAATAATTTGAGGTTAAGTGGTAAACTTACGAATATCCGACTAATGAGATACGATTGGAAGTTATGAGAATTTGAATATATTTTTCACCAATAATAACTTACGGTTAAATACTGAAAAAGGGGAACTTTAATTACTGAGATAACCTTAGAGACTAGCGGGAGACTTAGTAACCTGTTGGGTTAGGGTTAAGTACTCGGAATGATACGACGAGAGTTATCGAGCTAAACATATTACGTGGAATAATTAGGATGATACTATGATATGTATGAGACTTATGGTATAAGGCAGGATTATACCTACATTAATATGATGATTGCCTAAGTTGTTTAAATACTTAGTATATGGATGATTATGTGTATGACATACCTATCATACTTGCTATCATGGGAGGTTAATTTTCGAGAAAGGACCATCTTATCTTTGTGTGTTTTCGGGGGGATTCAGATTGGTACCTTAAGAACAAAGGACTGTGAAGACTTATTTGTGAGTTGATAAGTCAGCTGACCATGGGAGTGTAGATATGTGCGTGACCCATGGGTATGTAAACTATGTTCGCCTCCAATATGTGTGATTTGTATTGAGATGGTTCCTAAGCGATTCGAAACACGTGATCCTTATGTACGTGACGTATCGAGATTCGATAGCAGAGTATGCGTGCACCGCAGCTTAGCTTAGGGGTGCCATATATGTATATATATAATGAGAGTGGCTTATATATGTACTTGTGACTGATTCATTGTTACTTAGTAGATGCGAATGACTAATAGATTCAAATGGGTTAAGAATAATGTGAACTTAACTAATACTTGAGCTAAGTAATTTGATTAATGAATGTGTGAGTTATGAATATAATTTATTTGAATAATACGTGTGGCATCTAAAATAAGACCGTCTTGATAGGAGTAGAACAGACTAGTCAGGCAGTAATATAACTAGACAGAATTTAGAAGATGCGTTAGGCGTGCACAATAGTTGAGGGGTGAGGATCTCAAGTGAGGGCCCGTGACTACCATGTTATATATATATATATATATATATATGAGAGAGAGAGTGTGTGTGTGTGTGTGTATGTATGTGTGTGTGTGTTTTAATATTGTAATTTAAACACTTGCTATTTTTTTTAAAAATATTTTCACCTCGGGCTTTGACCCGTTTGCTTTCAAATCTATTTATTTTTGTAAAAATATTTTAGGTGCCCAGCCACACGGACACCAAGCATAGAAGTTCTGATCCGTTAATGTGTTATAGCTGCTATGGAAGTTACAGGATCTTGGTATTAAACGCCTCCATAATTCGCTTTGATTCTACTCAAAGATTTATTTATATCCGTTAGGGCATGTCGCCCATATAGTTCAGACATTTATTTCATTTCCGTTGTCAGACTTATTTATTTTTTTCAGATTTTGTTCTGGGTTTATTTATCCTTGCTACTATATATTGGAGTGTTTACTCCTGACCTCATTTATTTCATTATATTGGATTACACTTATGAGATTGTTCATGCGATTATTGAATGATGGTTTAAATTATTTGGTTGATGGTTATTGTAATTAACAAAATTTGACACTTCATTATTTTAAATATTAGGTGGTTAGTAATTAATTAAATATTTTCGACATTGATGTTATGAATTAAACTAACTTGACATTTTGAATTAATTTAAATAAAGGAGTAGCTACCCAGTATTTAATTAGTCGGGGTGTCACAGGTGGTATCAGAGCATCAGGTTCTAGAGTCCTTAGGATCTGTACGGCTTGTTATGCTTTCCGCATACCGTCCTTTGATATAGAACCCTATATTCTAGGATTGGTGTATTCTTTTGTGCATTTTATGTTCTTCAACTATTTTGAGATATTAATTGTAGACTCATAAAACTTCTCTCCTATTTCAGATGCCTTCTCGATGTGCACAGGGAGTTCCCAGGGATGCCCAGCCCGAGCCCCAGCCTACACCAGTGCAGGGTAGCATGAACGCCGCAGAAGTTGCCGCCATTATAGCCCATGCAGTAAATACAGCATTAGTAGTTGTGCATTAGGCACCACCTCAGACACCGGTGGT
This sequence comes from Sambucus nigra, assembly GCA_949130495.1. Lineage (NCBI taxonomy): Eukaryota > Viridiplantae > Streptophyta > Magnoliopsida > Dipsacales > Adoxaceae > Sambucus > Sambucus nigra. The sequence continues at coordinate 304,609,580 of OX422220.1, forward strand.
GGCCCCAATCCAGGCTCATGCATTCCCGTCTTCTTGGGAACATGTTAGAGATGCCTTTTAGAAGGCACATCCTCCGGAGTTTATAGGGAGCTCCGATGTTGTAGTGGCGAGCCAATGGAATAAGGACATCCAAAGGCACTTGAGGATGTATGAGTGCACAGATGTACAAAGGCAGATATCGGCTACGTTTAAGCTTGTCGGAGCAGCATTGCAATGGTGGGAGTCTATTACCACTGCTGAGGAGAGAGATGTTCTTACCATTCAGGAGTTCTAGGTGCGGTTTGACCGTAAATATTTCCCCTCTGTCGTTCAGACAGATATGAGGCAGAAATTGATGAATCTTAAGTAGGAAGGGAAGACAGTGGTAGAGTATGAGGTAGAGTTCACAAACCTTCTGAATGTAGTACCATATGAGATCTCGACGGAAGAGAAGAAAATCCAGAAGTTTATGGATGGGTTGACTTGGAGGATTCTCCAGCACCTACTAGGTAATCTCTCGTTGTCCACCTACTCCGATGTGGTTAATGCAGCACTACTTCACTTCCAGGACTATCGCTTTTATCTATCAAAGGGTAAGCGAGTAGGGGAGTCCAGCCAGCAGGGCAGGACAGGAGGTAATGGTGCCAGTGGGGCATAGCCAGCTCAGGGTCAGCATAGGCAAGGTGATCAGAGTTCCCAACAGGGCCATGGAGGTTTTAGGCATAACCAGTAGGGTTAGCACGATCATCAGGTCCAACAACAGTTTTAATAGGCCAGCATGGCCAGGGAAGGGATAGTAATGGCCATTAGGGCCCAGGGCAGCAGGGTCAAAGAAGGGGAAACTTTAATGGGAAGTGTTTCATATGTGGCAAGACTGGCCACAAGTGCCACAAGTGTCCTGAGAGGGGCACGGCCCTACAGTAGCAGCAGTAGGGTGCTCGACAGGAGCCCCAGATACCGATATTTCCCATCTCCCTCCCAGCACAACCACAGGTGCCAGTATTGCCACCTATTCCAGCAGTCCCAGTTCAGCAGGGGCAACTTCATTACGGGATGTGGTGGTCCCCATTAACTATGGTGGGTTAATTGGACTATGGTCGGTCCAGGCTTGCGAGAGTTACACATTTCCTATTGGGTTATGACATTAGAAAATAAAAATTGTTATTCAAATTGGTTATATGTGTGGTATGTGCATGTATATGGTCATTCACTAAGTTGTTATTTTTTACACTCCTATAATGTTATGTTTCAGGTATGCCTATCGTTTGGAGTTCACTGCCAAGTTAGGACGTTAAACGGGAGAATGGAGGATAAATAATGTGGGTTGAATATCAATAAGATTTTTGGGGTAAACGTTAAACTAAAGAACTCTTGTATGTAAAGTGCTTAGTACTTATCAGTTACATGTACAGGTAGTTATGTTTTCATCCAAACATGCCTTTGAAAAGAAAAAAAATCTTGTGTTATTTCCAGGAGATTTTAAAGTAAAGTATTATTTAAGGAAATTATTTCTAAATAAAATAATGATTTTAAATTAATTAAGTCGGGGTGCGATAAGAGAGTTTTGGCAACACTTATTATATTTGGGTATTACAACCCAATTTTTTACATGGGGCACTCCACAACGAAATGATGTAGTGGAAAGCAGGAACGAGACTCTTTTTGATATGGTTAGATCCATAATAACTTATTTAGATTTTTTGGATTCCTATTGAGGTTACGCATTGGAGACAGATACATAATTATTAAACTTAGTTTCATCTAAATCTATCTCTTCAACTCCCATGGAACTCTGAAAAGGTCGAAAGGTAAGACTAGTTCACGTTTGGATTAGGGGTATCCCAGGACACATGTTACGAAAGGAGACAGGAATTAAGAATCAAGGACGAATGTATTTCTCTTTATGGATACCCAAAAGGAACCGAGGGTGGCCAATTTTAAGATACTGGGGACCAGAAAGTATTTATTAGCACAAATGCAAGGTTCTTTGAGGAAGATTATATTATTGACCACAATCTCAATAATAATATTATCTTATAAGAACTAAGTGGATAGTAATAAGAAAATACTTCGGGACCACCCATATAGGAAGAAATATAAGATGATCTCGATAATACACTACCTAATAGTTTTAGGAGTATTATCGATGATCATGATTCACGTGTCACTTAGACTAGACTACAAATGGAGCAATGTCATAATGGGAGGGTCAGGTGTTATCCTGATAGGTTAGTGTATTTAGGAGAAAACTTCGGTGAAGTACCAAGGGAACACAAATTGGATCTCAGATCCTATGACGAGGCACTCCAAGATAAGGATGTCGAGATTTGGCTAAAGTCTATGGATACCGAGAAGGATTTAATGTAAGTGTGGGAACTTATAGACTTTCCAGATTAGCTAAAACCCATTGGGTGCAAGGGGATCTATAAAAAAATAGGATTAGACGAGAAGGTGGAAGTTTTCAAGGCACGACTTATTGCGAAAAGGTTCACTCAGAAAGGGGGGTCGATTATGAAGAGACCTTTTCACCGATAGCCATGATTATGTTTATTCAAATTATCTTATCTCTCGATATGCATCTCAATTTTGAGATTTTGTAGATGGATAACGAGATTGCATTCTTGAATGAAAATCTTGACGAGTGCATCGATAAGGTGCGACCTATGAATTTCATAGCAAAGTACCAAGAAAGCAAGGTGTACAAGATTAAGATATCCATTTAAGGACTTAAATAAGCATAAAGGTCTTGGAATATCTTATTTGATCAAGCAATCAAATCTTTTGGTTTTGATCAATGTGAGGATGAAACTTGTGTGTGTAAGAAGAATGATGAAATCATATTCGTATTTTAGTACTATTTGTAGATGATATTCTCCTAATAAGGAAAGATGTGGGTATATTCTCTAGTATAAAAGTGTGGTTATCTAGTTAGTTCAATATGAAGGTCTTAGGAGAAGTCAGTCACATCATAGGGACCAAGCTTTTGCGTGATAAAAAAATGGGATGTTGGGTTTATCCCAAGCTACTAATATCGACACAGTGCTCACAAGATTTAGCATGAATGACTCCAAGAAAGGGTTTATCCCTTTTATGCATAAAATCTCTTTATCTAATGATCAGTGTCCTAACACACCCGATCAGATAGAGAGGATGAGGAATATACTTCATGCTTCGACCATGGGAAGTCTCATGCATGCAATGGTTTATACTAGACCATATATTTGTTATATCATAGGCATGGTCAATAAGTTCCAGTCTAATCTAGGTGATGAGCACTAGACTGTTGTGAATCACATTCTCAAGTACCTGAAAAGACTACAGATTATGTGTTGGTTTACCCAATAGAGAGTATAGTACCCATAGGGTATGCTGACTCATATTTTTAATCATATAGAGACTCTGAGAAATCGACCTCAGGATATGTTTTTACCCTGGGAGGTGTATCCAGAAGTTAGAGGAGTATCAAGAAGTCTTGTATTGATACTTCAACTATGGAAGTCGAGTATATTGCCACTTCAGAGGCAGCGAATGAGGTTATTTGGATTCGTAACTTCCTAAGTGATTTGGGTGTGGTTCCTTCAGTGTAGTCGCCTATTGCTCTTTATTGTGACAATTGCGATGTGGTTGCAAATTCAAAAGAACCAAGGACTCGTGAGAGGGAGAAAGCGTAAGTATCACTTAATTCGAGAGATCGTGTAGAGGGGCGATGTCATCATGACAAAGATTGCATCTAAGGAAAACCTGGTGGATCTTTTTACAAAGAGCTTTACCAGCTAGAACTTTTTAATGTCACATAGAAGGAATGGGGGTCAAATGCATGGTCATATGACTTTAAGACTAAGTGCGAGATTATTGGGGTTTATTCATAAAACTATGTATAAAATATTTTATTATTGATTATAAAGGATTATTTTATTCATTTTGAAATGAGAATCAAGTTTGTGATAATACATTATATTTGTTTATATATAATGTTTTATATTAATGTCGGTCGGTAGAGCTCAATAAGAATTCTAGTGATACGACTTTGGGTTGATCACGAGGAGATTTGAATTATAGTTCTAGCACTATTGAAATGTTCACAACCTAGGTAGGGCCTTGACATCCAATCGAAGCAGTTGCGATATAATACTAGTAGTTTATCTCAAACTACAAGGAATCGGTGATAGTTCGGGAACTTGTGAGATAGTTCAGCAGAGGATTATAATCGGTACATCCAAGTAATGAATCGAATGAGATCACCCGTGAGATTTGAGTCTAAGGGTTGTCTAGATTAAACATGAAAAATCTCACATCATTTCCAAGGGATGCATAGATTCTTATTCCAGAGAATTATGAGGATGGTATACTTATGTAGTTGTCGCTTTGATTTTTGTGGGTTCCATTCAATATTATAATAAAATAATGTCTCATATTGGGTGACAGTTATGTAAGTAGGTCTGAGATCTTAATTCAAAGGAATCCACATTCGGGGATACCTAGGCTCGCGATACCCCCTTGATTGACTTATAATATTTTGTTTCCACTAGTAAACCTTACCAATGGATTATTTATAATTTGATAGAGGTAACAAATAAGTTAAGCCTGAGAATTAAGAAAATTAATTAGATGTTGGTTCAAGTCGATTAACCGTAAATTGACTTGACTAAGTGAGTATCGGAAGCTTAACATGGGGAATCATATTATGTACCATTATCAACTTCGCAAATAAGACCTCATTATATCCGAGTGATTCCTGAGATAATTAAGTTGGAGAGTATTCATAATTGTTTAATGGAATTAATCATGATTATATACAGAAAGGAAATAAATTACAGGAGTTGTAATTGGGTATTTTTGAATATTTATTTGAAGCAAATTTAATTATTTATCTTGGGTCCCTAATATAGTCCATATACCCAAGTAGTTAGGCCCAAACTCTCAAGAAACCCATTTTAGCCCAACCCGCCTTTTGTACTTGTATATAAAGTTGTGGAAAGGGATTTTGATTGTATAATACATTAGATTATGGTTTAAGATGAGTGAGAGAAAAGACTATTCATATTTTATGAAGAGGTCTAGAGACAGATCGCCATATCTCATTCATAATCAAAGGTTTTTATCTCAAAAGGTGTCTACCCAGCTACTTAACGTTGTGGAGGATCATACACTAGAAGATAATTCAAAATGTCTAAGAAAGTTTTTTGATATCCAAAATAGGGCAACCCCATCATCAACAACCAATTTTCTCCCTATCGGATTCGCAAACTTATTATGTTCTTTAGGTTTGTTTTTCAAGCCAAGTTTTGGTTTTACCTTTTTTTATTTTTTATTAATCGTAGATCCATGACTGTAAATTTTATTATGGGTATATCGATCCCAACAGAGAATGAGTTATTTTCCCGAAATCATCTTTAACACGACATTTACTTGTCCTTCCACCTTAGATGTGGAGGAGTTTCTCATGAATAGTTATTCTTCATTTTTAATTTGTTGATAAGTAGTGAACATCTTCTTGTTCGAGCAAATATAGTGTGTAACACCAGTCTCCACCCACCATTCTTTTGTATTTCTTACCATGTTGGTTTCAAAGACAACCGCAAAGAGGTTTATGTCAAAACATCATGATAATACGTAAATATTGCGTATTTCATCTCTCGAACCTACGCATTTTAGCCCCCTCGGGTATCTTATTCCCTATATTTATGCTCGTTAACCAGACAACCTCGAATTTTTATGTTAACATGCTTTGTAGGGGTTGATTGAGCTTTAATAGGTATTTGGATGCTGAGTGTGAAGGTCGGACGCATTTCGGCTAATTTTCGTATGTAATTGCACGTTCAAGGGCAATTCAGTCAATTCACAGTTTGGGAACCTGGTCCAACATCTTCATGAAAGTTGTATCCCTCCTCGCAACCTTCGTGTGGTCACAAACGGTGAGGGATTCTGATCCCTAACGAAGAAGTTACGGCGATTTTAGCGGAGAATTCCAAATGAGCCAAAATAGGAGGAAGATTGATGCAGACCTGCTTGATCGATCGATCGATCAAAGGGATCGATCGATCGATCCCCCAATTTTCATTCTTCAATGGGAAGAAGTGGGCTCATATTTGAGCGATCGATCGATCGATCAAAGGGATCGATCGATCGATCCGTTGTTTTCTGCAGATATTTTCCCTTTTATTTTCTTTTTCCTTTTCTTTTCTAATTTAATTCCAACTTACTATATAAAGGAATTTTGTTGTAAATATCAAATATACTTAGATATATTATATTTTAGATAGTTTTAGGTTAGGGTTTGAGGGTTTTGAGAGCTTTTTCTTCTTCCTCATTTGGTTGACACCCATTTGGGTTTGTAAGTTACACTTTTCTTTACCCTCTCCATTAATATAGTTGTCTTCCTTTATTTAAATTGCTTTATAGTTAATTTACATGCTTTCATAATTAGGTTTACATGATTTCTTTCCGTGCTTTCTAGTGTAGTTTTATTTCATTTATTTATCGCGTTTTTAATATGCTCTTTAGCTAAGTTAGTCTATGTTGCGTCGGATTGAACTCATTATGGGTTGACATGTTGCTTTGCTTTGGTGATGGAGTTTACGGGTCTATTTCTGGTGCGTTGTTCTAGTTATTATGCCTAGGATATTTTACGGGGCATATTATGTATGCTTTGTACTTATGACCTTGCGTGCATAATTTCTGGGGTATTTGTTAACGCCAAAATCGTATTAGGCATTTATGCGAATTTAGGGGTGTGACAACCCTTGATTTAATTAACTGTCGAAACGGGACGCATTTGTAATAACTCGTCGACCCATGTAACCATTTTATACTAATTAACTCGGGTGAGGGATATTCGACGTAACCTATAGTTTTTACTCGCTTTATTAGTCTAGCTTTATTTTCCCTCGCCTAGATTAATATTTCCCTTTTGTGCATCTTTTCCTTTTTGTGTATATTCATTGTTAACGCAAAAATTCTCCATCTACGAGGACCAATCAGAAAAGGACACATGTCATCCTACGTGGTAATATTCGACACCCGAGGAGAGTTGGTCGGCATCCGAGGAGAGTTGGTCGGCACCCGAGGAGTGTTAGTCGGCATCCGAGGAGAGTTGGTCGGCACCCGAGGAGAGTTAGTCGGCACCCGAGGAGAGTTGGTCGGCACCCGAGGAGTGATAGTCGGCACCCGAGGAGAGTTGGTCGGCATATCAACCAGGAAGATCAAAGGATAACTATGCATTTAATGTGCATTAATGAAGATGGCAGCGCATTTAATGAGCCTTAATGTACATTTATACTGTAGATGACAACACATAGCATACCAAGCAATTCAACAATTAGATTCGTTGAATGTAGACATAATATATAAATGTCTACATTCAATGAATCTCTTTATCTCCCATCACTATAAATACATGTATTCCCTTAGCCAAAAGGGGGAAGAGAGATCCGGAAGAACCGAGAGACACCATACACAAGATCCACACCCTTTTCCTCCCTCTCTCTACCACATTGTGATATTGTAAACCCCTGGGAATAAAATAACAGTGGACGTAGGCTTTTCCTTATAGCCGAACCACTTTAAAAATATTTGTCTCTTATATGTTTGATGTGAATGTTTATCTTCATCTTCAATCTCATCCTCATCATTTATCTGCAGGCCATTTTCTGTCTTCAACATTCATCTTTTGCACTTTTATTTAGGAATATTTCATCCTATAAATTCTATCAACTCGTCTCTGTGGATTTTCGATACCCGAATTACCGCTACACTTGTATCGCAAGTGCAGTCGTAATTTAGGTTTCTGTATTGAGGCGATGAACAGAAAACAACGATCGGCGTTTTGACGCAATGCCACTTCTCACCCTTAATCAAAATGGTGCCATTGTCGGGGATGAGATTGTTTTAGAATTTATTTGATTTAGTATTTTGTAGTATTTTCTTTCTATTTGTATTATTTGGCTAACCTTTTTGCAGGACTTCTACATTTGAGCACCTAGAAACGCTTGAATTTCCCACGCGCATCTACTTTATGGAATTCACCACTTCGAGCCATTTTGGGGGTAAGCATGTCTTATTCCAATTATTTTCGTAATCATTGTTATAATTCTCAAAATGCATGTGATCCTATGACTTTCGGTCAACACTTAGAGTCCTAAAAAATTACAAATTCAAATATGACTTTGGGCGAGTATAACGAAAGTCAAAATTTAGGTTATTGGAATTCTGATGATGATGATAATGATTTTGGGCCTTTAATTCCTTATAATAGGAATTTTGAAACGAATTGCAATAGTTTTCAAAATTCTTATAATAATGAGTTTAAGTTTAAGTCCGATGGTAATTTTCAAAGTTCGCATTTTCAAGAATCCGCACCTTGGCCTATGACTTTTGGCGAGGACTTGCGTATGCTTGAGAATGAGAAAATTGAAAATCATCGGAAAAAAAATCGTTTGTGGGAACATGAGTTAGATTTATTATTTAAGTCAGACGAAGATTTTGCTTCCGAGACTTTTGAAGTCGAACAATGTTTTGAACCAAATGAGGACTTTGTGCCTACTTTGGAACAAACTATTGTTGACTTGGCCCATTGCGTAATAGATATTGAAAGTGAGGATGAAAATGACGTAATATCTATTTGCAATGAAATGATTTCTTCTTTGGCCCCAAAAGAAGAACATTTCATTTAAAATGATCTTATTTCTTTCGAAACTCAATATTCAACCGATGATAATGCATATCTTGAGTTTGAATTTCTTTTCTCCCCATTTTTATTCTCTATTTTCACACCATTACAAGTACCCAATGATTCGGTTTCAAACTTTAATGTTTTAAACCTTTTCGCCGATGAGGAGTACTTGCTCAATTCGCCTTCCATGATGGAATCTTTGCCTCCATGTGCGCAACCTCCCATTCCAATTGCAAAATCCTTGGGAGGATATTCGGATTTTCTTGGTCCTCACATGTTTTTGTCTCCCGTTCAATCCAAATCCCCCATCGTCCTCCAAAAATTTTAATTGATGATGGTTCATTTCTTCCGCCTTACACATGCCTTCCGTTGTTCAAATAGAATTCATATTTTTCAGAAGGCATGCTTGAGTGTGAGGGTACACCAATTATTCTCCAAAGTCAAATCGTTTTCATGGTGGACCCTCAACAATTTAGACTTCTAGTGTACAGTTAGTGTGAAGCCTAAATAGTAGGTTGTATATAGTTAGCTTTTTGTTCTTTCTTTCTTTTTATTTATTCTTTCCTTTTTAATTTAGTATAGTGTAATTAGTTAACTTTTTGTTATTTGTTTTTGCTATGCTCGGTACTAACTTGTTTTGTAGAATCTTTGGACTTATGCTGATGGTGATCGCTCCAATTTTGGGTAATATCGCTCTTTTCCTCTCTTTAACTTGGTTCTTAATTCACATTGAGGACAATGTAAGGTTTTAAGTTAGGGGGTGTGGGATATTCTATCCATTTCTTTATTTAGTCCATGTTTTTGCTCACATGTTAGTTACTTAGTATGCTTTTCTTAGAAAATTCAAAATTTTCAAAAAGCTTTTCTTTCTTTTTTCTCCTTTATTGGGCAATTTGCCTTTGTTTCTGATGATAAATTTCAATAATTGCCCGATCCAATAGACAACCCAATGATGCATGTCCTCGATTTTAAAAGTTATTAGACTTTAGTCCTCACTTATTGATATTATGAATAACTTCATGAATTAAACTTTAATCCCATGAGCACATGCACTTTTCTTGCCTTATTGATTTGGTTTAAGATTTTTATAACTCGGTAATCTTTTTTTGTATTGTATATACTTACACCGAGAAAGCTTTGTACCTTTCGTCGTTTGTGAGTGTTATACACTATTCTTTCCTCTTTGAAAACATTGAATTCGTCGGTAATCTCTCTATTCTTTCATTGATCGTTCATTAATTAAGTTTATATCTTGAAATGTATTACTTGAACATGATTTTCAAAGTTTGTTTTGACTCGAGAATTGCATAAACTTTATGAAATAATCATAGGCCATCTTTGTTATATCACCCATATTAGCCTTGACCTCACCATATATGTCTACCCTCGTCAACCCCTTTAAGACTAAATATTAGCCTTTCGTTTCATAACCCAAAATCCTATAACCAACTCTAAATTGGAGTTTTAGACCATACATACACCTTTCATACCTTTGTTTGGAATTTTACTTGGTATTGAATGATGTCGGTTGCAATTTAGGCATATGAGAGTGAGAAAAGTAATGAACAGAGATGTGAAAAAGTGAAGAAAAAGATAAGTGAAAAGCAAAAGAAAACAAAAGAAAACATGAGAAAAGAAGAAAAAGGAAAGAAAGAGAAAGTTGTAAATGTTGTATATAGTTCAATAAGCTTTGTTAACTCTCCCCATTGTTATATTCAATGCCTTTTATGGATTGTATTTTCCAATTTTTATATTGCCCGCATTTTCCATTATCCCGAGTTTTCATCTCCGAAGACTTTGAATCCGTACATACATATCCTTCATTTCGTACCCTAGCCAATCCTACATTACAACCCTATTAAAGTCCTATGTGATCTTAAGTTGATGTAATTCAAAGGTTTAAATAGTTTTGATAATCTGTGAAAATACATTCCGCCTCCTTTAATGTGCGGTATCTTTCATTGAGATTACAATTTTTCATTTCATATATAGCGTTCTTCAATTGTGACATGTGCGCGGCCTAGTTTCCATTTACGTTTACTCTTTATGCCCGCATGTTTCGTGTGTTACCTCCCTGTTTCGAGCGAATTCACTTGATCAGTGTAATGCTCATGAGGATTGAATATATGCTTGCTTTATTTAGTATCCGATTTATTTAAGTTTTTTCCAAATCACACTTTGCATGTGCTCGCTCCCCTCCCACATTTTAAGGTTTCAATATTATGAGGTGCATTCTATAATTTTGTCGATTTGGACTTTTGTTTGAATTCGTTTAATATGCTAATACTGCGTATGAAGTCTTTTTCGTTGTTGTTGAGCTTGTCGCATGTTGGTTTGGGCTTATTTTGAGGAAACCATATGATGTTTGTAGGTATCGTCCCTGAAAACCCTCACGAGACGACACTCGTCCACTAGGGTAACCTAGGGGTTTAACGACTCATTGTATACGCTAAACGCAATCAAATCGCCCGCGAAAGTGGCCTTCTTCTTTTATATCATATTTTTGTACTCGTATCCTGCTTTTGGTTTGAATGTAGTTCTTATTTTATCCTATTTCATTGCTAGGGAATAGCAATGTGTAAGTTAGTGGGTGTGATAATACGCAAATATTGCGTATTTCATCCCTCGAACCTACGCATTTTAGCCCCCTCGGGTATCTTATTCCCTATATTTATGCTCGTTAACCAGACAACCTCAAATTTCTATGTTAACATGCTTTGCATGGGTTAATTGAGCTTTTATAGGTATTTGGATGCTAAGTGTGAAGTTCGGACGCATTCCGATTAATTTTCGTACGCAATCGCACGTTCAAGGGAAATTCAGTCAATTCACTGTTTGGGCACATGGTCCAGCATCTTCAGGAAAGTTGTATCCCTCCTCACAAGCTTCGCGTGGCCATGAACGTGTGAGATTCCGATCCCTAACGAAGAAGTTATGGAGATTTTAGCATAAGAGAATTCTAAGTAAGCCAAAACAGGAGGAAGATTTATGCAAACCTGCTTGATCGATCGATCGATCAAAGGTATCGATCGATCGATGCCCCAATTTTCATTCTTCGATGGGAAGCAGTGGGCTCATATCTGAGCGATCGATCGATCAATCGATCCCCTGTTTTCTGCAGATATTTTCCCTTTTATTTTCTTTTTCCTTTTATTTTCTAATTTAATTCCAACTTACTATATAAAGGAATTTTGTTGTAAATATCAGATATACTTAGATATATTATATTTTAGATAGTTTTAGGTCAGGGTTTGAGGGTTTTGAGAGCTCTTTCTTCTTCCTCATTTAGTTGACACCCATTTGGGTTTGTAAGTTACACTTTTCTTTACCCTCTCCATTAATATGGTTGTCTTCCTTTCTTTAATTGCTTTGTATTTAATTTACATGTTTTCATAATTAGGTTTATGTACTTTCTTTCCGTGATTTCTAGTGTAGTTTTATTGCGTTTATTTACCGTTTTCTTTACCACGTTTTTAATATGTTTTCTAGCTAAGTTAGTTTAGGTTGTGTCGGATTGAACACATTCCGGGTTGACATGTTGCTTTGCTTTGGTGATCGAGTTTACGGGTCTATTTCTGGTGCATTGTCCTAGTTATTACGCCTAGGAGATTTTACGGGGAATATCATGTATGCTCCGTGCTTACGACCTTGTGTGCGTAATTTTGGGGGTATTTATTGACGCCAAAATCGTATTAGGCATTTATGCGAATTTAGGGGTGTGACAACCCTTGATTTAACTATCGAAATGAGACGCATTTATAATAACTCGTCGACCCATGTGACCATTTTATACTAATTAACTCGGGTGAGGGATATTCGACGCAACCTATAATTTTTACTCGCTTTATTAGTCTAGTTTTATTTTCCCTCGCCTAGATTAATATTTCCCTTTTGTGCATCTTTTCCTTTTTGTGTATATTCATCTTTTGCACTTTTATTTAGGAATATTAAATCCTATAAATTCTAGCAACTCGTCTCTGTGGATTTTTTATACCCGACTTACCGCTATACTTGTATCGCAAGTGCAATCATAATTTAGGTTTTTGTATTGAGGCGGTGAACAGAAAACAATGATGGCGTTTTGACGCAACGCCACTTTTCACCCTTAATCACATCATCGTATAGTTTCTCAATTTCGGTCATGTTTTCTTGGGCAACCTTTTTCTTAAATTTCTCTTGCTTCTTCGATTTACTACAATCCTTGGAAGATGCTCTTGCTTGTTGCAATTGAAGTACTTACCTTTGAACTTTTTAGATGTACTGTTATAAACTTCGAAATTTTCCTTAAATTATAAAAGCTCTAATACCACTTGTAAGGGACGCACGTTCCAGAAAAATTCAAATTTTTAATTTCAAAATGGATGGTTCATGAATATTTTGAATTTTACAAGTTCTTTCAAAATTAATTTATACTTCTTACACAAAAAATTTAATTTAATTTCTAAATTTTTCAAATCAAACAAAACATGAATTTTTTCAAATTAATTATTCCGACTTGAATTAAAGTAAACCAAAATTTCCCAATATAATTAAACACCAATTAAATAACTTTTTGTGGTTAAACTAAATTTTATCTTGTTAAACCTAATCATGCGTGTGGATTAATTTTCAAGATAAAATAAACACAACCACAACGTTGTGATGTACGAGCAAAACCGACAACAAGAAAACTCTCGAGTGTCCAACCACAAGTCCACTAAGTACGGAATTACAAAAGGACACGACAGAATACTAAGACAATGACTCGATGCCCTCGCAAACCTTGACGCTCTTTGTTCCTTCAACCTCTATCTAGTGACAACACAGGAGTCCACCTGCGCCTCAGAGTTCACCAATGGGGAAAAGCTATAATCAAACACACGAAGTCCACCATATGTACACTACGAACACGAAATCCACCGCAAGAAATAACCTCAATATTGTAAAGAATAAAACTCGATACCAAAACTGATCTCAAACATTTATCATGTAGAAACTTGGATCATAAAACGAATTGGGTGTAAACTTGGTTTTTGTCTTGAAAGATAAATCATTAAAGATTAACAAAAATTCAAGGGACTTTTTGGAAGAGTGTTTTCTCTCAAAGTTTGGAAAAAATCAACGGAAAAAGTTAACTCCCGCACTATATAAATGAGTGGAAAAAGTAGTGGGAGGTTATGGAGAAAAACTGCTCAATAACTAATATTTTTTTTGCAAAAAATTGACTGGTCGTTCGAACGAGTCTCAATCTAGTTCGAACGAGTTGTAAGTGCATGCAAAACAAAATCTTGTTAGAAGTCATTGGAACGAGGTCATTTGAACGAGAGATTGTTCGAACGATATTTTAGGCCTTGACTTTAGAAATTTCGATACGAAGGCCTGGCCGCCAGTTTTGTATTTTTTTTGATTTTTTTAATTAGTTCTGATTTTTCTACAGAAAGGAGTCTGAGAACAAAATCTTTAGATAGTATGAATTCAAAAAAATTGACAAAAATTTTAACACTCGATAATAAATTTCCAACTCTCAACATATTATTATCATTCATACCTGAGAGATCCTTGGACTATTGATGATGAACACAAGGCACGAGGCATGGAGCATGATGTGATTATTTTTTACTTTGTCACTACATCTTCAACATTAATGTCATATGCTTTAAAGGTAACAAATAACTTATATCAAATGACTCAAGGAGTTTTGTCCAGAATTAAGCCAACACTTTCAAATTGGCTCAATTGGAAATTTGTCCTTACAAATTTCCCCCTTTGGATATTCTGGGACAAAATCAAAATTAAAAACCTATGGCCTGTTAAGCTCGTCTAAAAGATATAATCCCAACCCAAATTAAAAAATACAGATTCTTGAGCAACACATATGTTGAGAAGTTTTGCATTAAAAACTTTACCACTTGGTTGAAAAACTCCATACTTAAACACACCATTAAACGCATAGGGAATATAAGAATATTAAATTCTCCCCCTTTGTCTAACATTATCTACCTAAGAAAGATGTTTCACCCTAAGTTATATCTCCCCAAACTAAAAGAGTTATATGCCATTTCTCCCCATTTTTGTTCAGGAATAGACAAAAGTTAAGATGAACAGATTTACGTAATTTCTCCCCGGTTTAACCAATTCTCCACCTAAAAGAAACAAAGGATAAGCATAAAGGAAAAAAACTATATCATGCAATGGTGTATAGTGATACAAGAACATCAAAGCAACTAATCCATACGAAGAACAATAGAGACCAACTGAGATGCGATAGCAAAATGATACCAACTAGAATGTACTAATATAAGCACGGGATATCAATGAAAAGTCGCAACAATATAGATACCTATATCAACAAAAAGCATATATGGACTAAATATGAAAGCAAAGACTCAAAAACAAATGATACCATACATATAAATATGAAAAAGATATCAATGAAGTACAAACACATATATACATAGGTATAAAGACCACACAAGACACTAAACACAGTAAGCTTTCCACACTTATATGGTATAAATGTATACAAATAAAATTGTGGTAAACGGAAAGAATGGTCGTGAACTAGAGACAAAATAATTATGACCGAATCACTTAAATATGTTCAAGGAGTTCTATTTGATTGCAAAACTTTTTCAAACTTAGTTTTAGCCTCATGTGACAAGATAAAGAAATCATAGAACAAACAAGCACAATGCACAAAAGCCTAAAATTTTAATGATTCTACAAATCAATAGAGGCATGACAAAATAAGCATAATTGGGATTCATTGTACAAACCCGTTGATCTTCAACTAAACACCCTCAAAAGGTAAACATATTACATATTTTATTTTATTTTCTCAATTCTTTAGAAGTTATTGCTTTTAAAAGATCAAATAAACTAAACTTTGTTGGCCGTGGATACTTTTTTCAATTCGACACTTTTTTAGGCTCTTTTTCAATGGTGGCTTTTCATGTAAAGTTGACTTTCATTGCCCGATTCCATTGCTAAACAAAACTTTATCGGATATATGTTTATCTATTTTTCTCAATTCGGGCAACGGTTCTTACATGCACAAATTTCCCATAGCCAAGAAATATATAGAAGTTCAAGATTGATGGGATAACATCTCATAAAACTCAAATATACATGTGAGGTTAATGTTCAAAAGAGCTCGTGCATGTGTGTGAAGAGGCATATAAAAAGATAATCCACTAAACAAATCAAACTCAAACTTCTCCATACAAGCATGATGAAGAACAATTTAAGAATTAAAATTTATAACCAAAAGTTCTAGCCACGTGGATATGGAGAGATATAGGATTCAAAAACAAGGATGTGCCACATAAAATGTGTAAAACTAAAATACACAAAAAAAAAATTGAGTTTTCAAATTTTTAATCAAATTTTAAAACAAAGATAAAAAGGACAGCCAAAATATTTTTGAATTTTTCAAATAAATGAAAATTTAAAATATAAAATACTCAAAACACATACAACTAGCAAACACATATATCATGAAGTACAAAATCTAGTGTATGTAAAACATGTAGGCACTCACCCATAAGATATAGCAAGTGAAGAGTCATGTGCAAGCATGCAAAAATAAAACATTATAACATTCATACGTGCTTTTCGGTAGTGAGAACCATCAAAAATAGTAAACCTCGAAAATGATAAATTTTCATATTCAAGCCTAAAAGGATCTAGCATGATAAATTCTTAAACCCGCTCTAATACAACTTGTAAAGGGGCAAAAAATAGAAATTTTTAATTTCAAAAGGGATGGTTCATGAATATTTTGACTTTTATAAATTCTTTCAAAATTAAATTATACTTCTTACGCAAAAACTTCAATTTAAGTTCTAAATTATGCAAATCAAAGCAAACATGAATTTTTCCAAATTAATGATTTTGACTTGAATTGAAGTAAACTAAAACTTTCCAATTTAATTACGCACCAATTAAACATTTTTTATGGTTAAACAGAATTTTATCTTGTTAAACCTAAGCATGCATCTAGATGAATTTGCAAGATAAAATAAACACAACCACAACACCGCTATGTACGAGAAAAATCCACAATAAGAAACCTCGGACGGCCCAGTCACAAGTCCACTAATTATGAAATTACAAAAGAACACGACAGAATACTTACACAATGACTCGACGCCCTCACAAGCCTTGACACTCTTCATTCCTTCAACCTTTGCCTAGTGACAATGTAGGAGTCCACCTACGCCTCGGAGTCCACCAATGGGGCAAAGCTACAATCAAACACACGGATTCCACTGTATGTACACTACGAACACAAAATCCACCGCAAGAAATAATCTCAATAGTGTAGAGAATAAAACCAGGAGCCAAAACTAATCTCAAACATTTATCATGTAGAAACTTGGATCATAAAACGAATTGGGTGAAAACTTGATCTTTGTTTTGAAAGATAAATCATTAAAGATTAATACAAACTCAAGGGGATTTTTGGAAGAGTGGTTCCTCTCAAAGTTTGGAAAAAGTCTGCGGAAAAATTTTAGTCCCGCACTACATAAATGGGTGGCAAAAGTAGTGGGAGGTTATGGAGAAAAACTGCTCAAAAACTAAATCTGCACCAAAACGGCTCAAAAAATTAACTCCCGATCGTTGGAACAAGTCTCAGTCTCGTTCGAATGACATTCGAATGCGATGTCAATGCACGTAAAATAAAATCTCGTTAGAAGTCATTCGAACGAGGTCGTTCAAACGAGGTCACCTGAATGAGAGTGTTCGAACGAGATTTCAGGCCATGAATCGAGATAATTTTGATCCGAACTTGTGGCCGCCAGTTTCATATATTCTTTTTTTTTAATTAGTTATGATTTTTATACAGAAAGGTATCCGAGAACAAAATCTTTAGATAGTATGAATTCAAACAAAAATTTTATCACCTAATAATAAATTTCCAAGTCTCAACATAGGATTGTTTTCGGATTTCTTTTAAAACATTCGGTTATCCTTTATTCTCAGCCTAACAATCAAGTCGAGCCCCATTTGTTTACTTTGGTGCTTTAAATAATTTATGAATTATTCCAAAAGGGTGGTAATTTTCTATTACCGTTGCCACTTAAAATGTTTCACTTAAAACTATATTTTTATCACTTATTTCATGAAAAATTAATTAAAACTCGTGGACTTGTCTAATGACAGTCTTTGAATCTAACATATTAAAATCAAAAAATCGCTCGACAACGAATTTCTTCATTCCGACGCCTTCCATTTTATAGTTTTTATCCAAAGACTCCCATAGAAATTTTGATGTTTTTATTTGACTATATACATTGTATAATGTGTTGTCCAATCCGTTAAAGATGTAGTTTTTGCATAAAAATCATAATGCTTTCATGCTTCTACAGTGGCCAAAGTTGTCTTATCCATTTTCTTTTATTAACCACGGGTGTTTCCTCATGTAGAAACCTTTAAATATTCTTAGTTGTGAGATAAAATAACATTTTCTGTGGCCATCTTTTGAAATCAAGTACGGTGAATTTTTCAGGTTACTCACCATGGGTTGCATGAGATGAAATTATGATAGGGAAGTTTGTATTAATAGGACTGGTCACATTGTTTTCAAAGGATTAAGTTGCCATTTTTTGTTAATTTTTACAAAATTACTATTAAGGTTCTCTTATGATAGTAAAATAGAAATAAAAACATGTATATGTTGTAAAATATAAAAATAAAATATATACTTTATATTTGTATTCTAGAAAAATGGTTTCTGGAAAAAAAATTGACAATATTTTCTGCAAATAATCACTTTAAATTTGTAATTTAATAGTATTTCGTAAAATAATTTATGTTAACAGGTGATTAATACAGTAATTAAAATCCTATGAATTATATCTTAAGATTGTTATCCCAGAAATATATTTTACTAAATAATGGATATATAAAATACAAAAAAAAACAGTATAAACAAGAAAGAACTTAGAGTTCGTGATTGTAAATTTGATGAAGAGGATGATAGATTTGAGTGTTGGATACTCTTTCTTTAAGACATAATCCCCTCCCTCTATGGTACTTACGACAATGGACAATGAACATCTACCTCCTAGGATACAACAGTCTCGGCAAGTGTAAGAAGCACTACAATGTGCTCTCCCCATGAACCAAAAATGGTGATAATTTCTCTGACTCGAAGGAATAAGAATAAAGGTAGAAGAAATAATTTTCGAAATGAAACAAAAGGAAGGAAAGTATTTTATATATAGGCCTTGAAGTGCCTTTTTCCAAATAGTCATGTCTGTTCATAAATGGCCCAGATTTAATTTGTTATAAATGACACTCCAGGTTTAGTGATGCTTCAAACCTAATTAAAATGATAATATTCCATTAATGTTTTAATTTTAATTAAAACAACAACGTTTTTAATGATAGTTTTAAATAATTAAAACTGTGACATTTTGGAAATAATTTCAGCGCAATTTTAAAGACCAAAAATTGTGTAAGCCTAAATAAATTTTCAATAAAAAGATAATATTGGTTAGAGAAAGACCCACGATTAATAAACATGGGCACAAGTCGGGCCAACCAACCAGCAGTGCGTGCCGATTTTTGGGCCAAAGCCCAAACCATGCATAGTGTAAGTCTTCTTAAAAGGGTTGGGATACCCCAAGGGCATCCAACCCTTTATACCAACTTGTTGGTATATCAATTACACCCATTTCTTATATTTTTCTATATGGGACATGAGTTATACACCAACTACACCAAGGTACTTCATGAGCTAAATGGGTACTTTCAAACCAAATTTCTCCTTCATTTATTTTTTTAACAAAGGATTGTACAACATTGTTCACCAAGTCAAGGAGAAAGCGTTGGTAGCTTGACCCGACATTTTAATAATGTTGGTCTCATATTAATTATGGTTTAAAATTTGTCAAAAAATCAATTTGGTTAAAACAAAAATGGCTTAAATACCCATTTAAAGTTATTTCATCAAACAGTTTCTATTATTAAATAAATTCTTAATTTTGAATAGGGAAATTTTAAATCTCTTCACGTTTACAAATTCATTTAAAGTTATTACCTAACATCCTCGATCTTCTCCTTGTGATCACTGTGAAGAGTAGTTTTTTTGGATATACCAAGCCATCATGTCTTCACGTCTGAGAGGTTGTTAAATTCATCATCACCTTCACATCACTTCTATTCCCATCAACAAATGCTCTCATTTTGTTAGAGAATTTTGTCTTAATGGAAACTAAGGCCTTATGTGACAGTAATGAAACTCCAAGGCAAATTTTAAAAAGTCAAAAAATTTTGAAAATTTTCAACTTTTAGACCGTTTAATAGCCTAAATTTGCCTTGAAATTTATTTTTCATGTACAAGACCCTTAAGAAAATTTTGCTAACTTTGGGGGGCAACCAATTCTTTTAGGGGGAGGTGGCAGATTTTTTTTGCCACCGTTGGGTGACAAATCACTCAAAGTCAATTTTTTAAAAATCTATATATTCCGTATATATATATATATATATATATATATATATATATATATATATACTTTGTATATTTCATATATGTATATATTTCATATATTTATATTTAATATATTTCGTATATTCATATATTTCGTACATTTATACATTTCGTATATTTAATGTATTTCGCACATTTAATATATTTTTTAAAAAATTTGTATAATTCATATATTTTTGTATATATGTTTCATATATTTTTTGTATATTTCCTATATTTCATATATTTTTTCTATGTTTTTAAATATTTCATATATTCTGTATATTTTATACATATTTTTTCGTACATTTCATGTATGTATATATTTATTTTCATATATAATATTTATATTTTGTATATTGTATATATGTATATATGTATATATTTAGTATATTTCATATCTTCAATATTGTGTGTGTGTGTGTGTGTGTGTGTGCGTGTGTGTGTATATATATATATATATATATTATCTGTAAACAAATTTTCTACATTTATTTCTATTTTCGGCTTTTGTGTTTAATAAAAAATGTAGAAAATTGATGATTTTCCAATTAGTATAAAACATATACATGTTGGAAAAAACTAATTTGCCTTTGAATTATTTGTCGTTGAATCAATTGCCCTGAAATCATTTTCATTTAGCCTTTCTATCAAACATAGCATAAGCGACCATTTAGCTATGACCTTATACGTAGACTGTCTTGAAACGTAAAACAAATTTTTCATGCCAGATAGGATGGATTTGGGGTTTAGGAAATAGGTTTGGGTGTCGTTCTTAAACGTTCTAACGTATGCTAAGTTGGTGTCGCACTGCACCTTTCCCTTGAAGAATATAACGCGACGATTGTTTTGTCACGCCACTAACAAATACTAAAACCCAAACTTCCATGTAGTGGATATTGATTTTTCATTTAATTATTTGAACAAAATAATTAGTATTTTCATTATAACAAGAATCTGGTGTGGACTTATGGTCTGCATGTACTTTTATATTATGTATATGTGTCAGTTATTTATATTGAAGATGATCTAATATATATAATTGAACTCACACGAGGGATATCATGTCACTAGTTCCTTATAGTATAAATAACTTTTCACAGCCTTTGATAAAATTGATACTAATATTAATATGGGCATATCAAAATCCTCCGATGTAATCAGTCTTGGATACAAGAAATGGTTCAT
This sequence comes from Sambucus nigra, assembly GCA_949130495.1. Classification (NCBI taxonomy): domain Eukaryota; kingdom Viridiplantae; phylum Streptophyta; class Magnoliopsida; order Dipsacales; family Adoxaceae; genus Sambucus; species Sambucus nigra. The sequence continues at coordinate 304,630,873 of OX422220.1, forward strand.
AACCAGAGGACAAAACTATTACACTTGGTGTAACTAAACATGATCAAAGTAGAGGTATTCTTCTCTATATTCTCTTTAATAAATAAGGAAAACTCCTCACTATTATTTGAAAATTTCTAGGGGTATTAATCGAGTGAAATATGGAATTTACACGTGAACTTATTATTATTTTTCTTAATTTGCTTATAGTTCAAACTCAATAAGAAATGTAAGATCTTTGTAAATTAGGCAATAATACTACTCACATGGTGGATAATATTTTTTAATATAGAATCTACATCTCGCTTCATTAGATAAGTGATATCCTCTAGAAGTTACATAAAAGTGTGATGGTGACAAATCTTATTAGTGTATTTTTGTAAGGATCGTTTGGCAAAATGTTCCTCAAAAATTTTTAATTAACGTTTAGTCCAAGACGTTTTATTTAGTTCCGAAAAGTCCCTCACCATGTAAAACTCTCACAAACACTTTTCCTTCTCTTACTTTAAACTCTAAGCAAAATTTGTCAAAAAAATAGATAAGGGGCTTTTTAAAACATAATAAATAAGGTGGACTAAGTGCAAAACGTACTTATCTCCTAGGGACTAAACATTAATTATTCCTTCTTGTAATGGAACATATCTTATAATTTAAATGGATGTTACTTGATGCTAGAAACTAATGTTAATCTAGTTGTGATTTAAATCTTTTGATTATCCAACAATCAATCAATCATGGCATTAATATGATCTAACATATTTTAAGATGAGATACAAGGATTTTATGTGGTCGACCCCAAAAATCCTTTACCAACATCCATCAGTGATGAATCTTCATAGCAAAATTAGTTCATTGAATCCATTTAAGCACGATACAACCGTTCATTCTGAGTCCTTACTCCGAAAAAGTAACTCTACAATATTCAACACCACTTGCTCATTTTAGGTGCTCAATACATATATTTATAAGTCTTAAAGTGGGATGATCAGGTGAGAGATGGTGGTGTAAAAGGAAATTTTCCATGTTGTGAAGAGTATATAAAGGGTTATATAGTGATAAGGTATGTGAGCTAATCATGAATTAGTTAATGTACATGGGTAAAAAATATTCTCATATCTTGCCATAATCCTCCATAACAGTTTATAATGATGTCACCAGATCATGTGAGTTGAGAAGTTAACAACAAAGTGACAAAGCATCTATCTTATACAGCGGATCTAGGTTATATAAGGCCGAGGCTAAAGTGAATCTTTTAAGTTGACTTTTTATCCATCTGGAAAGTGCTTTCTACCTCCATGGAGAACAAAGTCGAGTTCTCAATGCCATGTGTCATACCCATGGTCATCCACATATTCAAGTACATATTAGGGTATAAAAAATTATACACCTTGGCCCTAAAGGAGACTCGTGATGTTAGTTTCATGGTGTGTGTCATAAATTTAGGGTTGATATCTCTTACTACATGGGCAAGGGGTTTGAGCGTAGACCTCAACCTCGTATCCTTCTTACTAGACATATGTTGTCTCTAGAACCTTGACATGTTTAGAGAATATGCTATGTATGAAAAGTGTCCTACTATATGTGGGGTATGCTCAGCATGTGTTAGTATTATCATTGCATTGTACCTTATGAGTTATGCACATATTTTTAAACCTTTTTTATTCTCTTCCTTAAAACCAATATCCCTTACTTATTCTAACCCCCTGTCTATTCAGTTTTCTCTTTATTTGCTTCATTGTTATTTCTAACGTTAAAAAATGTCTGTTTACCCTCTTCGAGCCCCTATTATTACACTAGTTGCGATTGCTTTAAGATTTGCTCTATATCATATTTCTCTCTTTTTTACGTGAAATATTCTTAAATACACAATTTTACTATTTTGATATTTCTATAAGTTTACCCTTGATTTTGTTCACAAATTTACGAAACTGGGGCAAACTAGTTTCTTTTTGCCCTCTAGTATTTTGTGATCATGCTTTCCAAATAAAAGTGTTAAGCTTTATATTTTAATGATATTATTTGGGTTTTCTTTTTGGTTTGATTACATTTCCCTTTGATTTGGGGTTTAATGAAGTTTAAATCAAATTTTATGGGCTTTAAAATTAAAAGCGGTTGTTGGCCACCTGCTCTAGCGTAAATACTCATACCCATATAAGTGACTTTATCAATACGTTATTTTAAAAAACTAGGGATAAAGGCTAGCCAACCATTGCTAATTTAATGTCATGTGATTTTTATCCATTATTTATCCACAACCTCATGTTTATCCATGTCATTCCCTGACCCAAAATTTGATGTTACCCGTGGGTCAACCTGATCTAGTCCAGTTGCGTTAAATATGAAGTGATGTGAAACAAACTAAATAATGTTTCTAGTCCAATTTAATTAAATAGAATTACCATGTAAGAATGTAATTCCGTTTTTCTAAACATATAAGCATAATAATAACAAGTGTGGAACCCATTAGACTATGTCCTAGGTTCAAGTAATTAGAGTTATGAACATAAAAATAAGGAATTACTTACTTGTGAAGCACTTTCAAAATACGAATATTGATTAACTTATTGCAATAAAAGGAACGGGGGTGAGCCAATGCCCGGTAGGGGTTCCCTAACAAAATGAAATACAAAAATGAATGACAGAAAGAACGGGTGTCATATTATAACCTGTATAATTCTACATCCAGTTAATAAATAGTATATGCATTAACCATGTCTTATTCCCAACATATTATCGTTAAATCCTCTTAATTACCATTAAACCTTATCTTCACAAGTCACCATTTTATTTCAAAAATGCACTTTAATCCATTAACTAACACGGTTAATTTGGAAAATCATATTCTTGGATTATACTTAAAACGTCGGGTTTCTTTTTAAGAATATCCATTTACATTTGAATTAACACATGCCCATTGTCTCTTATACCGTATTTCAACACATGCACCCGGTGTCTGAAAAGAATTATTCACACATAATCGTGTCAAGTTCTAGTATTGTGCCCGCCTCGTATTACTCACATATAAAATTATTAACTATTTATTATTTTTGTAACTCATCAACTTATCCACACTTACCCATGTTATACCTTGGTTTATACCCGACTATGGGATTACTTACCCACCCAATAGTAATCTTTTCTATTCATTTAGATTTCAATTACTAGGTCCTTCATTTAGTTTATCGAAATTTACTAAATCCATTTATTTTCATAAATTTTCTTTAATCTTGGAGTTCACTGAGTCACATTTATATTTATAGGTTTGCATCGCCTGATATAAATGCCACAGTCATTTGCTTTATTGGCCAGTTATTTTGGATATAGGCCAAAACCATACCTTAGGGCTCTGAGCCCTTCTTAAATTTATCTTGATTATTCCTTTGTGAAACCATTTCACTTTTCATTAAATTCATTTCCCTATAATTCAATCGTCGTTTTTAGCCATATACTCGACTTACACCGTATTTAACAAAATAGTTGACTTGCGTTGTCTTTAACAAAATACCATGTATGCGTTAAATTTAATAGTTATATCCATACCCTTTATGAGTTCCATTTTTACATTTTATACCCAACCAATGGTCAAACCATGCAAAAATACTTTATGCGTAATTTATATATTTTATTTCCTTTATACACATAAACTTACATATTTTCCTTTTTAAACCATTTTAGAGTTAAATTCATTTAACACAATAACAAAGATTTGTTTTGTAATCTTTTAAAATATCGAGGTTACTGTATAATTTCTTTACAAAGCTAAAGTTTGAAATCATTTGCATATTAGGGACTAATTCCTAAAATCACAAGTTTAGGGCATTATTTGTAACTTTACCAAAATTCGAAGTTATTTTTCATTATTTAAAAGTCTAGGGACCATTTTGTAATTATACAAACCGCAAGGGCTATGTTTCGACTATCCAAGGGTCCCGGGTTTATTCAATAATTACCTAATAGTTTAGGGGAAATTTTATAATTTTCCAAAGTTAGAGGACTAATTTGTAAGTATTCAAAGTTCAGTGGTAGTTTTGTAAATATTTTCTAAAAATACGTTTTTAGGGTTAAAATGACACTTTTTAATAATTCTAGGGTCCAAGCTATTATTTCATGAAAGTTTGGAGTCAAAACTATTTTTACAAAGTTTAAAGGGTTGGAAATACAATTTATAACACATTTTGCTCCCAAATAATAATTTCTCAAAATTCTAGGGTTCAAATAATATTTTCAAAATATTATTACACATAACCCATAATTTCTTTAATTTTTATTTATTCACAAAATTTAATATCCAAATACACATATCAACAACCACCCTTAAAAGATGTATATAATACATACAAACATTATCTTACCATGTGTATTACTTGCTCAATTTACTCAACAAAAATATATATAGACACAACACAAATGTAAATATTATTTCAAGAAATCATTTATGCCATGCGTATAACTTAAAAAATACAACATCCCCACCTCTTTAAGGTCTAAATATAGACAATATGGTTGGTGTAGTGTGGCAGCCCCGCCACCAAAGCTCAGGGGTTGCCAAGCATACCCATGTTGAAATATACTCCAAATAATTTTCTTTTGCAATAAATCTCGAGAACCACTCCAAAACACCCCTTTATCACACCATCAAATTCACTAATTTATGTGTATTTTTATCCTATAATCACACTGGTTGAAAGGAATTTGGGGAGAGAATGAGTATTTCTCCAAGTCTTTTAGCCTAATAGTATTCATGTCCAGTAAAACTATTTACTCTTATGTTTAAATATAATGGAGCATGTGAGGGTCTCAACCTAAATGGACACGTTTTGGATTTTTAAAGATTGAGATCAACCTGGTCAGGCCACTTTCGAATGAAGGAAAATTTGAATCATATTGCATTACATACCGCTATGGTGGCACCCCTTTTCTCACTATAGCGGGTTCCCATGCATCCATAGTAGCTGGGACACACCGTTGTAGTAATTTTCCTTTGGCGCCAATATATACTTGTTTTCAAGGTACAAGTTACTCTTCCATTCGTCTTGATTAATTCCCACATGTTTCTCACCCATGAATTACATACTTAAACCATAACAACTTTAATCCCCATCACTGATTGTTATCTCTATTAATATTAATTCTTAAAACCATTAAACTACTTCCATTAAAATAGATCTCATTTCATGAGCCAAACTCAAACAATTAACCCAAATCAATATTTTTATACTTTAATCAAGATTAAACTTATCTTGGTATTACATAATTAATATCCAAAAATCATCCAGTAATACTAAGTTGCACTCAAAAACACCTTAATAGTTACACTAACTGCACTTATCGATAACAGTCACTTTACTCGATAACCCGTACACTAGTGTTATTCACCACATTAATATGAAAATACTCAACCAATAAAAAATCACCATGCATAAATTCGAATGAATTACCCATAGTCACCATTCAAACTATTAACTGAAATTCGGGTTATTACAATCCATCTAAATCATGTGTTTTTCACCTTATTATCCCTCCGACTTCCACGTTTATATCCCATGGCATATGGATTCATGTCTTCCACCAAAACTAACAATGTAGGTCCTTTAACATCACAAAAGGTCCGATTAGGGTTCTTCTAATACGCTTATCAATATTTTTGGTTCTATAGAGGAACACATGTCTCCCCTAATATATAAGATGTAAATCCCTATAAATGATCTCACAACCTGTCAAACAAGGGGAGATTGTCATCTCTTAAACATATCTAGTTGTTGGGAATTGTCTACCCATGCAAACTATCATTTAAGGCATTCTTTGGAGTTATGGTATTTCGCGGGATCAGCTTGGCCCTAATAGCTATAGGGTTATTATTTGTTCCATGGTCTTATGGAGAGAAAAAGAGGGTCGAGATATAGCTCAAAGAATCTTTAGATATATTCATGGTCTAATGAAAATATCCAAGGCTCCTAGTTATTCTATATTTCTCCTTGTAAGTGCAACTATAAAGTGGTGAAGATCGTATAAACCAAAAACCATAAATAGAAGAATTGCTTATTTTTTGTCTAAGGTTAATGGTAAGATTTACCTTGGGAGTTTATTGAGGCCATACCAATCCCTTAATAGTAGGGTGACCCTTCATCGATTGTATTCTCTAAGATTTCTTGATCATGCCAACCTTTGAAGCCAACAAATGTAAACTCATGATCTCTTCTAAGTGTTGATTTTGGCTTATCTTTTCCATTTCAGACCTTTTATCCATTCTAGTTTTTATTATTAAGGTACTTATTCGCCTCAACATCCACCCAACAATCAAACTTCTCATCTGACTTAGGGGATTCCTCCAAAAAATTTCGATCGTGCTTTTTTGGTTGCCATCTGGGCTAAAAAGAAAAATTTACAGCCTCCTTTTCCAATCCTTCCACATGGAAACATCCGGACAAACTATATCCACAAACAAACCCGAAGAGGTACAAAACTACTTCGTCTACTCATCTGTCTTGGCCTCTTCATTTTGGAAAGTATCTTACTGCTCATGAGGTTGAAATCCTAAACTGCATGCACGATAAAAATGTCCTACATAATCATTCAATGTCGATGAAGGATAAGAACTATATGTGAATCCATGTTTCCAGAGTTGTCAACTAAATGAGTTATACTAGTTATGACCTCAACTACCGATACCTTAGGTCCTTTAAATCTAAGGAATTGTGGTTTATGGACATTAATAAGGATTTTTTAGGTGAGTACGTCTTTACTTTTGAAGTATTTTTTAGTTTCCATAAACTTCCCCACTTTATACGTTCGTCATCATCCTTAGACAGCAAGCCATGGTAGTTGACAACCAAGTTGCAATCTTCAATCTTCATGAGGAAAAGAACTTAATTATTGAAGATTACCTAGAGTCTGATGAGAAGGACAAGTCCATAAATCTAACTAGGGAGAAAGGGAAGTTGGCCAATGAGATACAAAAGAATAAGGACGTTGTGGACAATGTAAAGGCTCAAATATATGAAGGAAGAGCTTTCAACGTCCAATGCCAATGTCATAAATGAGTATAAGGATCGACTTTCTTCTCTCTTCGTTACATATCCTATATTGAGGATGGTGATATTGGTCTTTAAATGGGGTCTTCAAAACATACCCAAACCTTAAAGATAAGATGGAAAACTGGTTTGTTCGGGATGAATAGTCCATGGACGTAGAGGTTGAGGTTGAGGAGGAGGAGAGGCAAAGACTTGTGAAATTGTTAAAAATTCTACGGTGATTGATAATGGTGCCACCGTTAAAGTAAAATTAGATAACTTCAAAATCAATTTTTTATGCCAAGCCATCAGTAATTCTGCAATGACCATATCTCCTTTCACCCGGACTAATTATGTCATACTAGTCATTTATTTTGTTAAATATTAAGTGACCTTGTTTGTTCAAATGAATACTGTTGATAGTTTCGTATAGATTTTTTTAATGAATGTAATGGTGTTTGGGAATTTTGGCATGCATGCTTACTTGTAGGATTTGTCTAAGTGTTAGCTCGTATTAGGATGTTTTTACAATTGAGTCCCTACTTCCTCAGTCTTTATGTTACACAGATTACCCAATACTTAATGGTATTTAAATTATGGATTTGAATGAATTTTGATTAGCCTTGGTCAAAATCGTATTAATATAGCTATTGTGTACTTGGGAATGTTTTTTAGACTTGCTATGTGCAGGGTCAAGAAACCTTAGGCCATCCTTGGTCGATTTTTCCATTATGATTGTGCAAGAATCCTAAGGAAGACGTCACTCAAACATTAACGTGTCCAAGATGAAGTCTTGTTGGCTATAAGTATTGTAGCTTACGAGCATCTTTTTTTCGATAACTTCGTGTAAGACTTATACATTTTATAGGGTAATGACATATTAGTTACACAAATCCTAAGGAAAAGTATTTTTCCATAGAAAGACCAAGGTCGAGGTCATACTTATAAGTAATTTTATTACCGACTTAGAATGGCATCATCTTGTGATCTTAAGATACGTCCTTTAAGGCATGTTTATTTTTCCAGGGTATACTCCTTTTGTGCACTCCCCCAAGTAAGGCTTCTCATGCCCGTTGAGATGAATTATAACAATTAATATTAATTCGGATTTTATTACAAAGGATGAAAATTACGTCATATATTTCTAGTGATAGCATTTCCTCAAATGTTTCGTATTCCAAGGCTTTATTAATGACTCTTCTTTTAGTATCTCAATCGTGTAGGTTCCGATTTGGATAACTCTGAATATTCGGTGTGGTCAGTGTCAATGCTCCTCAAGTTTGTTATTATTATTAATGAACTTTTAACAGATTAGCCTATCTTCTTTCAAAGTTTTATTCTCGACCCTCTTATTGAAATGGTGGAGTTATCTTTACTAGTATGTTGTTATATATCTGACTTAATTAGCCAAGTCAAGGTTCAATCACCTCATAAGGTCGTACAATTCCTCATAAGTTCAACATTCTATCTCTTGGTAAGACGAGCTTTATTGGTACCACTACCACCAATCCATATGTCACCATGAAATGGGTTGCAGTTCATTAAACCAATTATCCTTGGTATTTTTAACCTTTTACTAATTTTGTTATGGATATTTATGCTCTTGACCTCAGTTTATTCATTACATTGGGGATATGAGTGTGTTAAATGATGGAATATGATATATTATTGCAGGTAGAAGTTTAGAAGTAGTGTTATCGAACCATGATTTGAAAGAAAGGCCCTAGGATTGTCATATCTACATTTATAGTTTTTCTAGACGAAGTGAATATGCTTTGACTGTGATATTTTTACCATCATCTAGCCTTCAACCCATTTTATAAAATAGTCCACAACTGTGTAAAGGAATTCAAATTTTTCCTTGGTCTTCGATATAGGCCGGTGGTGTTGATCCCCCACTTAGCAAATAGACATGGCATAGTAATGGTTGTTAACTCTTCAGTGGGCTACTATGTGACACCCCGTCTAATAAAATACTGGGTGATCAGTCCTATATCAAATTAAAACAGTAATCTCAGTTGGATCATCCTTAGCATCACTGTCGAAAACTTTTTAAAACTTACTAACCACCTAGTATTCCAAAAGCTTGTGCCAATTTTAACTTTTTAATTACCCAAAACAGTACATGCGGAAATAAATATAAACCATTCACACAACTGAATAAATCTCAACTGAATAATTAATTAAATAATTTGCCGAATAAACCACCGGCCACCAAAGTGAAATAATCCAATACAAATATCCAACACAGGAAAAAAAAAATCTGAAAACTGTACTGAAAGTCTGGGCGACATGCCCTAAATAAAATTGAAACTGATACAAGATTCCAACTCTATGAATGAATGAATGATGCGTCTAATCCCAACTCCTGCTAGCATCCACTTATGTCGCAGCTCTGTGTCCCTGGAATAGAATATCGATCCTGGCGTCCCTGTGGCTGGACAACTAAAAGGTTTTGAAAATAGTTTTATAGCAAGGGTTAGAACCCAAAACATTTTGAAAATATTTAGCAAGTGAATTAACTGCAGTAATTTAAAATGCATTAATGCGCTTCATTTTTAAGTTAGTGTCGCACTCCCTTGTGGACAGTCTCACCCCTCCACTATTGTGCACACCTACCGGTTACCTTAACCCCACCTAGTTGTACTACCCCGTCCAACTAGTCCTAGTATAACCATCCCTTGCCATACTACTCTAACCCGAGTATAATGATTCTTGAATTATAAGTTATCTCACAATTAACTTAATTAATTCCTCTTAAATAGTAGCATATAACTGTGTCACAAGTTATATAAAGTAAATACATCACACACTGTATTATTTCCCGTATATAATATTTACTACCGTTATATACGTACCTTTACCACAATATCCACACATATAACATACGTATATCCATCCCTTCGAGTATACCCTCGCCGGATGATTCCCTCTAAAATTCTATCTCACTAGGCGTACTCACAAAGCCTAGTTCCCCAAGTTGGAATCGCTCACCAACTTGGCCCAAAATATAAACGTAGTGGAGGCGGTCATATTCCTTCCCTGAAAGTGAGATAAATCCCTCACCCGTATATACCGGACGCTATTACCTGGGGATATACTCGCCCTACTCCTCAAGCTAGGGGATTCACCCACATCGCGTAACCTCTCTTGATAGCACTAGAGTATATAAACTGAATAAATATCTAGTCACGGATATTTACTATCACACACAATATCTACACGCATATATATACTATCACTACACCGTATATATATATAATATAAACCCCGGCTATAGCATGTACTCAAAATCCCGTACACTGCCTATAATTTAATATCACACACAATACATACACGTGTATATATATATATATATATATATATATATATATATATATATATATATATATATATATATATACTATTACTACACCGTCTATATATATTATAAACCCCGGCTTTACCGTGTACTAAAAATCCCGTACACTGCCTGTAATTTCCTGAGTCTGTGGCCCGACTCAACGTAATTTATTTTCTCACTTAATAATTTATCGTCTTCCCGAGTCAATGGTCCGACTCTAATATATTTAACTCACACCTCAATTTATATAACACTTTCCCCGAGTCTATGGTCCGACTCCAATTAAATTAATTAACACACTTAATAATTTAATACCTTCCCGAGTCTATCACCCGACTCTAATTAAATTATCTAACACACATATTAATTTAATACCTCCCCGAGTCTATCGCCCGACTCTAATTAAATTAATTAACACACATACTAATTTAAATCCCGATCTGAGTCTGTGGTCCGACTCCCAGTTAATTAATTTAAACATTAATTAATTTACACCAATCCGAGTCTGTGGCCCGACTCTAATATGATTAATTAACACACTTATTAATTCAATACCTCCACAAGTCTACAATCCGACTCTAATTAAATTAATTATCACACTTATTAATTTAATCCTACCTGAGTCTACAATCCGACTCTAATTAAATTAATTATCACACTTATTAATTTAATCATACTCGAGTCTACAATTCGACTCTAATTAAATTAAATATCACACTTAGTAATTTAATAACTTGGTGTCACCCAACCATTATCCCGGGACTCGCTCACTTGTCTCATACCTTAATATTTCCCGAGTCTATATTCCGACTCCAAATTAATTACTCTCTCCTAATAATTAATTTAATACTTTGGTATCACTTAACCAGTATACCCGGACTCACTCACTTGGTCCATTTTATCTCTCATAATTTCATTTTCACATTTTCTCCCACAATGTGTCATACATTCATCTCCATAATTTTCCAATTATATTTACCTATAATTACCAACATACCCAGACTCGCCCACTTGGTCCATAATTTAGTATTTCACTTCGATTCCTTTAATAATGTAGCGTCACCCAACTACAATACCCGATTATTATTCCTCGGCCCAGTTTCAATACTTATGAATTATCTCCCAAATTCATTCATCTCATGCCATACCGTTCACACCCTCCTAAACCCAATTATCTCACCCTATAATTGTTAAGGAAATATGTGTCCATAAGGGATTAAATTTTAAATAAAATCCACTTTATAAACAAACTGGCCGAACTGTCAAGTTCCTGGGACCGTAGATCGATCGATTCCCCTGGGTCGATCGATCGATCAAGCGGGTGATCGTCTTCCCCGGCTTGCTGTTGCAGCCATTAACGAATCCTTAAGATTTTGGTTTCTCCCAAACCCTTACCCATTTCACAACCAACATTTCCTCCATACCAAAAAAGGTTCTAAGCACCCTAGAGACCTTAATCCATCAATAAATTTTACAAAATCCTAAGTATATCCGAGTTGGGTTTTCCACCCGGGTTTGTTCTACCAAATCCGACCCCACCATTTTCAGTCCGTGTAATCACTATGCATATTATAATCCACTCTACAATTTAATCTTAACAGATCCAAATCATAACTTAACATCCATTGAGTAATTAATTATGCCCATTACTCTAAATTCATAAAAAACCCAATTTTAATCTTGGTTACACACCCAAAACGAATTTTCATATACACACACTATGATATGAATTGATTATCATCACTTTAGGAATCACAACAGTTAACCACTTGCCTGCAAGTGTTCGTAGTGTCTGATCCGTTGGCGTAGTCCCTCATTTGGCTCCAAAATCCCCAAATTGGCTCCTGATTTGCTTTCCCCTAATTTCCCTCTCAAGCCCTAGGCTTAGAGTTGAGTTTTCTGTCGTTCCCTAATCTCTCAATTAGGTTAAAACCATCAAATACCTTTTTTGGACATGTAGGCCTAATTAAAAAGGCCCAACTCACCCCTGTGGGCCCGGTTATGCCCAAAAATACCCCGAGACCCAATTACTACCCCCGGATACTCTTTTCTGACTATCTCGACCCATCCGAACCCAACCGCGTACTCGGAATTTCCATCCGAGATACTTTTTGAATTTCCAAATTTCGACCTCAAAATGTGACACACGAGATTTTGAACCATTAAACTTAAAATTCGTCAATTATAAATAATTCGGCTCACTCAATTAAATTCTCCAACTCATGAATTTAAGTTCCTCCAAATTAAATTTTTATAACTCCCAAAAATAATTAAATATTAAATCTTCCAAAATTACGGGGTGTTACATACTCCCCCCTTACAAAGGAATTTCGTCCTCGAAATTAAGATGAGCGTAATGTCCCAAGCTTCGCATATTACTCTGTAGTCATGTGCCTCCAAGATCGCTATATCTATCCCATCCGCTTCTAACCATACGTTACACAAGTATGCATTTAGATTACCCAGGGCGCCCATACACCCTATACCCGTGCTTAACCGCACAAAATTTTCCTTAATTAACTCGGGTGCCCATACACCCTATCCCCGTGCTTTACCACACGAAAGCTACCCGACTATGATAGTCGTAACCCGTAACATAACTTCGAACCCGTAGTCATAACACACATATATATGTACCTATATTTACTGCCCGGGTACCCAACCCATGTGCTAACGTCCAAATATCTCCCCATAAATACTTGTCTATCAACACAAAAGTATATAGGCTTACCCTCATGCTACCAAAGACAACATAAATTACCGCGCCCTTACTATCACTAGTCCTTGCGCAAAATAAACCCTGAGCTATCTCTCTTTGCTCGAAAATAATTCTAACCACCCTGATTCACTTCAGTAAACATCCCCACTTACCGGGATAAACAGTGAGAACACAAAACCTCATCATGTGCTATCGCCTCCACATATATATAGGCTATACGCCCTCTCCGGTGATACCTAGTACCAACCATATCCTGGTGTCGCGAACACCAAAACTTACCCCCACGATATACAATGGTTCAAATCCCATCGCTATCCAGCCGATATTTCGAAAATTATTATTAACCCTACTCCCATAATTCTCGAAAGTAGTAACTCCTCACATAATTCAAACCTTCACTCAGTGTACACCTCCACTCTCCCGTGAAGAACACCAAGGAACTCCGCTACCCCACGGAAAGTTTATCCACATACTATGGCTTCTACCGCCAACGCGCCCACTAAATTCGACTCACCTGCGAATTCTAGTAAAAATTAAGTCTTATATTGTGACATCCTCCTTTCCGCTCAAAAATATACCCCACGCCCATAGGGTAAAAATAATTACCCCCATACTCCAGCTGCAACGGTTGATCCTCGAGTTTCAGAGCATCTTCTCCCTGCCCGAATGTGCCCATGACTTGCTTTAGTGGCTGTACATCCAGGACCTCGTCATGTAGTTGACCCCTGCCTCGTTTAAGGAAATATCTCTTCATGTATCTCGCTTTCCCCATAAACGAAACACCTTCTAATACATTCACCCTGCCACTGGTCCCTTCCATGCCGACCTTGTTGGAATCCCTGTCCATCCTGCCAATAGCCTCCAGTTCTAAATCGCTTGGCATGATTTCCCTGCCGGAAATCCTGCCCCTAATCGCCCCCAGTCTGCTGCTGGGATACCCCACTAGTATTGTTCCCTCCTGCCTTATCCGACTGGCTAGTTCCCACTCCCCTTTCGCTTCCTTTCACGTGGAAGCGATATTCCTGATAGTGCCGGAGTGTTGCGTTATCGACATCAGTATAACCTACTAATGCGGAATTACCCATTAAATGTTGTCTGATTCTTCAGACTTACCCATTAAATGTTGTCTGATTCTTCAGACTTACCCATCCATAAACCTGGCTTTCTTTATCTCTTCATTGCTCACCTCATTCGGTAAAAAAATTTCCAACCGAATGAACTCTTCCTCATAATCGACCACTGAACGGTCTCCCCGAGTCACCTCTCTAAATTTTCTCCTCATTTCGGTCTCAACCGCTGGAGGAAAATACTTACGGTCGAATCGCACTCAAAAATTTATAATAGCTAGTGTGTCCCTTTCCTCAATCTGTGGTGATCGACTCTCACCACTGTAGCGTTGCTCCCACTAAACTAAAAGTGGTTAGCATTTGCTTCCGCACCTCATCGCAATCTCCCATGCGTAGGTGACGCTGGATATCTCTCTTCCTTGACACGTTAGCACTACATCTGAACCCCCTTCGCAACTCTGGTGGTTTCCCACTAAAAATAAACTCTCTTTCTTGTTTCCACCCTGACGACCCCGCGTGAGTCTGAACATCCGGCGCCGCTAACACTTGTGGCTGATCCCGTGGAAAGTACCCTGTCGTTGCGACCACCGTCATTTCAATCGCATGCGCTACTAGTTCAGTTATCTGTGCCGCCAAAATCATCTCTAGCAGTTGCTGCGGTAACTCTTGCCCCTGACGAGCCTCCCTCATCTTATCTCCCCCTGCTGCCCTAGCTGCTCTCTCCTGGGCGTCATCTGGAATGAGAATCGAATTTGTTTGAGTTCACTCTCAAATATAAATTTCGTAAAAGAACGTATACACGCATACGTATGAGAATACAACAATCCTATGATAGGGCTCTATATCAAAGATTACTAAGCAGAAACGTGAAAAGCCGCACAGATCCTAAGGACACTAGAACCTGATGCTCTGATACCATCTGTGACACCTCAACTAATAAAATACCGGGTGATCAGTCCTATACCAAACTAAAATAAGAATCTCAGTTAGATCATCCTCAGCATCACTGTCGAAAACTTTTTAAAACTTACTAACCACCTAGTATACCAAAAGTTGGTGTCAATTTTAACTTTTTAATTACCCAATTTTAATCTTGGTTACACACCCAAAACGAATTTTCATATACACACACTATGATATGAATTGATTATCATCACTTTAGGAATCACAACAGTTAACCACTTGCCTGCAAGTGTTCGTAGTGTCTGATCCGTTGGCGTAGTCCCTCATTTGGCTCCAAAATCCCCAAATTGGCTCCTGATTTGCTTTCCCCTAATTTCCCTCTCAAGCCCTAGGCTTAGAGTTGAGTTTTCTGTCGTTCCCTAATCTCTCAATTAGGTTAAAAACATCAAATACCTTTTTTGGACATGTGGGCCTAATTAAAAAGGCCCAACTCACCCCTGTGGGCCCGGTTATGTCCAAAAATACCCCGAGACCCAATTACTACCCCCGGATACTCTTTTCTGACTATCTCGACCCATCCGAACCCAACCGCGTACTCGAAATTTCCATCCGAGATACTTTTTGAATTTCCAAATTTCGACCTCAAAATGTGACACACGAGATTTTGAACCATTAAACTTAAAATTCGCCAATTATAAATAATTCGGCTCACTCAATTAAATTCTCCAACTCATGAATTTAAGTTCCTCCAAATTAAATTTTTATAACTCCCAAAAATAATTAAATATTAAATCTTCCAAAATTACGGGGTGTTACATACTCCCCCCTTACAAAGGAATTTCGTCCTCGAAATTAAGATGAGCGTAATGTCCCAAGCTTCGCATATTACTCTGTAGTCATGTGCCTCCAAGATCGCTATATCTATCCCATCCGCTTCTAACCATACGTTACACAAGTATGCATTTAGATTACCCAGGGCGCCCATACACCCTATACCCGTGCTTAACCGCACAAAATTTTCCTTAATTAACTCGGGTGCCCATACACCCTATCCCCGTGCTTTACCACACGAAAGCTACCCGACTATGATAGTCGTAACCCGTAACATAACTTCGAACCCGTAGTCATAACACACATATATATGTACCTATATTTACTGCCCGGGTACCCAACCCATGTGCTAACGTCCAAATATCTCCCCATAAATACTTGTCTATCAACACAAAAGTATATAGGCTTACCCTCATGCTACCAAAGACAACATAAATTACCGCGCCCTTACTATCACTAGTCCTTGCGCAAAATAAACCCTGAGCTATCTCTCTTTGCTCGAAAATAATTCTAACCACCCTGATTCACTTCAGTAAACATCCCCACTTACCGGGATAAACAGTGAGAACACAAAACCTCACCATGTGCTATCGCCTCCACATATATATAGGCTATACGCCCTCTCCGGTGATACCTAGTACCAACCATATCCTGGTGTCGCGAACACCAAAACTTACCCCCACGATATACAATGGTTCAAATCCCATCGCTATCCAGCCGATATTTCGAAAATTATTATTAACCCTACTCCCATAATTCTCGAAAGTAGTAACTCCTCACATAATTCAAACCTTCACTCAGTGTACACCTCCACTCTCCCGTGAAGAACACCAAGGAACTCCGCTACCCCACGGAAAGTTTATCCACATACTATGGCTTCTACCGCCAACGCGCCCACTAAATTCGACTCACCTGCGAATTCTAGTAAAAATTAAGTCTTATATTGTGACATCCTCCTTTCCGCTCAAAAATATACCCCACGCCCATAGGGTAAAAATAATTACCCCCATACTCCAGCTGCAACGGTTGATCCTCGAGTTTCAGAGCATCTTCTCCCTGCCCGAATGTGCCCATGACTTGCTTTAGTGGCTGTACATCCAGGACCTCGTCATGTAGTTGACCCCTGCCTCGTTTAAGGAAATATCTCTTCATGTATCTCGCTTTCCCCATAAACGAAACACCTTCTAATACATTCACCCTGCCACTGGTCCCTTCCATGCCGACCTTGTTGGAATCCCTGGCCATCCTGCCAATAGCTTCCAGTTCTAAATCGCTTGGCATGATTTCCCTGCCGGAAATCCTGCCCCTAATCGCCCCCAGTCTGCTGCTGGGATACCCCACTAGTATTGTTCCCTCCTGCCTTATCCGACTGGCTAGTTCCCACTCCCCTTTCGCTTCCTTTCACGTGGAAGCGATATTCCTGATAGTGCCGGAGTGTTGCGTTATCGACATCAGTATAACCTACTAATGCGGAATTACCCATTAAATGTTGTCTGATTATTCAGACTTACCCATTAAATGTTGTCTGATTCTTCAGACTTACCCATCCATAAACCTGGCTTTCTTTATCTCTTCATTGCTCACCTCATTCAGTAAAAAAATTTCCAACCGAATGAACTCTTCCTCATAATCGACCACTGAACGGTCTCCCCGAGTCACCTCTCTAAATTTTCTCCTCATTTCGGTCTCAACCGCTGGAGGAAAATACTTACGGTCGAATCGCACTCAAAAATTTATAATAGCTAGTGTGTCCCTTTCCTCAATCTGTGGTGATCGACTCTCACCACTGTAGCGTTGCTCCCACTAAACTAAAAGTGGTTAGCATTTGCTTCCGCACCTCATCGCAATCTCCCATGCGTAGGTGACGCTGGATATCTCTCTTCCTTGACACGTTAGCACTACATCTGAACCCCCTTCGCAACTCTGGTGGTTTCCCACTAAAAATAAACTCTCTTTCTTGTTTCCATCCTGACGACCCCGCGTGAGTCTGAACATCCGGCGCCGCTAACACTTGTGGCTGATCCCGTGGAAAGTACCCTGCCGTTGCGACCACCGTCATTTCAATCGCATGCGCTACTAGTTCAGTTATCTGTGCCGCCAAAATCATCTCTAGCAGTTGCTGCGGTAACTCTTGCCCCTGACGAGCCTCCCTCATCTTATCTCCCCCTGCTGCCCTAGCTGCTCTCTCCTGGGCGTCATCTGGAATGAGAATCGAATTTGTTTGAGTTCACTCTCAAATATAAATTTCGTAAAAGAACGTATACACGCATACGTATGAGAATACAACAATCCTATGATAGGGCTCTATATCAAAGATTACTAAGCAGAAACGTGAAAAGCCGCACAGATCCTAAGGACACTAGAACCTGATGCTCTGATACCATCTGTGACACCTCAACTAATAAAATACCGGGTGATCAGTCCTATCCCAAACTAAAATAGGAATCTCAGTTAGATCATCCTCAGCATCACTGTCGAAAACTTTTTAAAACTTACTAACCACCTAGTATACCAAAAGTTGGTGTCAATTTTAACTTTTTAATTACCCAAAACAGTACATGCGGAATAAATATAAACCATTCATACAACAGAATAAATCTCAACTGAATAATTAATTAAACAATGTGTCGAATAAACCACCGGCCACCAAAGTGAAATAATCCAATACAAATATCCAACACAGGAAAAAAAAAACAAATCTGAAAACTGTACTGAAAGTCTGGGCGACATGCCCTAAATAAAACTGAAACTGGTACAAGATTCCTACTCTAGGAATGAATGAATGATGCGTATAATCTCAACTCCTACTAGCATCCACTTATGCCGCAACTCTGTGTCCCTGGAATAGAATATCGATCCTGGATTCCCTGTGGCTGGACACCTAAAAGATTTTAAAAATAGTTTTATAGCAAGGGTTAGAACCCAAAACATTTTGAAAACATTTAGCAAGTGAATTAATTGCAGTAATTTAAAATGCATGAATGTGCTTCATATTTAAGTTAGTGTCGCACTCCCTTGTGGACATTCTCACCCCTCCACTATTTTGCACACCTACCGGTTACCTTAACCCCACCTAGTTGTACTACCCCGTCCAACTAGTCCTAGTATAACCATCCCTTGCCATACTACTCTAACCCGAGTATAATGATTCTTGAATTATAAGTTATCTCACAATTAACTTAATTAATTCCTCTTAAATAGTAGCATATAACTGTGTCACAAGTTATATAAAGTAAATACATCACACACTGTATTATTTCCCGTATATAATATTTACTACCGTTATATACGTACCTTTACCACAATATCCACACATATAACATACGTATATCCATCCCTTCGAGTATACCCTCGCCGGATGATTCCCTCTAAAATTCTATCTCACTAGGCGTACTCACAAAGCCTAGTTCCCCAAGTTGGAATCGCTCACCAACTTGGCCCAAAATATAAACGTAGTGGAGGCGGTCATATTCCTTCCCTGAAAGTGAGATAAATCCCTCACCCGTATATACCGGACGCTATTACCTGGGGATATACTCGCCCTACTCCTCAAGCTAGGGGATTCACCCACATCGCGTAACCTCTCTTGATAGCACTAGAGTATATAAACTGAATAAATATCTAGTCACGGATATTTACTATCACACACAGTATCTACACGCATATATATACTATCACTACATCGTGTATATATATAATATAAACTCCGGCTATACCGTGTACTCAAAATCCCATACACTACCTGTAATTTAATATCACACACAATATATACACGTATATATATATATATATACTATCACTACACTGTATATATATATATTATAAACCCCGGTTTTACCGTGCACTAAAAATCCCGTACACTGCCTGTAATTTCTTGAGTTTGTGGCCCAACTCAACATAATTTATTTTCTCACTTAATAATTTATCATCTTCCCGAGTCTATGGTCCGACTCTAATATTTAACTCACACCTCAATTTATATAACACTTTCCCCGAGTCTGTGGTCCGACTCCAATTAAATTAATTAACACACTTATTAATTTAATACCTTTCCAAGTCTATCACCCTACTCTAATTAAATTACTTAACACACATTTTAATTTAATACCTCCCCGAGTCTATCGCCCGACTCTAATTAAATTAATTAACACACATACTAATTTAAATACCGATCCTAGTCTGTGGTCCGACTCCCAGTTAATTAATTTACACATTAATTAATTTACACCAATTCGAGTCTGTGGCCCGACTCTAATATGATTAATTAACACACTTATTAATTTAATACCTCCCCGAGTCTACAATCTGACTCTAATTAAATTAATTATCACACTTATTAATTTAAATCCTACCCAAGTCTACAATCCGACTCTAATTAAATTAATTATAACACTTATTAATTTAATCCTACCTGAGACTACAATCCGACTCTAATTAAATTAATTATCACATTTATTAATTTAATCCTACCCGAGTCTACAATCCGACTCTAATTAAATTAAATATCACACTTAGTAATTTAATAACTTGGTGTCATCCAACCATTATCCCCGAACTCGCTCACTTGTCTCGTACCTTAATATTTTCCGAGTCTATATTCCGACTCCAAATTAATTACTCTCTCCTAATAATTAATTTAATACTTTAGTGTCACTTAACCAGTATACCCGGACTCGCTCACTTGGTCCATTTTACCTCTAATAATTTCATTTCCACATTTTCTCCCACAATGTGTCGTACATTCTTCTCCATAATTTCCCAATTATATTTACCTATAATTACCAACATACCCGGACTCGCCCATATGGTCCATAATTTAGTATTTCACTTCGATTCCTTTAATAATAAAGCGTCACCCAACTACAATACCCGAACATTATTCCTCGGCCCAGTTTCAATACTTATGAATTATCTCCCAAATTCATTCATCTCATGCCATACCGTTCACACCCTCCTAAACTTAATTATCTCACCCTATAATTGTTAAGGAAATATGTGTCCATATGAATCTATCACTAAATAAAATTAAGGGATTAAATTTTAAATAAAATCCACTTTATAAACAAACTGGCCGAACTGTCAAGTTCCTGGGACCGTCGATCGATCTATCCCCCTGGGTCGATCGAGCAGGTGATCGTCTTCCCCGGCTTGCTGTTGCAGCCATTAACGAATCCTTAAGCTTTTGGTTTCCCCCAAACCCTTACCCATTTCACAACCAACATTTCCTCCAAACCAGAAAAGGTTCTAAGCACCCTAGAGACCTTAATCCATCAATAAATTTTACAAAACACTAAGTATATCCGAGCTGGGATTTCCACCCGGGTCCGTTCTACCAAATCTGACCCTACCGTTTTCAGTCCATGTAATCACTATACATATTGTAATCCACAAGTCAATTTAACCTTAACAGATCCAAATCATAACTTAACATCCATTGAGTAATTAATTATGCCCATTACTCTAAATTCATAAAAAAACCCAATTTTAATCTTGGTTACACACCCAAAACGAATTTTCATATACACACACTATGATATGAATTGATTATCATCACTTTAGGAATCACAATAGTTAACCCCTTGCCTACAAGTGTTCGTAGTGTCTGATCCGTTGGCGTAGTCCCTCAATTTGGCTCCAAAATCCCCAAATTGACTCTTGATTTGCTTTCCCCTAATTTCCCTCTCAAGCCCTAGGCTTAGAGTTGAGTTTTCTTTCGTTCCCTAATCTCTCGATTAGGTTAAAAACATCCAATAACGTCTTTGGACATATGGGCCTAATTAAAAAGGCCCAACTCACCCCGTGTGGGCCCGGCTATGCCCAAAAATATCCCGAGACCCAATTTTTACCCCCGGGTACTCTTTTCTGACTATCTCGACCCATCCGGACGCAACCGCGCACTCGGAATTGCCATTCGAGATACTTTTTGAAATTTCCAAATTTCGACCTCAAAATGTAACACACGAGATTTTGAACCATTAAACTTAAAATTCGTCAATTATAAATAATTCGACTCAATCAATTAAATTCTCCAACTTATGAATTTTAGTTCCTCCAAATTAAATATTTTTATAACTCCCAAAAATAATTAAATATTAAATCTTCCAAAATTACGGGGTGTTACATACTATGGGGATTATGGAGTTCCTTTGGCATTTATTGTATTTACTCACATACTCTTTGGCATCTTCATACATTATGGGGAAATAATATACTTGAGTATCCACTCTCTTTATTTACAACTGACCAAATATGAGCCTCGAATTATACCTCGTGTAGGATGGACTGAACTCCAGGTGGGTGTACGCACCACAGTAAGGGGAAGATAGATCTCTTCTTGAATAAGATCCCATTAGTTAATACCTACCTTACGGCTTTGTATAGAACACACTGAGCCTCTTTGGTATCTATAGGGTCCATAATTATGTAGGCACGTGCTCGGCACGAGCACTTAGGCTACGTGCAACCAAACTTAACGAAGAGTCCAAGTTACAAAAGACTCCCGTGTATCCACCACTTGGAACGACTGAAGGTGATAAGGCACAGATCCGAACTCTTAGGGCTACATGTTAACGAATCTTAGGACTCTACTAAGCATCTTTATAAATGTAAACCCGCCCCCCACTGAGAGGTGAATGTGATATTATAACTTCGAGCAGTAATATAACTTTACCGACTAGTTCCCTAAATCAATAAAGGAAAACCTAAACACCGTGGATGTAGGAACATTCACGAATCATGTACATCTTGTGATGTGTGTGTGATTTTATCGCTTTCTGTCATATTTACTCTTGTTTATCTTGTGTTCATTAGATATCCTCACATGTAGGAATTTACTACCTATAATTGGCATCATCTGTGGGAACGATATGAGTTATTTGCCACTAGCCAATATTCTGAGATATCTCACTCACCCAACCAAGATCATCAAAATCTCTATAACCAAAAGGTCATCAGCAACATGGTTATGGTTGCCAGGAGGGCTATCCCCTAGAGCATGATGATGACAATGACCAGGCAGGCCTTTAATTACCTCCTCCATCCCAGAAGGTTAGATCCAAGATTGGTAATTATTATCAGCCCTCTAATGCATGCTACCATCCTCAGGAGGAGAACGGGGTAAATAGTAATGATCTTGAACGATCTGACCAGATCGCAAGGCTCATTGAGGACTATAAAAAGCACTTATTAGACAACTATAAAAAGCACTAATAATATAAGAATGTTACGCTCTAACGTAGATTGGAGAAGTTAGAGAGGGAATACCATAAGGATAAGTGCAAGTGTGTAAACAGATCATGAACTCCTAACCTTTAGACAAAAAGTGCTCATAGCTAAGGAAGGAGCACTCGGCGACATAATGAATCCTATCCTCGCCAGAGATCTCATGGAAGGTGACCATGCTCTAACGAGCGACGATGATACATTGTGGTAAAAAAATATGCATCCCATCAAGGGGATCGTATGAGAGAGGAAATAACAAAGAAAGCCCTCGTCAGCTAGATAAAGTCGCCCTTCAGTCAGAATATTAAGGAGTTTAAGCCTCCTAAGAATTTTACTCCCCTACGATTCAAGATATATGATGGGAAGACAGACCCTACTGATCACATCAGGCAATATCGCTAGGAGATGACGTTATGGAACACCAACAAAGAATTAATGTGATGAATATTTCCCTCCAGTCTTTAAGACACTGCCTAGAGGTGGTTTGAGAAGTTTCCACACAGATCAATTGCCTCCTTCAACCAGTTAGACGAGGCTTTCACGGCCAGATTTATTACTAGCATCAATCATCCTAAATGGATGGAATCATTTATGACGATGAAGAAGAAGCCTTAGGAAATACTCTGTGAGTATACTAGAAGGTATTGGGCGGTATATAATGAGGTGGAGGATTTCACTAAGCATATTACAGTGGCATCCTTTAAGATCGATCTACCGAGCATCTCTATATTTTACCATTTTCTCGTCAAGATAGAGACCATTACGATCGATGACCTTATGGAGAGAATTAAGAAGTATGCAAAGGCTAAAGACAGAGTGATCGGAGTTTTCTAGGAAGGATATCCACAAAAATAGTCCAAGAATGGTGACAAGAAGGAGGAGAATAAGAAAGGACGGAGGAAGAAAAATAGAAAGTATAAGGGAGCCGAGGAGAAGGATCCCGAAAAATCATTCAATTCCATTAACACGATTTTCTTTGAACCAATCTATAAGATCAAAGGTTGGCAACACTTAAAGTGGTTCGAGAAGATGTTCAGCGACCCTAATTAAAAGGAAACTAGGAGCTAAAAAAGATCACAATCACAAGAACGAAAATTAAAGTCACTCATATCCCACCTCGAGCAACTAGTTCATATTGGATACCTGAACAATTTCATAGAGAAAAAGGAAGTGCACCCCAAGATATACACGATTAGAGACCAGAGACCAAATAATGTCTTGGATGATGACATGGGACACGAGATCGCGATAATCCGTGGGACCCAAGACAAGATAATGTCTTGGATGAATGTTCATGTCATAAATTTACGGTGATTTATGGGTCCCCAAACCTATACTAGATCAAGGGGAATGACCTCAGGATAGAAGTAAAGAAACTCATTGTAGTTATAAGGGATTCCAGATCGATCCGACCAAACCTATTGTGGGAATATATTATCGACCAGAAGACATTAATTATTTGAACTACATTATCTTTATCGACGATGATCTGGTCAGATTAAGGACTCTCCATATGACACTCTTATAATCATTCTCAGGGTTGCTAACTGGGATGTGTAAAAGCTATTTGTGGACCAGGGAAGCTCCTCTAAGCTAATATACCTTAAAATATTCACCCATTTAAACTTGTGCATTGAAGATTAGTAAGAAGCCACTGTGCCCCTGGTCGTCTTTGCAAAAAGGATTACTTTGCATCTGGAGAAGCCTATTTTCCCATCCAAGAAGGAGGAATATCTAAGCTTATTGACTTCCTAATGATAGATATAATTCCATATACAATCCCATACTTAGAAGAGGATGGTTGCATACTATGAGGGTTGTGACGTCTACCTACCACCAGAAGGTAAAGTGCATCACTAATAAAGGGATTATAGAGATTCGGAGGAACCAAGCCTTGGCGTGAAAATGTTTCATAACTATAATATGAACAAAATAGGAGAAAGAGAAGGAAAAAGTTATGGAGCCAGTAGAGGGATCTGTATGCTCTAACTAGTAGCTAAAGTATGGGAGACCTGGTATTGAGGAAACTAGGGTTTCCCTACTAATCAGGTTATGAAACATCTTCAAGAGGTAACATTTGATGACAATCAGCATGAGAAGAAGTTCTTAATGGAAGCTCACTTACTGAAGAAGAGAAGGAAAAACTTATTATTTTCCTCAAGAGTAACTAGGACGTTTTGCTTGGCAACCGTATGATATTCTAGTAATAGATTCAGAAGTAATGTGTCACAAACTCCACGTGGATCCATTACATCCACCAGTAATTCAAAAGACGCGAAGAACTGCACCCCAGAAAGCCAAATAAGTTGAAAAGGAAGTGGGGAAACTTCTAGAAGCGCGGTTCATAAAGGAAGTTTAATCCTCCAAGCGGTTGTCAAACTTAATGGTCGTGAAGAAAATAAATGGGGAGTGGAGTGTCTATATAGACTTCACTGATCTGAACCATGCGTGTCTAAAGGATAGTTTTCCTTTGCCCAAGATAGATAGTTAGTCGATTACATCGCTAACTATGAACATATGATGTTCTTCGAAGCCTACTCAAGCTACCACTAAATCCTATTATTCGCCTCTATCCAAGAAAAGACTTCCTTCATCACGATGCTGGGGCTATAATGTTATATGGTGCCATTCGAATTAAAGAATATCGGGGTGACTTATAGGATATTAGTGACGAAGATGTCCAAGTAAAATATGGGAGATACAATGGAGTGTATATATTACATGCTTGTGAAAAGCGAGAAGAAGGGGCACCACCTCCTGGACTTAGAGAAAACTTGTAAAGTTATTCTCTATTATAGGATGAAACTGAATGTGGCCAAGTTATCCTTTGGGGTACAATAGAAAAAGTTCCTTGGATACCTAATCAATAAAAGAGGTATTGAGGCAAACCATAACCATATTGAAGCCATCAGGAAGGTACACCCCCCCCCCCCCCCCCCAATATTATGTGCAAGGTCAAACAGTTTACTAGAATGCTCACCAATCTCAACCTCTTTATATCAAGATCTTCCAAGAAGTTTTGACCTTTATTTTAAGCATTTAGGAAATAGAGGAAGGAAATATGGAATGACGAATCCACCAAGTCACTTAAAGAAATAAAAACCTATTTGAGCCGATCACCACTGCTGATCATTCTGAATAATGAGGGACCTTTGCACCTATATCTGGTAGTGTCCAGTAATACAGTTAGCTCGACTCTAGTTGGGAAACAGAACGGGAGTCAGGATACTATTTTATTAGGCAAGAAAAACCTTTCTCAACGCTGATAAGAAGTATCTCACGTTGAAAAGGATTGCATAGGCACAAGTAATCGCCTCCCGAAAGTTAAAACCTTACTTTAAGGCGCACTCTATACTATTGATAGGCGCATATCACATTGACGACTGTATTGATCGGCGTATTGAAGAAAGCATTGTCCCTAGGCGCATATCACATTGACGTCTTTAGTGACTCAAGGCTAGTATCAAATCAGATTTCAAAAGACTACAACGCTAGAGACGAATGCAATGCCTCATACCTTAAAAAATCTCAGCACTTTATTGCTCAATTCAAGTATGTACAAGTGCAAAAATTCCTAAAGGGGAACAATAGTCATGCAGATGCACTTACCACATTTGCTTCAGCTGTCAAGGGGATATAATATAGACGATCCAAGTAAATTACCTTGATCGTCCCAGCATCAACAAAGGAAAATATATCGAGCAGGTTATGGAGATTGATAGGGCCCCGGGATAGATGGATCCAATATTATGCTTCGAGAAAGAGGATGTTATGGCTGACAATAGGAAGGAGGCAAACAAGATTCAAGTGAAATTTGCTCACTTCCACTAGTCGAATAAATATAAGATTTATCGACATTGTTTTTCAAGGCCTTATGTCCAGTGTGAGCACCCAAACGATATCGAAAAGACTCTTTATGAGTTGCAAGAGAGGATATGTGGAAGCCATATAGGAGCAGACGATTTAGGGATATGAAAGAAGGGTACCATTAGTCGTACATGCAGTAGGATGCGGTCACATACATTCGAGAGTGTAAAAACTGTTAAATTTTCTTGTCGCTAGTGCATCATCCCACCAGCGACCTCAAGTCCCTCACAAGTCCTTAGCTTTTTACCACATGGGGACTTGACATCGTCGGCCCATTCTCCTTCACTTTTGGCAACAAGAAGTATGTGTCGGTCGGCATACACTACTTCTCTAAATGGATTGAAGGAGAATAATTGGCGAATATCCGAGATGATGACATAACTAAGTTCTTATATTATAACATCAATATATGATTTGGCATCCCTTTGATCATTATCAATGATAATGGAACTCAGTTTGAGAGCAGCCTCTTTCAAAGCTTCTACGACGATTAAGGCATTAGGCACTACTAAAGTTTAGTGGCCTACCCTCAGAGAAATGGCCAAGAAAAAGCCCCTAATAAGACAGTCCTCGACGGAATAAGAAAATATTGGAGAAAGTAAAGAGCACTTGGGTCGACCTTCTCCCCCACATTCTTTGGGCATTTTGAACAACGTCCAGGATATCACCAAGAAAAACACCAGTTGCCCTAGATTATGGAATGAAGGCAGCCATCCCACTCGAAGTAGGTCTTCTAACCATGAAGTCCACCTTAGTAGCAGAGATTGACTTAGAAGACAAAAAGAGGAAATTAATTTTTATAAATCCTATCTCCTACCAGTGGTAGTAGGCCAAGAAGAACAATAGGGGTCAAGGAAATGAGCTTCATGGTCAAGGACTACGTACTTAAAAAAATTATAGGCAGTACTAAGAAGCCCTCAAACGAGAAACTTGGGACCAACTGGGAAGGCCCATTAAAAGTCATTGTAGACAACTTGTAGGAGCCTACCACTTAGAAACAATAGAAGGGATATAGGTTCCATAAGTATGGAATACAACAAATTTGAAGAAGTTTTACTTTTAAAGTCTAAATTTATTTAGTTTATTTAAATTTTAAATTATTTTTCAAAAGTTCTTTTAAACTTCTCGCATTTATCTATATGCGTTGTTTCAAGTCGCAGGCGAATGAGTACTTAATGAAGAAGATCAGTTAGTCGAACGAGTTTTTCTTTGACGTGTTACTTATCATCGTGATTATTATCTTCTTTCAAATATCTTCTTTTAAAATTGATTAATTGGTCGATTACAGACCACCTCTAAATTTAAACATCAATATACAAGCTAGACTAACTGGTTGGTCGGACAATGGTCAACTAAACCTTAAATGTTTTTATGATCAACAAAACATGGACAATGGCTCACAACCAATGAAAGGACTTTTGAGAAACCTTAGATACCCATGACCAACTAGGTCATAAAAATCATTGTTGTGAAATAACTCTATAAACATGTGCATTCTTATTGTTTTACTCTAAGCCTAAGGTTCAATGTGATGACATCACCTAAAATGTAAGACCGGAAGACCACACAACATAGAGGAAAGTAAATTACAAAAATTTCCATTAACATTTTAAGATATTACACGGAAATTAAAAAGGCGAATAATTTACAACACAATGCTAAATGCACATGGATCAATTATGCAACCAGGATGACTCGTTCGTTGAACTCCTAACTCTGCCAGGAAAAACATACAATGCATAAGGAGTAATGGTCTCAAATATATCTCTGATTCTTAACGCCTCCCAAGAGTAACCCTGTTAACCAAGTGTTGAGGTCGGTAAAGTCCATTACCTCCATCAAGGTCATAATCGCCAATGTACTTCCTTATCGAGTTGAATGGAATGGCGTCCATTAGGATCCATGAAACATTAATCTTATAGGGGGGATTTTACGAATCATGACAACCTAGGTCATGCCAGTACGATAATTCATAATTCTTTGGGACCTTCGCCACTGTCAGTGCATTAATTTTGGCTAGTCGTGGATTAGATGTATCCATGGAGTTAATGTATCATATTGGATATGGGCAAACACTACAGTGGTGTGGCATATGGGGTATCTAGTTATGAGGTACTTATATTAGTGGAGAATTGGACCATGATTTATAATCAAGATAGGGAGTTATGATTAAACTCTCTAGGATGTATACGGGTTTATTAGTTATAGTGTCTCTTGAGATAGGTAGCTATGATGGGATGCAACTTCAATAAAATGATTATCGGCTAGTGATTTAGGTCTAGTAACCATTAAATCTCAATTTTGAATTGGTCTAGATAAGAGTGTATTAGGGGTGCATATATTGATTCCATTATTGGTTGTGAGTTGGGCAACCATTCTTATAGCCAAAGTTTCGAGCACCATTGAGGGTAAATTTTATAGTGAGAATGGTCTCATCGTAGCCATCCATTCATACTTAGCGAGGTTGCTTGTGGAATTAGAATGTAAGACGGTCAATATTCTCGGACAGACTCTTAATGATCATCATTTTTTTATGTAAAGACTTCTTGGTCTTCTCTAGCTATTTTGTTAGATGACTATCCTTATACTTTGGGGAGGAATATGGACCATTAATGGTCTCAAATTTTCATTTAAAGACTTTTGAGTCTTCTCCAACTCCCCTTTTGGATGGGCGTTTTATTCTTCTAAAAAGGAAGCTCTCTCTCCAATTTGTTCGCTTGGTTTACAGTTATTAAGTCTTTCAAGCTCAACCCTCATGTCATTCTTCTTCTTCTTATAAAGAGTGGCGACCTCCCTAGATCCCATAAGGTCGGCATAAAAAGTGAAAATCCTCCTCGAATGAGCATACTCAATGTCGTTCAGTTTTTTTTATCAAATCCTCCCTCTTTACTCAGATCGGCAACCTTCTGCTCGAAGTCAACCCTCAGATTAGCTAATGACTCCTTAAAACTAATTTAACTAATAAAAATCATGTCATAAAGGGCACCGTTATTTACCACAGCCTAATGGAATAGGAGAAGAAGATACAAGTAAGCCTCCTTTGCTCGGACATACACATCAAAACCTAAGTGCTGGTCGAGAATCATCCTCATCATAACCAACAACAAAGAGTCATCTATGTCATTCCTAAAAGTCATTATGAGAAGCGACAAGCACTGCAAGTGTTGTGTTAAACTGCATGATCATGTGGTCAAAGATATAAGTTTAGAAATAGATGAACACAGGGGAGGAATAATAAAGTGTACAAAAGGGAAACAGTTAGATCAAACTATGTATTTCATTAAAAAGATTACAAATGGGAAAATCCCCTACATTATTTATTAAAGGAAAAAGAAATATAATGCTTCATAAAAAGTCCTAAAGAGCATTCCCAGTAACATTCTCATTTTTTATCGCCTATTGACTAGCTATGGCCTCTAGATGGTCGGCCCCAATCACATTCACCTATTCAACCTATACCTGAGAAAACTTAGTAACAGCATCCTGCTCTTCAACCCTCACTTAACTATCTTCCTCATCCTCTTCCTTAATTTGAGGAGGGGAACGTTTATTTTTCTCCTTGAAGAGGTTAAAATCCTTAGTTGTGCCGACCTTAACAAGAGTCTCATCCTAGTCATTCTTAAAAAATAACTTTCCAAGGTATGTAATTATATTGAGGCATTGGCAAAGGCCTTCTCCTAACCAGGAGTAAAGCCCTCATCCTTGGTCTTTAACACACTAATTAAGGACTCCTCGGCTTTGGCATTGACCTCACTAGCCTATGTATTGGCAAGCTTGGCCTCGACCTTAATATTCTCAACCTCTTGCTTGGCCTATTCAGCAACAACCACCAGCATGGAAGAATCATGAATCTTTTTCTAAAGCTAAATTTTCTTGTCCTCTAGGATCTTAACCTTTTCGTTGAGCTCCAGCTTCTCAATTATCTGTACAACATTAAGCTTCCAATAAGACTTCAAAGACTTGCCCAACTCCTCAAAATCCACCTCTACGTCATTGGAGGATTTCTTCAATGCATCATTTCTTTCCAGCAACTAGTCGTAATCGATCAAAAACTGCTAGACATTAGGTGAATAAAGATAAGCAAAAAGTAAGTAGGGGGTAACTTAAAAAGAAGAACACAAGTAAATAACAAAATCACAAGGGATAGATTATGGTTGGCACGTTCCAATAGTATAGAATGGGATAGGGCAAAATCAGCCACCCTATCAGTAAGAAATACTCACGATCGAAATAAGTCTTGGGCCAGCTCATGATGAGCAATTACAGATTGGGTAACGCCCTTGCCTTACCAGCATCCTCTTTATCCACAATGTCTAGTGAGGGAAGAGGGATGTAATCCCTCTTTTGCATGTTTAAAATATACTCATGGTCCTTGGAAGGGGAACCAACGATGTTCATGGGGTTAGTAGAAACCCCCAACATCATTTTCCGTACTTGCTAATCGAATAAGATATCTTTCCCCGATGGGTGAGCAAGGAGAGGAGACTTAGTACCAATATCTATGATGATGAGGTTCACAAGTTTTTTCTTGGCCATGGTACTGGGAGAAACCACAATATAAGGAACCAGAGAAACATATATTGGTTCAAAAGAAGATGGTGTTCCTTCCTCATTTGATCCCTCCCCTTCTGAGTTCTGGGATGAGGAAACTTTTGGGTTATCCAAAGAACTGAGGATGACCGGTGTCTATTTTACTATCCTTACAACAAAAGAGGTGGTATAACTCTTGTAGTTGAGCATAAATTTCGTTGACCTGGGGTGATCAATAGTTACATCCTTCTGTTAAATAGCCCAAACTATTCAAAGATCAATAAAATTGTCACATTTGAGACGTGTCTCTTTCTTGGATTTGTTTACAAAGAATAAAGAAAATCATTCAACATCAAGTTAAATCAAGAAAATTACAAAGTTTAAAATTTTATTACTTGTTGACCTATGCCTCTCCCTTCTTGGGGACATCTTGTCCCGTCATATACAATACCCTTAGAAAGGGGAGAATGTTACTAATTCTTCACAACCAGTCCATGATCCCAGCAATCCTTACTGAAATTGGGGATATTCAAGACTAGGGCCTAGTTGGCCACCCTTTTCTTCATGTAATATATATTTTATGGGTTATTACTCATTGGTAATAGTACATAATTTCAGTGATACGAAGATGGGTCCTATACAACTCGTTAATACGGTGAACCCCATTAACGATCCTCCAAGTTTTTTGAGGGACATGGGTTGGGACCACATAAAAATATTGGGAGAATTCTAAGAATAAATGATTTGAGGAAAAATTGACCCCATATTTAGAAATAAAAATAGATGGCAACAAATGGCCCACTGGGAGGTCGCAAAGGTCATAAAGACCCCTAACTAATTCTACCTTTACCCATTGTGGGATTTGGTAGTTAAGTTTGAATTTTTTGACGGTGTCTCCATTAATTACGTATACCATCCTTAAATAAAATAAATCAAGGAAAAAATCAAAAAAAGAAACTGAATAAGTGCATAAAGGGATTAAAATGAAGTGAGAGTTTTGATAGTTCTTATAGAGAGTGTGCTGACGGTGATAATCTCTCCTATGAAAGCTCGCGGGCATTTCAAATGAACAAGAAAGTGAGGAAAGAGTGAGAATCCTTGGCTTATGGTAATAAATTCTATCACAGTTCATACGCGTGTGTGTCAACTATTGAAGCAACGGTTCATTGTCATAAAAATAGGATCTACTTAGAAACGTGCCCTTGGGTCACTACGGAAAAAACTTACCAAAATATTGAATATTTTAGACAACAATAAACTTTCGAGAAAGGAATATTGTTATTCCTTTAGTATACAGACTTATCAGAATCAATATTCGACCTGGGTACAATAAAGCCCAGTGACCTCAAAGTGACCCTGAGCTTTAGAGGCAATTATGGGGTCCATAATTATGCAGGCACGGACTCAGCACGAGCACCCAGGCTACTTGCACACAAAGTTAATAAAGAGTACAAGTTATAAAAGACTCCCACGTATCCACCACCTAGAACGACTAAAGGTGATAAGGGATAGATCCAAACTCTTAGGGATATCTATTGACGGAGCTTAGGACTCTCCTAAGCCTCTCCATAAATGTAAATTTTCACCCACCCCCCATTGAGAGGGGCAGGTAATATTGTAACATCGAGCGGTACTATAACTCTGGCGACCAGTTCTCTAAAGTAATAAAGTCAAACCCTAAACCCAGTGGATGTAGGCACATTGACAAATCAGGTACATCTTGTGTTGTGCGTGTGATTTCATCGCTTTCTTTATTATTTACTCTTGTTTAGCTTGTGTGCATTGGATAACATCACCTGAAGGAATTTACCACCTATAGGATCATTTGGTACTTCACCGTTCTATATATAGGAAATAATATAATCCATTTAGGATGATAATAAAAGTCTATGACCTTGTATTCATCCTTCTCAATGATGGGTTGCATCAAATCTCAATTGGTATTGTTATTCTCGATTAGCCCCCGTGATCAAAGAAAACATTACAAGTGATTGTGCTTTATATTTCTTTGTCATCAAGTGGGCCTCATGTAATGACTCTATCCACCATGTTTTCTCAACTGGAAAAAATAAAGTTCATTGGAAATTAGACAATCATGTGATCAGGCTAATAAAAGAGTTTATGCACAAAGTCAAGTGGTGAAATAATTAGCACTTATATTCAGTTAATAGGGATGTGTTCACCATGTCATGAATAATTTTGTAAAATCTCTATATAGTAGGCTTAGGTATTTATCACCTTTATTATCAGTTGTGTAAACTTACCCTATGGTTAACTACCCATTAATGAGAGCTCGTCCTTCACTAACCAAATGTTTAGTCAAAAAATTCCTAAAAGCATGCATAGTTATATAAACTTGTCACATGTTATTCTATCTCAAAGGGGTTAGAGAAATATTTTATACATCATTTTTTCAACATGACTATGAACATAAAAGAGAACTCATTGGATTGCTCTTCAAGTTTGAAGAGGTTGCACATAAAATTTAATAACCTATGTGTACTAAAAGTTGGAAATGTGAAAAACTTTCCCTTCAAAGATGGTAGGGTTAGATCTAGTGATCAAGCTCCTCATAAACCAACTATTTGTGACATAGGAGTTCAACAAAATTAAAATTAAAGGTTTAGAAATGACCCATTATATAATAATGAACTCAAAGTGTAAGGAAAACCTTTGAAGGCATATCAATGAAAATATTAGGATACAAGGTTGGGAGGTATCTCTACATGTTCTAACTAAGGTTCCACGACATGTGTCTTAACCACTAATGAATTCTAACAAATATTAAATTATGGATATAATCTATAAGGTCTCTGAACCAATGGATATAGGGTAAAAATGCCACTTATAAGAAGTCATGCCTTGAATTATGGACATAATATAGCTACCCAAAGGTTTTAAGTTACCCAAATTCCCATTGTTATTTAGGGACAGTGCACTGTCCACTCTAGAACATATTACCATGTGTTACCAACCGATGTTTTGATGAATAATAAATATTTATTAACACTAAGGTTATCATTCAATTAATCAATGGATGTTGCATGTACTTGGCTCGTTAACATCCCTATCAATTTTATCTTTTATGACATCATTTAAAAGAAATGTCCCATGTTTACTTTTTCACGTTGAACTTATAGTGTCTATGGATAATTTGGCCAGGTTAAGCCAGACACCTGAAAAGAAATCCACATATCTCGTTAGTGGGTTCAAGAGAGTAAAAAATGAATGTATAATAACACTTATAGAGTTATAAATTATTAAATTGGCTCAGTTTATCTTGGAGTTAGACTTCAATAGAAGTTTGATGCCACTAAGCTTAGAGACTTAGCAGTCATAACTATCAAATTGTCTATATACGATACATTATTAAAAGAGGAGCAAGAAATTAAACATCCCTTTCATTAAAATATATTATAAGCATCCAAACTTCATAATATATGCAATATAAATTATTGGCCAACAATTGTGGAATCTTGTTTCCAAAAATAAAAATGGTTAATTAAGAAATAATTTATAGACATCGTAATGGCAAATGAAATTTTCCAGACCATTTGAAAAGGGGGGATTGTAAAATTTCTTTAAAATATTACTTTGACTAGTGTTGAAGGGCTTAAAGGAAAATTAAGCAATAAATGGAACATTTCGTAACATCATGACATTAACACATGTACCTCTTTTCGTTATAGGATTAAAAGCCTATTTATTAAGGAAAATATCCGTTTCATTGCCTGAAGGTTAAAATAATGGGAGCTAAGTATGATCGCCGTAATGGGATATAGATGAGTCAATGTTATGGGGAGATCAAAATTCAAAATTCCTAACACCATAAGAGCGAAAGATAATGTGGAATTAGATATGCCATGAACTGAAGAGTGAGGTTCTTCATTTTACAATAAAGATCCAAATATCATGAAACACTTAGTTATAAGGTGTGGGTTTGAGTTTGTGCAGATGTGCAAACTTGAAATTTTCTTGATAGGATCTTTTAATAACACCAGTAATAAGATCTTTAGCCACAATTAATGGTGAATATTGGAAAAGTGCATTTGAAATTGACACCATACTAGAATTCAATGGAATAAATGTTAATATTTGACTGTGTACCATGGGACTCATCCGCATTTCATGGATATCGTCGTAAGAAGTTTGACTTTGTTCCACTCACACCATTGACGATGAGCTTGTAATATTATAGGAACATATAAACATCGAATCCTAATAAGGCCTCATCGTAACAGAATTCAGTGATCCCAACACCTTCGATTCAGTCTTAAAAGAGTCTTATGTAAGGTCTGCCAAATTAGATTGTTATAATATACTATAGAGTGGTTTGACAAATGAATGACAAGTCAAAGATATTGTCTCACCCTAAAATGATGAATCCTCCTTAAGAGGTGTCGGGTCATTATAAGGTATTGACCAACACTAAGGTAAATATCAATAGATGATTCATCTTCTTATTAAAACTCAATACGATAACATACAAATGAGTTATTGTTCATGATAAGAGAGATTAATAACAAAGTGTGGGAGCTGAAATAAAAAATATGAAGTAAAGTCCAAGAATTGGAAAAGGCTCTAAGCATCGATTTTTTGGTGCAAGAACGTCTTATGGATGAGGTGAAGAAATCTCCGATAATGTTTATATTAGAGAAGAAAAAAAATGATCCATGTAAATTACCAGAATCCATCCCAACTAATGTGAATTTAATTTTACACAAAAAATCTTCAAAATAAATAACCTTATGATGATTATGGAATAAGGTGGAGTTAAGGAAGTTTATGTTGAATATAACCCCTTTATTATGACCTTAAACTGTGTAATGAAAAATGAAACTAAGAAATATCGGGCTTGTGATTTTTGAAGGAATTTTAGAAGTCTTACTCTTGAAATATTGAGAAATTGTGTTTGGCATGTTTAGGCCAATTAAGAAATAGTAGTCATTTAATAGATATTGTCAACTTCAAAAAAGAGGAAATAGATAAGACAATTTAATTGGTATAATGATATTCGAAATAGATGAACTAGAATAAGGGATCAAATAAGGTGCGGCCATAAATATAGTGGACTATATCTTCGAAGACAAAAAAGGGAAAGAAGTGGATCCCATGATATGTTTAGTAAAAATATTGGGAGATGAATAAAATAAGAGAGTAACCTATATTAGTTTTACGTTAAATAAGGATGACCATATAATGGTTCGGGATGGCCACATGTACCAACAATAGAAAACTTGTACTTAATGCAGTTTTCATCACAATATTTGTATACTCCTTAGTTAATGAATTTTGTACCATTGTCACTACTAATCTAAGGATACCTGCGATTGGATATGTCGGTGCTTACTAGCTAAGAGGTTTACATGAGTATTCTTATTTATTATTTTTATCATTACTTTTAACTCGTTATATGTCATTCTTAGTTTCCTCAATTTTTATTTTCATACACTGTAGGCGATGAGGTTGGATAAAGGATGAGGGTTGTATTAGGTAACTAAAAACCAACTTAAAAGTTTGTTAGATATTAATTAACATGAATCTTATGAATGAAAGTGCTGATATTAAGGAATTTCCCATAAGCAATTTGGTACGCCTGCCACTCGATGTCTAAAAAAATGTCCTATGGGTGCTACAACTATTATTGTGTGTCTCAATAAAAAGACAAGGAGCGTCGTATAAGTGTCTGAGTGCAATGAGAAATGGGCATGGATTTTCACCAATTTGAGCATGTGCGGGTAAAAAACCTAATATAGGATAGTAGTCTTAGGTTATCAACTTGATATAATAGGACTTTGAAAGGGAAATGGATGGAGTTAATATATTTTATGATAAGAAGAAAAGTCAACATAAATCATTTATAGTAAATAAAATGGGTCAGTGAGAAAGCTATGTAAATAAAGACTACATGGTTTAAATTATATTATACAGTCAAACATAGACATATGAATGAATTTTAAATAATAGTAGATACGATCCTTAAGGATATTATCATAACATTTACTAGGAAAGGCGATAAACTTATACTTTAATACTTGTAATGGATGAAAATATAATTAATATTATTCATGCTTATGCACCATAAGTCAAAATGCAATAACATACAAATGTGGAATTCATGGAACAAGTGTAAGGACATAAATTTCCAATTGAGTCCCTATATTGTTTTGACTTAATTCCGTGAACAAAACTATGTTTGTAATATGTCATAGGGAGATTTTATTTTGTCACGATCCCACTTGGTCTATAACGTATTGAATAAATTGAAGACTTTGCGGCAAAGCTTCAAAGAATTAATCATGCCGAAGTTTAATTGGTGCAAGTTTACTCGTCTTCAAGTTATTTGCATTCCGAGATCACTCAGGTATGAATACGTATATTTAATAGTGCTCGGAATTGCTTTTATAAAAGATAAGGATGTATTTTTATAAAGAAAAATATTTTTAAATATTTTTAAAAGTGTTTTAAAGGTTTACACTATGTTTTATTCTGATAAGCTCGAAATAGAGTTTGATTAATTTGGATCTCTTTTAAAAGAGACGTTTTAATCAAAAAGTTAAAAAGTCAAACTAACGTGTTGTCGTCCAAACGACATAAGCTCTCGTTCGAACGAGATGCTCATGTCGCGTGAACGATGTGTCCTTATCGTTCGAGCGACACATTTTTCGAGGCGGCACTTAATTGTTATTTAAAGCATGTTTTCATCAGAGTTTCGTAAGTGTGCATATGGAAAAATAATTTACCATTCAGTACGTTGTTTGCACATATTTTCTAAGGTTTAAAAAGCCTAAACACATCCTTAGAGTTTGCAAAGATCCGAGTTATTATTTTTATACGTTTAAATGATCTTGCTGCTTGTTATACAATTGAACATCAGGGTTTTACGGTAAAGAAAATAGAAGGACTTCTTATTCGATATCGTGGATGAATCAAAGCCAATCGGTGGACACCGACATTCGTGGAGGCGACTGTTGTGGACAGGTATCGTGGAAGACGGAATCTCTGCGTGAGCACTATTGAAGAACGGTAGAAGATCAGAAGGATCTTCAAGACCCATGGGGATCGAGTCATTGAGTAAGGCTAATATGTCTTTGTAAAATCTTTGTTCACAGTGATTGTTTGGCTTGGGACATCCGAGGTTGTTTTCCCATTTTGGATTTTTTTCCTCGTACATTCAGCATTGTGACTATTCTTTACTTTATTTTACTTTATTTAATCACTAGATGCATGTTTAGAATTAATCAAGATAAAATTGGCTTAAAGTACGAATTGGGTTTTTCACAACTTAGTTTGGTGCAAATTAAAAGTTGGATAATTTTTTGTTAAAAATTGGTTTGATTTGAAACACGTGCGTAGGACCACTCTTTCAACAAGATTTAAAAAATACATGTAGGTTATGGTTAGATTTTAAAAAAATCATGTTGGAGACGATCATGTATGATATGAAAAGCTATCTGGAGGATGTGGTTTTTGAGATACGAATGACAGTGGAGAGTTTATCTTAGATGTTGCGATGACTTATGATCTTATACTAGTTAATACATGGTTTATAAAGAGTATTGGACATTTTATAACTCTTAAAAGTGGAGCAAATAAGAGACAAAATATACCTTTTTCATTATTAGGAAAGTTGACGTATAACGACTGTAAGTTTATCCCATAGGAAAACCTAACCTCAGAATATTGTATATTGGCATTGGATATAAGTATTCAAAATCAATCATGAGTATAAAAGAGAAGATTAATCCATGAACTAGGTGGTGAAACTTAAAAGGAAAGAAATTATACACTTTTTAAATCTAAACTATTAAAATAAAATACATAGAACTCGAAAGATGAGGATGGCATAATGTGGAATAATATGTTTGCATGCATTAGGAGAATATTGATAGATACTCTTGAAGAATCAAAAGGTAGGGGGATAATAAAGAAACTTGGTGATGGAATGAAGGAGTACAAAATATAATAAAAACCAAAAGACTATGCTTTAATACGTGGCAATGATTATTTCCCCCCAACTTATGGTCTAGTTATAATAAGTTTGCACTAATGCTTAGTACTAAGTCCTTATCTTTTTGTCCTTATTATGAATTAAATGACTCGACAAATACAAGATGAGATGTTTCGATGTCCGTCATTTGCAAATATTATTGGTGTAGTGGATTAAATTAAGGCATGTATTAATGTTATATTGGATGTATAGAGCGAAACCCCGAAAATAAGAGAGTTTAAAATAAGTGGGATAAAATAAAATGTATTCAGGGAAATTTTAATAATACTAGGAGGATAATGGGTATGTGTTGAAACTAGAAGGTCAAGAGATACCTAAAAGTGATCAATTCGGTCATTGGTCTCGATTATCCAAAGAAATGGCAGTGGTGATGTTACTCGTATGATCAAAGAAATAAAGATCAAGTGATAATCCATATTAACATATTATGTGGTTGGTGTATACCTTTGTTGTTAAAGGGGATGTTATACAGAACGACAGTTAGACTTATCATGTTGTATGGGATTAAATGTGGGCCAAATAAGAAATAAAAATGTGCAAAAATGAGCCTAACAGAGATGCACATGTTAAGATAGATATGTGGTGAAACTCAAAAGGATATATTTAAAAAAACGTAAATGTGAAATATTAGAATTGACTCCTATAATAGATCATTTCATAGAAAATCATCTTAGATGGTTTGTATGTAAACAACTAAGCTCCCCCGTAAGGAATACTAATTAAGTTAATATTAATCATAACGTTAGGTTTTTGATATGGTGGGATATTATAAAAGATGACATGGTATCATGTAGTTTAATTGGGGACATTGCACTAAACTAAAAATATGGAGAAATATAACTCATGTAGTCAACCCCAAAAATTAGAAAAAGGTTTTGTTGAGTTGTGTTGACTTGAACATCAATTATATGCATTTGCAATGTAAGATTTTTAATGTATTATGGGAGATATCCCATTCTTTTCACCAACATACACTAACCATTAACTTAAAGGAAATAATAGTCCAAAACCTCTAGATATGACAAGACTTGTTTGGGATTATTGATTGCTCAATAATTTGAATGTCGTGTAAGTGGTGAATGGTCAAATGATTCAAAACCCAATATGTTAAAATTTTATGAACAATGATTAACCAAAGAATTATATATAATTTTATCATGTTGATTGGATGTGTACACCCAAAGTGGGAAATTTGTTTCCGAAAAAACTTGTGTGAGTATATTATACTCATGTGCCTTTGGTAGACTAGTTTATCTTGATTTTGTGAACCAAAACCACACTTTGGGCGCATGGTATTTTTCCATTATAGAATGTTACATGAAATTTCAAGATGGATATTCGTCATTTAGTCACATTGATCACATTTTGAATGTAGGTATAAGAATTAATTACCATAGTAATCACCTTGTTGAAGTTAATAAAAACTTCTTTAAAATCGGTTTCAAACAGAATGTGTATTTTTTAGATTTTTCATCATCATATGTCGGTAATAGTTTTAAGTATGAAATGTCTTTTCCATAACATAGTCATATCATGAAGACGCACCATTTTTTACTAAAATCGAGCAATTGTATTAGTTCGGTGTGGCATTAGCTATTTTATCATTGGCAAACTCTTTTGATGGATTTATAACCTCGGTCACCTAAGGTTCACCTCAGCAAAATCCTTATTTTCTATAATAAATTTCTTTCTTCACCACCACAAATTTTTCTTCACTTTGGTAAAATTCTTTTGTGACCTAGCTTCATCAAAACACATGCCTTATTTTCCCCACGAGACATCTTGCTTTTGTCCAGCGAATGTATCTGATGCAAAAATTTATGGCCAAAAATAAAAAATTTAATTGTTTTTTGTGTGTCAAATCCCCTTTTTGTATGTGTAAAAGTTGATTATTAGATGTCATAGCATCAACCCACCCTCTCATACTTTAATGAAAAGTAGGTGATCTTCTATCCTCTCTTGTGTTTTAGATTATCCATTAATTTGATTTTCTCTATATAAGAAGTTAGTGCTTTATTTTGAATGTAGAGATTTACTAGTAAGATTTTAGTATCATCAAACAAGAAGCAATTTATTTGTGTTAAAGCCCGAAGCTTTCAAACAATTTGGGTAAAGGGAAGAACACTTACTAATGTTTTGTCTATTTTTTCTTTTTTTATTCTATTTTTTTCATTTGATCACCACGTGTCTTAAAAGTTTATGAATATAAAAAAGGA
This sequence comes from Sambucus nigra, assembly GCA_949130495.1. Lineage (NCBI taxonomy): Eukaryota > Viridiplantae > Streptophyta > Magnoliopsida > Dipsacales > Adoxaceae > Sambucus > Sambucus nigra. The sequence continues at coordinate 304,672,570 of OX422220.1, forward strand.
AGAATAAAACCTTTTGATCTTATACTTTTTTATCACTTAACCTCCCACACATACTAGGGTTTATATTCCTAGTAGAATTCCTATGATATTTGTGGCTCATATTGATGTCTTGCTATTTTGGTATCTTGGATTACTTCATCGCTAATGAATACTTTGTTTGAGTGGTTTAAGGAAAACATTATTGATTAGTGATAAATACATCTCAGTGTTGTGGAGGTATCCAACTTTGTAATGATTAGTGGAAAAAGTTGGTTGTGCAGCACAGAAGGTATGGTAAGACATTAATTCCCTCTGTAAGTCTTTACCAGGTTTTTCATGAAAGTCTTGTATTGACTCGAGGTTTTTACCATTAGTGGATTTTTCCTCATACATTTGGTGTTATGTGTTGGTTTACTTTTTTTTCTTAATTTGTCATCCATGTGTTTGATATGATGTATCATTGGTAAATCTTGTTACATAAACCTTTAGTGCATGCTTCATATTTTTAGCACAATAAAAAATGAATAATAATTTTAATTAGTGTATCTTCGTTGAATTATTACACAAAGTGCACCCTCAACTTCACCATATAAATAAAAAACAAACCATTTATCCAAATGTTAAGAGTTATGGTGAAGGACATTGAGTGAGTATTTGTGTGTCTAAAATCTCTATAAAATCGCCAAGGTCCCAACTCAATTCTGTCATTGTGACGATATAGGGTTCCTCCCTTGCCCATGCAACCATTCTCTTTCTCGTGGTTTATAAAATCTTTCCCGAGATTATCTTAAATAGAATGAATAAATTAATACCTTGAATAGCGAAAACATAACTCTCTTAGTCATCAAACCAACCCATTGATTTGAGCAGTAACAATCATGTTCATGTTCAAAATCCGATAAATGGATAGGCTCATTAGTAAAGCCTTGTGACAAATGTTGTGTTGGAGTATAATATATGTTAACATTTGTGTAGGTATTGCAATAACATTTATTACTATGTAATTGTAAAAATGCATTGAAAGTTCAAAACAAAACATTCACAATATTTTTTCCTAAAGCAATACATTCTTGCATAATAGACATCTATGCAATACAAAAATACTAACAATAGGTTAATACTAAATCAATTAAAAATAGTTTTTTGGGCGGGAGACAAAAAGTGTTCCTAGGAATGAGGTGAAAGACATATGTGCGTATAAGTGGTAGCAACCACTATACTTATAACAATAGTATAAAAATATCATTGAGCCTGCTTGGTTAAACTACAAGATCGTAATAGATGAATTAGTTTAGTCGGACACTGAGTTACCTCCAGTGGTAATTGCACTTTACATATGCCGACCTTTCTTGGACATATGTGTCAGAATTGTAAGAAAATATTTTTGGATTTTGTTGGAAATTTACATTATAACAATTATAAATCTCTAGATAGTGGCCCTTAAGAATACATAAAATTTTACTATATTTTCAATTAATCATTATTGCATGAAAAATAAAAGTGGGTATGAATGTATATGGGCGTGAAAGTTGATTTAGATGGACAACGAGATAAATAGTTGTTAGTCAAGTCTTCAATTGGCATGACATTATAACTTCTAATGGAAGATTTGTATAAAGGACTAGAAAATTTTCAACCATTTTTAATCTTAAAAAATGACATATTTAATAAATGTTTGAAATCCAAATAAAAAATTTTAATTTTAGATCGATAAACTAATATTGTGGGTGGATTTTCATTGCTCTTCATAGATATGGTAGGTAACTCATAATTTATAATAGTCCTATATGGACAAAAGGCCCACAACGCATCTAAGATAAAAAGGCTTCTATCATCACCAAAATTTATCAAAGCATATGGGATTGAACTACTATGTAGATAAGGACAAGCCATGCCGAAATCGCAATCCCATGCAAACTATAATGGAGTAATTTATACCGATCGTGTACTTATTAGTTTATAAATAAAGTCCTTAAGGTCCCTTACAGATTCACATTTTTAGTGTTATAAAACTCTTATCTGGTTGTAAATTGATATTCTTAATAATAAAGTTACACCACTCGTGTACATAGGCAAACTGCTAAACCCCATACATCATTGTATTGTATTCTTTATTTACATGTTTATAATATTTTAGTTGAGTTATTTCATAATATTTGGGTTAATTTCCTCATACAATCGACAACATCTTTGAGAAAATATCGATTCATTTCTTTATAAAAGTTAACTAAGGAGGATAAGTGTCAACCTTGAATCACACTTATGATAGCTAGATGGACTCTCCCCGACCGAATTTAGTCCCTTAATAACATTAAGCATGGATGCAAGACTCCGACTGCTGATACAAATCCAAGTATGCACAAATCTAGGAATAGGAGAGTTAGAATACATTGGGATAAATTTCCCAATTGACTGATGCTTACAATGATCACCCCCGGGAGAATAAATTTTATATATGAACAAATACCATAAAATTTCTTGGAATGCTAATCGTAGTTCCAGTAAGGCACATAGTAGAGCTTATAGTATTTAGGGGAGCAACAAGCATCAAAGAAACATTTTGTATGCTCAAGATCATAGGGATGCGAATCACAGTAAGTTACAACGACACTTTTGACGAAAGGGTGGACGTAAAGCTCCAAGTAAGGGAACATAAATCTACCCAAGAAAAAATAAGTTGGTTAATCTAAAAATAGCTAAATGGTAAAAAAAACTCAACTAAGACCCATACCACTCAAGAATTGACCTTTCGTGGACTGAATGAGCTCACCATATACGCGATAGTTAGACAAGGGGGTCCCTTTCAAGAAGTTCTCATTGCCATTGTACAAGGTATATGACAAAAATGTAATTCAACTAACGATGTTAACCATTCTTATAAAACAATAACAAAGCCTTAATTTATTACATCTTCCCTTTGAGTTTATAGTACGTGTCCCATAAGTGATTCGGTAAGTTGTTGCGAGTTTCGTGAAGACCTTTAAGCATCTCAAATAAGCACTTACAACGAGGTTCATAACCAACATCTTCCACCAAAAAAAATGAATTCCTTTCGCATGTTAAAGAAGAAGCATCGGGAAAGCCTAAGAGAGTATGTTCGAATATATTAGGGGTTTATAAGGAGGTAGAGGAGATCTTGGAGTAGGTTTTCTTAAAATCCTTTAAGTGCAACCCGCACTTAAACTCTATATTATATTGATTTCTCGTAAATAACGAGGCATCCTCAATTAACTACTATGTGTAAAGGATTTAAAAGTACAACAAAATAGAGGAAATTGTGCTCATCAGTGGCTATGGGGTAGGTTGAATAAAGCGATTTAAAATATATACAAATAGTCAAATGAGAAGAAGGATAAGAATCAAGTAAAAGCTTAAAATAATGGTGAAATTACAGATTCCACCAAAATTTACCTGGGTATCAATATTGTTTTAATGGGGCCCATTTATGAAAGATATTTTTACAATCTGATCCCTAACAAGCAATTTTTAGAATCTAAAACCAAGACAAGATTTTTTTAAACACCTAGGTCCCTCAAACACCCATTTACCCAATACTTTCTTATTTTTAAAGGCCCACACTAGCGTCACCCACCACCCTTCCCACCCTGCCAGAGCAAAAGCTCTGGTAGTGAGGTGGGGGGGGAAGAAGGGGAGGTTTTGTAAAGTTTAAGAGAGAGAAATGCATAAATGTGTTTGTGTGTGTCCTTAAATGTTTAAAAATTATTTGTCAAGGACTAAACTATCGAAACCCCTTTATAAAATCCTCTCAAAGCTTAAGGGGGTGTATATTTCAAATGTTCAAAAAAGATGACTAGAGATTCAAACTAACGAAATTTGGAATTGCGATATTCATGTCACAAAGACTATGAGCTCAAAACTAAAGTTTGTAGAGCCTTCTCGAAACACTTAAAAGAGTTTTGGAGAGGGTGTCTCAATGACTTTGTGTAAAGGAAGACCTGGATAGATCAGGTCACTGCCAACCAAGAACTTTTTACTATATTTGATGATAATTCGGGCATTTAGTTATTTAACGTCAATAATGGATCATCTAGTCTCGAGTGGATCGAAATTAAGGCCATTAGGATACAAGTAAAGAAAGTCATTGTCATTACGTAGGCATTTTAGATATACCGATATAAGCATGCGTTGAACACACATCACCAACCAAAAATGTTGATTAAATGAAGAATATCATATCTATGGATGAATATCTTGTAAGAGTGTGCACCCCCATTATGGCACTATGGTCATCATTTTCTGTATTTCCCGTTACGATATGGAAAAACTCCTCATTGACCATGTGAGTTCTTCAAAAGTGATATACCTTAATTTATTCAATAAGATGAATTTAGGATTATCTCAAAGAAGTTTCATTCCCACTTATTAGTTTTCCTAGGAAGATGACAATGTCATTTAGAGAGGTCATACCTCCAGTTCGAGCTGGAGAAATTTCATAAATGATCAAATTCTTAGTTGTAGGCATTATATGGTCTTATAAAGACAATATTAGATAAGGATAAATGCACAATATGAAGTCATTAACTTTCACTTACCATGAGAAGCTCAAATGTATTAGCGAGAATAAACTAATGAAGATAAGGAGGAATCAAGTTGCTACTTATAAGTGCCTTATCAAGACCGCGTGATGGAAGTAATATAAGAAATAAAAACATAAGGAGGCACCACCTAAAGGTATATAAATATCGTACATCCCAAATAACAACTTAAGTATGGATGATCAAGCGTCGAGAAAACTAGGGGTGCACCCACCAACATGGTCATGGAGAAGCCTATATCAATAACCATATATCTCAAGCATCTTGATATGAAGTTTTGTGTTTAAGAAAGATATAACATAATTGGTATAGTTTCTTAAAAGTAACTAAGATATGTTAAAGTTACAACCTTTCGATATTACTGGTATAGATCATAATGTGATGTTGCACAGGTGTTATATGCATAATGAAAAGAATACAAAAAAGATAATAAGATGAGAATATTCCCATTAAGAACTAAGTAAGGTTAGTATTTTTACAAGAAATATTTAGACAACCTTCTGTTAAGAGATATTTTATGACATATTGGTTATAGCGTCTCACAATATGCAATATGATTTTGAGGCACCCATGATAGTCGCGATGATGCCTTCCCTTAAAAATGTCATTTGAATACTCGACGAATTTGGAGGCTTAACTAAATGGTCGATAGAACTACAACATGTTAAAAAATAATATATTCCCAAAATAACATAAGATGACAAGTGATCACACACGTTGACCCATGGAATAAGCAAGTTATTAATAACGAGGAAAATCCTAAACCTTATTGACTAAACTCCTAGACTTGGGGGTGAGGAGACCCATTGTTCAGAGAAGATGCATGAACTTGTTCGTTGATGGAGTTTCAAATGTAAAAGGATCTAGAGAAATTATTTTCTTTGTCACCATAGAAGTAATTCTGATTAATAATCAACTGGTTTAGGTTTTTGTGTTTTTTAACTCCTTATTTTGTAGACTTCGGAAGGCCAATATTTTGGGAGATAAGAAAGTAAAGTTTTTTTTATTAAGATTGGTATCATTTAAGTTGTATGAATAGTAATATGCACAAAATGGGAAGGTCGTTTTTTACTCTCTGTAGTTTTTTATATATGGCGATACATTAATGATTATAAAAGAGTGTAGGATGTCAACACGCTTCACTAGTAAGTTAATTCTACAATTGGGAGGTAAATTCAAGGGTAATGAGATAATTTGTGACACACCCCCTACAGAGTTACTTATATTTAAGTTTGAAAGTCAAAGTGAGTCAAAACATACATCTTCAACAAAGCTTAAGCATATGACTTAGTCTTAGAGTAATTAGAGAAAATACACAAACTAATGTTTTTTTTATAGATGTAGCTTTAGAAACTTCCTATAAAGATAAATTAAACGTAAGTACATTATATCTTAAGGGACTATAGCTGAATGCATGCCACATGGCTAACACATGGCTCTCAGGGGCCAACAAGCACAGTTGAATGAATATTAGGGGAAATAAATATAAATCTAATAAGATCAGTTAGGTGACATGGACGACCAATCCTAGTAGGACTCTCCAACTTGTAAATAAGATTAACTTTAAGAGACCTAGAAATATAGTACCCTTGTAGTTATAGATAAAGAATACCTCACCTGATTTAGGGGTATTGATTTGTATCTGGCTCACGACGACTTGGACTCTCAGCTAGCAACCCTAGAACTCCAATCATCCTTCTTCCAAGTAATATACTACTCTCCCTCCCTTCATTGTGGACGTAGGCATGATTATCTATTGAACTATGTACATCTTGTGTTCTTTATTTGTTGCACTCATAGTTTTGGGGATAAATCATAATATTGCTTTATTATTAACTTCATATCCCCTACAATTTGGCTCTGCCATTGGGAAAATATCGAATTCTCACAACCGTGATATTGTTTTCCCTATAGAAAATACAAGTGCCAATCAGTGTCGACGTTCTCACGTGAGAAGTCGTCTCCAGTCTGAGGCATAGGTCGTCAGGAGGGAACAAATTCGTGTTTGAAACTCTTATCCTCCCAGACGATCCAGGTCAAGGGGTTTCTTTCCGAGAAAGTCAGATCCTGATCGTCGGCACCATACTCATCCTATTGGACGACTTGCGGGAAGATCAACATCCTAACTGGTTAGTATTTATTAGGAAAGGTGGGATCATCGTGATCGGGATATTTCTCATTTGAGGAGAAAATTAACTCAGTAATCAGAGGAGCGTAATTCTAGTTCTCATACTCCGGAACGCCTCGGAAGGAGGAAAATATATTCCCCAAGGAACAGGAATGGCAATGGGGTGGGGGTACCCTTCCCGCCCTTGCCCCCGTACCCCACACCAAATCCACCCCCGACCAGCCCGCCGCCGCCCCTAACCAGTTTAAAAACCCCGCGGGGGCCTCACCCCAAACATTTTTATGATATTTTTATTTTTTATATAATTATTCTAACGAATTTTCATTTTTTATGTTTTATAATAAGAGAAAAATGTCATTTTTTTAAGTTTTGTAATAAGTGGTAAGTGGAGGGATTTAAAGTTGTTTTGAAAATTTAAAGAAGTATTATCAATAAAAGTAATACGAATACTATCATTATTCATATCTTGAGACACAAACATGAATAATTTCAACTACTTGAAAATGCATCCAAGTCTACAACTCGTAAATTACAAACTAAAAGTTTATATTGTCATATATCATTGAATTCAACATAAAATGCAATGTTCCAAATTAATAGAGTTCATAAAATTCAAATTAAAATTCCTAAATGATAAACATCAAACTGCCAAAATAGTGTTCGCCCTCTTATGCATAATAAACATCCCATTACCATAAATTGTTGCAAAATTTAATCCAATGGCAAAATTCACCCAGAAAACCAACTATCTCTACTTCTGCATATATAACAATAAGGTTATTAGTGTTAAGTACTAAAAATTCTAAAATATATTTAAAGATAAGGTAGACAATTAAGTTTGATAAATTTATTAAAAGTTAAGATATTGACTTGTCAGTGTGACACCCCGCCTAATTAAATACCGGGTGATCAGTCATTTATTAAATTAAAATCAAGGTGAACGGTTGGTTCATTCTTAGCATCACTGTCGCAAAATAAAATTTCCAATTTAAACACCCTAAACAATTAAGCTAAGTGTCAAAACAATTTTATAGCCGTATTTCCATTTTATTAAATCCAAATATGAAAGCCTTTTTAAATAACCAACAATTTAAGAACTCTGACATACTAAAGATGGATAATAACACATAAGAATTATATTCATCCATATAAACCAAACCAGTTTAAACTATAAATAAAACCATCCTGACAATAATTAAATCCCAAAGAGTACTAACTAATGGAAATATAAAGGAACGTAAATCTCTGACAAAAATCCAAATTGAATAGAAAAACGGGCGACACATGCCTTAACTAATAAGAACTAAAAGTAAGAGTAGAATCAACAATGAGATCATCTAAGCAATGGCATGCAACTCCCACATAAGCTGCAGCGCGTCCGATCCAAAGAACCTAAGCATGACGCCCCTTGTGGTTGGGCACCTGTATTATATACATATATATACAAGAGAAAAGAAATAACAGGAAACGGGTCAGAGCCCGATTGTAAAACAGTTTAAAAATAGTTTAGCAAGTAAATAAATTGCTTATCAGCTAATGTAACAACCATGTTAGTACGCATCACTCTCTTGAGCAATTCTCACATCTCCTCTAGTGTGCACGCCTACCGTATTATTTACCTCAAAAGTTTATTTTAACTTAACTTTCCCATAAAGTTTCATACCACTAACTACGATGACGAAGACAAATAAATTCCTGAAATTTGTGCTCTTACATATCTTATTTTATATAAAAATATCCTAGTGATGTCACAAAATTTCTCAAACACTTATAATAGAGTCGGAGTATTTTTTCATTACTCAACTACTTTTATGAACAGTAGAAAGTTCCCATACTTAAGCATAATTATATATATATATATATATATATATATATATATATTAGTCACTCATATAATATATATATACTAACGGCACCCCGCATAAAATCTATGGTGCTGGCATACTCTACTATCAAGTCCCCGTATCACTCATATTAAGGGAAATACTAGTTGGGAATCACTCTCAAACTGTATTAACATAAAACACATACAAATAGAGGCGAAGCATAGTTCCAAGTTACTAAGAGGTCGGCATATACCCTCATGTCTCTTAGGACCGTCTGACTATCAATCAGATAGCCTGTACCAAGGAATCCTATGTTCTAGGGTACGAGTCAATATCCCCCATAAAGGCCCAATCTAGATAAGACTGTCCCAGCGCGGAAACCCCAGTGATAGCAATAAGCCCGAGTATGATTTTTATACAGATATATAATATATGCACAATCATACAGTCATATATATATATATATATATATATATATCCACATTTATAAGTTAGGTGTGCCCACGACCCATAACTATAATTATCCGTTATTAACACATTTTACTCGATTATTACGCATAACAGACTCATTATTTTTATTCTCATTTATATTTCACTTCATACTCACTTCTCCTCTCTCGAAGTATTCTAAGTATAATTTTAGTAGGCATACACTCACTTACCTTCTGGTATAACTCCCTTACGAGTCTCGATCTTTTTATTAAATGTTCGCATGATTTCGTATACACCTGAATAATTCCTCGTTAACCCAAAATCTCATCTTACACTAAGTTTCACTCAATGGGGTCTACCTTGGCTCTACTGGTCTTCTATATGTCCCATTATACTCCAACAATAACAATCAAGGGTTCCTTTGCATTAAAACCGAATTAAACCAATGGACAAGAAATATGCAGTTTTCCAGGAGGGGTCGATCGATCGAGGAAATGGGGTCGATCGATAGATGTTCTTGGGTCGATCGATCGATCAAGTAGTTCTTGCCCAGAAATTACCATTAAAACCTACGGGTTTCATCTTCCAATTTCTTCAAAAACGTCATTAACAACTCCAAATTCTTAAAGTACATTACCACAAGTTCTATACACATATATGCAAGATTTCCTACGTAAAAAATGCATAATTTTAACAACGAAATTGAATTAATGGCCATTTCATTTTAATTATCAAGAACCCTAATTTTCCTCTAAACTTTCATGGTTCTATGTCTTTTTCCAGATTTATCACTTCTAAATTAATCAAATTTCGTGGGTAATCTTCTACATATGATTGGGATGTTCAGAGTTTATTTATTTTCCCTACAACATGTGATTAGGTCCTCTAAATCTTTGAGTTCTTCCATGAAACATAGGTTCAATCATCCTAATCTAACATGATGTGACAATTAACTTAAAAGAGAAGCAAGATAGATACTTGCCTGAGAATTAAAGGTCTGATTCGATGACTCTAATTGGTATCGCAGTAATCCTCTTCTTTCGATCTACGCTTTGGCGGTGGTGAGGGTGCAAGATTGGTGGTTCTTGGCCTTGAATACTTTGAAAGCTTTTTCCCTTCTTCTTCCTATGGCCTCCTTCCCTTTTTTTCTAAGAAACCTAACTTCCCTGACACTCCATCTCATATAATCTTAATGATTTTTGTCATTATTGAAGGCCAAAAATAGAAAATTACCAAAATACCCTCCCGGATTACCGGTTAGGCCTAAAAACGTCCCGAGATCCAAACTAAACTCACGGGTACACTTTTCTGACTATCTCGACCCTTCCGGACACATTGGCGCACTCAAAATGACCATACGGGTGACTTATAATTTATTCACTTTTAATAATACTAATTTAGTTCCGACACGACACAGGCGCGTCCTGATTGCCATAATTGCCATTTTATTCACTCGTGAAAATTTTAATAAAATAAATCTCATATATTAATTTACTCATCCAGTAATATTCAGCAATTTTCAATAATTACTAACTCACATCACGCTAGTAAATATAAAAATAAATTTTTGGATTAATATTAAATTAATATCTCAATTTAAATATAATAAATCCCCAAATTTAAAAGCCATAAAAATAATCGTAGAACAATTAGCTACACAAAACAAAACACAAATTAGGTATGAATGAGAAATTAATTCATTAATAAAAATTTATTATATACTCACCATTTATTTCACACCATAACCAACTTTGTGAACACATCAATGCCTCCAAAATATTTGGATGAAGTCAATGTGAGACAATAAATTACCACTGCTACGAAAAGCAAACTCAGATGCAATAGTTGACACATGAATTGCAAAATATCCCGAGCAATCTTTTGTAAAGTTAGAAACTTGACTCCATTTGTCTTCCACCAACTCAACACGTCAAGTTTAGTGTCCTTGTCAATACATTTTCCTCCAAATATAAATCCAACTCTGATTTAGCCAAAGAAGTAGTAGAGGAAACATTGACAACATTGTCAAAATTCGTCATCGATCAACGTCCTCTATACTACCAAAACTAGTTATATCCGAACGAAAAGAATATGAAGATTTCATGTCATAAGTATCAAATGACATTGACTTATATTGATATTTATGTAGAAAATCGTAGGAACTTTGCCGAACTTTTGAAACTTCATAAAACCAAGTCATTACCATAAATTAGTGGAAATTAAAATTCTACTGACTTCATCTTCTATGTTGGATCCAAAACAACCACTACCCCCATAATCACATGTATATCACTCCAATATTTCTTACATTTCTCCATGATTTGTATTTTCATATCTTGTATAACCAGATTAGAACTTTTACTCCACTCGACCAATGTTAATGTTGTGTCACATATTTTTGGGAAGTAACAATTAACAATTCGGTGATATTAAAAAATAATATAAACTTTTGACAAATTTCTTTGGCCAACTCCTACTCTTCATCCATCAATAGAGAAGTATATAGTCGCTCTCGTTGTTTCACTAGTGGGAACACATCTTTGTATAATATTGTAGTTTAAAGCATAAGAAAAAGTTAGTTCCATCGAATTTTACAATTAAATGTCAACTTCTTGGTGAAAGGGATGTGCAATTATTTTGTCGATTCCTTAAATTTTCAATTCCTACCCCCCAAAGTTACCCAAAACACAACACTATATTGGATTTTTTCAATCGCCCCACTTATCACTTCTAAATCATTTTTCATGATTAGATTCAATATGTGCGCACAACAACGCATATGAAGCATACTTCCATCCAACATAAGATTTTTATTAGAGAACTTGTCTAAAAGAACGTAGCCACTGCGTCATTAGTTGTGCAATTGTCAACGGTGATTGTGGACAATTTTCTATCAATGTTCTAATTGAACAACATATCAATAAGAACATTAGAAATCACTTATTTGTTATGTGGTGCGGGAACATAGACAACCCTAAAAAATTATAAATTGAATTAAATAACAAACATAAATAAAGTAAGTATAATCCATGCATAAATAAATTATATAGTAATAACTCATTATGTGACTATGTAAAATCCATCCATCATTAATGAAATGAGATGTAATATCCATAAAACCTTTTTTTGTATGCTTGAATGACCACATATCGGTGGTGATAACTACTCTACACCTAAGTTTCCCCATCAAATACATTACTTTTGTCTTCTCACAATCAAAGATCTTGATAATGTCACTCTTAATCGTATTTCCGGTAGATATTATTATTTGAGGTTGAAGACCAGTCACGAACTTTCAAAACCCAATATGATTTACAATTGATAGAGTGTACTCGTGTAAAATAACCATACACACAAGATCATAACATGAATTTTCTTTATCAAAATAATGATTATTGTTGTCTACATTTCCATCTCTTTTCTCACTGGATTTCAACATTGTTGCTTAATATCCATACTTTTAGTCTTATTATGTCTATCTTTATGATTACACAATGCCTTAGTCCCATTTTTATTATTTGTTTTGAGCCTACTTGATTAATTATTGCAAATAGCAAAGTCCTCAGCATCAACGTTTATTTTTGTGAAATCTAACCAAATATTCGACTTAAATATCCTTTTTCTACCAATGACAACTCCATTAGTAATTTGATCATTTTGAGATGAAGGGGGGTTACTTGAATCTGGATTCTCAAAAGGTCGACTTTGATTGTCACCTTCTTCGAAAGATATCTTTTGCTTTGGAAAATTTTCTGTTCAAAACACAATTTTTTATTCAAAAAACTTGTTACAATACTTTGAGTACATAAAAAATTATACATTAAAAAAATGTGTAGATAAATTAGAGATTAAGAATGTATATAGTCTTAAAAAAACCAGATATTGAAATAATTAGAGTTTGAAAAAATAATGTGTAAACAAATATGTATAAGCAAATTGCTAAATAAAAATACATATCACATAAGTGTGTGCGTGTATATGTGTAATGTATAAGAAGATTGCCCAAAAAAATCTCAATTGTGTGTGTGTATAAGACGATTGCAAAAATATACAAATCTCAGATTTATGTATGTGCACGTATAAGAAGATTGTAAAAAAATAGAAATCTCATATGTGATTATGTATAGCCATATTGTAAAAAAAATACAAATCTCAGACTTAGGTCCATACCGAAGGTGTTTCAGATTGACACTAAGGAGTCCTACTCGGAGGTGTGTGACGACGCAGAGCAATCCGACATGTAAGGCTGAGTCGTTCGATGTGAGTGGCTAATAATTCTGGTGCAAGTTTGAGTCATTCGGAGTGATGATTCTGCTGAGGAGTCCAGAGGTTGAGATGCTAGTTTCGATGCCATTTCAGGAAGAGGAGATGGAAGGAAAAATAAGTGAAAGGAAGTGAAATGAAGCAAGGTAAGGAACGGGTCCAAAGGGAGGTTATCTTAAAGTGGGAGAGGGAGTAAGAGACAAATGGGAGAAAAAACCACTAAAACATGATAATTTATATATATGTATATATATACACACACACATGAATAAATTTATAACAATACCATAATACGAAGCGAGTTTGGGGTTTTTATATACAAACCCGACCCTAATGGTTTTATAAGTTAAACCCGCACCTGACTCGTTTAATAACCCAAAAATTCACACCATTGGGGTCGGGTCAGAAAGGTCCCCACGAAAAACTGCCTTATTGCCATCCCTACCAAGGAACAATTGATTCCTCTGTGCTGGAAGGGCTTCCAAGTCTAAGATCCCTCGCGCAGTTCATTTTAACCCATGGCATGTTCATCATTCTTTGGTACGTAACTCCATTAGCTGTAATAACCAATAAGTTCGGCCAACTAAATCTGCACAATGTAGCAGGCCGGCTCTCCCTAAAGTTTCACCGAACACACTTGGGGGCGACGAACTCTGAAATTTCATTAAGAAGAAATTGAATTCAAATATAGCGAGAACTCCGAAGGACTTATCCAGAAAATCTTTGGGGAATGGCTTTGCCTCACCTTTCATCACGAAGATAAAAATCTTAAAACTACCGAAGAAGTTCTCAATTTCAAAGATTCAATCTTATGATAGGAAGGCAGTTCTCGCCCATCATAACAGACATTATCTTCAGTCGATGTCTCTATGGAGCCATTATGATGCCCTCATGTGCCGAGATTTTCTTCAACTTTAGGGGAAATCGACAAATCGACTTGAAGTGGTTCGAGAAACTATCCCTAGATCAATCTCCTCATTTAGGGAGCTAGTTAAGCAGTTCATAACTCGCTTTATCACAAATAGTAAAGCGATTAAGGAGGTGGAATCACTGATCGCTATCAAAAGGAAGAAAAAAGAGCCCCTTAGAAAGTAGGCGCAGTGGTACTGGGGATTATTTAATGAGATAGATGATCGCAATGAAAAATTGGCCATATCATCCTTTAAGTTCAGTTTTTCCACATCAGATGATCTCTACCAATTCCTCACAAAGAAGATAACTTCAACTATGGATGATTATATGACACATATTGAAAAATAAACTAAAATTGAGAATGAACTCCCCACTGTAGAGGCTTCGATCGAACAGAGTTATAAGTAGCCAAAGAAGAATGACATAAAAAAGACACTCTAAAGGAGGAAATCAATTTGCTCCAATGAATAAGGGATCACATAATGATAATGGAAATGGGAGATCCAAGGCGTAGACAAATGAAAGAATTGTAAACTTTCTATAAAGAGACTATTTACAAGTTGATTCCGTAGATCAGAAATAAGACATATTTTAAGAGGCCGCCCAAAATGGTAAATGATCCCATAAACGGGGACGCATAACTTAGGAGCACCTACAACCATGACCATGGACACCTTACGGAGAATTATAAGATGTACAAGAAGCACTTGGAGGAGCTCATCCAGAACGGGCACCTCAAAGAATATATTGTTGAAAAGGAAGACAATGACCTCCGTAATATAGGGTTAGTCAAGGTCGTTCATAACTACACCGATCTTTTATAATGCACCGGTAAAAAACTCAGTGAGAAAGTTAAGATTACGGCTTGAATCCAGGTTGCCTTTCAGGTGGAGTTATCCAAGTCCATCCTTTACAAAAGGGATCACAAGGATATAGATTTTGAATAGGCCATAATGTTTAGCCACGATGATTTAGTTGGCTTCAATTTACCGCATAAAGATACGTTGGTCCTAACTTTACGAATCACCAAATTTAATGTCAAGAGGATTCTAATCGAATAAGGAAGATCATCGGAGATCATGTACCTGAGTTTGTTATAAAAGATCGACTATAATATTATAGTCCTCAATACCAAGGTTGGACCACTAATCGGTTTTAACACGGATGTAAAAACTCCTTTCAGTAAGATCAAGTTGCTAGCTAAAATCAATTGGGTAAATCGTGAGATAAAATTTCATATTATTCAATTATGATCACCTTATAATGCCATTCTAGGCAGAGGTTGGCTCCACGATATGAGGGTCGCCCCCTCACCTCTTCAATAAAAACTCAAGTTCTTGAGTGATCAGGGAATCATGGAAAACTGGGAAGATCAGGCAATGACTTGCAATTATTCGTAGTAGCCATTAAAATGAAGCAAGATCAGCCCAAGAAGAGTTAAAATGATGATGATTCGGAGGATAATCGGGCCAAGTAGTAACCAAAAGGCGTTCGACCGAGGGTAAAAGAAACAGAAGTGGATCCCATCGAACGAATAATAGAGGATCTCATCGATGTTTCGATGGAATCATCCCAGTAGGAAAAAACCTTCATAATCATGTTAGAACTACCTAAGGAAGAAACAGATCATCTCATCAACTTACATGAGATTAATGCTGAGGTATTCTCGTTGTAACCCTATAATCACTCCGATATAGAATCAAATATTGCCAACCATTGGTTGCATGTGGACCCAAATGTTTGACCAATCAAACAAAACCCTAGGAAGTCAGCGTCAGACAAGGTCAAGATTATTAAAAGTGAAGTGGAAAACCTCCTCCAAGATGGATCCATCAGAGAAGTCTAATTATCGAACTGGATCTCTAATACCATTATGGCCGATAAGAAGAATGAAAATGGAGGGGGTGTAGGCTTTACTGACCTCAATAAGCATTGCCCGAAGGATAGCTTCCCACTACCCCTGATTGATTAGCGCGTGTAATTAATAGTTCGACATTAACGTATGAGTTTTATGGATACATAATATGGGTATCAGCAGATATTATTTTTCGGCTCAAATTAGGAGAAAACCTCATTTATTACTACCTTGAGGTTTATAACTACAAAGTAATGTTTTTTGGTTTGAAGAATATTGGGGCGGCCTACGGATGTCTTGTGACTGTAATGTTCAAGAAGTAGATCGATGCAACCGTAAAGGTCTACATTGATGACATGCTTATCAAGAAAAAACTAGATGATGGTCATATCAAAGATCTAATGAAGACCTTTATGATCCCCAAATAATAAAGGATGAAGTCTAACGCTTCCAAGTTTGTCTTTGGAGTAAGTTTTGGAATATTCTTTAGGTACCTAGTTACACAAAGAGTAATATAAGCCAATACAAATCAGATCAAAGCTCTACAAGACATTAAAATACTCATCACTATCATGGATGTACAGGCTATTACCGGTATGTTTATCGCCCTGAACCAATTTATATCCAAGTCATTAGACAAATGTCTGCCATTCTTCCAAGAATTGAACAAGGCAGGCTCAATAGTCTGGATATAAGAATACGATCGAGCACTCTAGCGAATTCGAAAGTACTTAGGATATCCTCCCTTGTTGTAAAATCTCATGGTTAGTGAAGACCTTTACCTATATCTGGTCATCTCATAGCATATGGCTAGTGCAACTTTGGAGCGATTGCAGGATGAGGAGTAAAGTCTAATTTACTATATCATCCATACTTTTCTTGAGACAGAAACTAGATATATGCCTATTGAGAAAATGGTCTTGGCATTAGTAACGGTGGCCAGGAAGCTGAGATACTACCTTGATGCCGACATGATAGTCATCCCCATTACTTCAATATTAAAGGATGCTCTCAAGAAAGTAGATCTCTCAAACTAAATGATAAAATGGTCCTTGGAGCTGGCATAATTTGATAACAAGTATGAGCCACGAACTGCCATTAAAGGGAAGTTTTTGGATGACTTAATAGCCGAGTTCTTAGCATCACCACTAAAAAAGAAGGAATTGAACCCGATTTTGGAGTCACTTGACATCAATGAGGACGATCAAAACTCAAAACTATTCATTGATGGGGCATCCGACGAATATGGTACCGAAGTTAGAATTATCTTTATCACGCTTCAAGGGTGCTTTATAGAATAAGCAGTCAGATTGGGGTTTAAAGGTTCCAATAATGAGGCCGAATACGAATCCATCATCCACGGAGGAGCTCTCCATATAGTAGTGTTTTGTGACTTGCACCCGATTGTAAACCAACTTAGCAACGAGTATGAATCCAGGGATCCTAGGATGTTAGCTTACATAAACAAAGCAATGAGTCTCCTCAAACACTTTAGGTCGTTCTCAATGGAGTAGCTACTAAGGAGCAATAACAACCACGTGAATGCACTCGATACTTTAGCATCTGTTATTAAGACAAACCTGAAAAGAACAATCGAAGTGGAATATATACATCGGTTGAGCATCAAAGAGTCGGAGTCAATTTTGTGCATCTTACAGATTGAGGGAGCCCCGTTGTGGTTGGATCCAATCATCACTTATCTTAAGACTGACGATCTACCATCAAATACTAACAAAGCTCACAAGTTGAAGATCCCGAGGGCAAAATTTATTGGCGATTATTCATTGGCCCTCTACTCATGTACGTCCATCCAGATCAAGTGGAAGGAATTCCTAGTGACATGTATAGATATAGTTATAGAGATCATGTATAAGGTTAATCACTTTTTTATCGGGCAATCGCTAAGGGATACTAATGGATTTTTATGAAGAAGAATTCCTTACAATTCGCTCGAAAGTGTGCAAAATGCTAATAGTCCCCCCTCTCCCCATCATCAACTGGTCAATCGGAGACCCAAACCCCCTCATGAGTCATTGGCCCTTTTGACAATGGGGCATGGATATCGTGGTACCTCCACCAGTAGCACCTAATAAAAAAAGGTATATGATAACTGCCACCGAATACTTCATGAAGTGAATAGAGCTATAACCATTCACCAACATCAGATATGTAGATGGCATGCGATTTGTGTGGATGAAAATAATCATAAGATTTGGGATTCCAAGAGCATTGGTCATCGACAACGAAACACGGTTTAACAACGATATCTTCTCGAGCTTTTGTGCAGAATATGAGATCAAAATACACTACGTCACAATTGTGTTACAGTAGTGTAATGGCTAAGTCGAGATTACCAACAAAACTCTACTATCAGGAATCATGCATCGATTGGAAAATATAAAAGCAAGGTAGGTGTATGAACTCTAGGTGTATGAACTCCCTTACATTATCTAAGCCTACATAACAACACCGAAAAAGTTGACCAAATAAACCCCCTTATTCTCTTGCTTATGGAATGGAGGTAGCCATTCCCTTAGAGATCAGACTCCCAACTCTTAGATCAAAAATATTTAAAGAAGATTGGAATTATGATCGACTGGCTCGTGAGTTAGATATAGAAGAATAATAAAGAGGGCAGGCTCTCATACACTTGGCAGCTTATCGGTGAGAATTATCAAAGCAACGTGACAAAAAGGTAAAAATTATGGAATTCAAGGTCGGTGACCTGGTTCAAAGAAAGCTCCTTTCGGCGATGAAGAAACCTTAAGATGGGAAGTTAACACCGAACTGGCAAAGCCCTTACAGAATAGCTTCAAAAGGTGGTAGTGGATCTTATCACCTGAAAGAGTTTGATGAAACACTAGTCCCAAGGTTATAGAATGCCATAAACCTTAGGAAATTTTATCATTAAATAGGGATTAGAAATATGCAAAATAATACGATTGATGATTAATAAAAGAATTTATTTACTAAATTATGTTTTATTATTTTATTTGTTTAAATCCACTCAAGCAGTGGTACAATTTGTAAATAAGTTGGTCGCTTGAAAATTTGGTAAAATTCCACCTAGGAATAGGGTGGTGCAACTTAGACGTAAGTTGGTCACCTACATTTGGTATTAAACCCACTCGATTAGTGGTACAACTTGGATTAAGTCAGTCGCCTAAGAATCTAACACTAAACCAGCCTGAAAACGGTGGTATAACCCAAGTTGGGATGGATTGGTCGGTCTAGAAGATGTAAAAACCCATATAATAGTTGGGTAGTACAACTTAGACAGGAGTTCATCACATGCGTTTGGTATTAAACCCACACATGTAGTGGTATGAATTGGAATAAGTCGGTTGCCTGAGAATATGACATTAAATCCACCGAAAAACGGTGGTACAACTCAAGTTGAGTCGGTCGGCCTAGAAGAGGCATAAAATCCACCCGATTATTAGGTGGTACAATTTGAAAATGAGTTGGTCGCCTATGTTTTGGCACAAAACTCACCTAAGAATTAGTTAGTACAACTTTAAAAAAAGTTGGTAGCATATATTTTGGCATTAAACCCACCAGAGAACTATGAAACAACCCAAGTTAGACTAGTCGACCTAGAACAGGCATAAAACTCATTTAAGAACCAAGTGGTATAACTTAAAAAAGATTGGTCGCACTTATTGGGGCCATATATAAAAAATAGATGATCAAACTAACTTGCCACAGTTAAAAAATTTAAAACCATATTATGAAAAGGCATAAAATCAAGGGAATAAAGTACTGAGCATGACACGTGTAAATAAAAAATGCAAAATAAGGCAATGAAGGAAACTTAAATACTTTCATTTATAATAGCAAAAATGGCCAGGGCCTACCAAAGAACGACCAAAAGGTCTACAAGAGTTTTGAAAAAAAATAACTAAAGTCGGGGGTGACCTCCCCCTGACTTGCGGCAGCTACATTCCCCTCAATGCCTACCTCCCCTTGGGAAGAGTAGGGGGAATGATGAAGACTTAGTTGGCGGTATCAACAGTTTAGCCAATTCCTTCCATGGCTTAAATTTCCTCAGCAGCAGGAGGATCAATGACAGGAGGATCGACAGTAGGTGGATTAGCAACAGGGACCTCAAAGTTTTTACCCACCATTATTTAGTTCTCCAACGGAGGGTGTTTGGCATAGGTTGGATCATCTTTAAGGACTTTACCCATTTGAAGGTTGTCCAAACAGCCTTTACTGAATGCAACAAACTTGTGTTATTATAATTGGGATGCAACTTCTTAGACTGTCGTCTCAAAACCTTTATCATATGCTCTTTTGAGGTCATCCTCATTCGCCTTCTCCCAAATATACTTCTGTCATTAGAGGATTAGATTATAGAGAACCTTTCAGTAGAAGGCAGTTTTCAACTTGGGCAGCTCGGTGTCCACTCACCTAAACTTAAGTTGAGTCTTCTCATCCTCTGCTACAACCTTATCTTTGGCGATCGTCTCATCCTTCACTATTGGTTGAGATCGACTACCTTTGTCTTCTTGCCCGTCAACATATTTTTTAGAGTGTTTTTATATTCGAAGATCTAGTCATTGATCTTCCTCAGGTGGTCTGCTCAATTTGAGAGCTTTTGGGTGACCTGCATAGCGCGTATAAAGGAAAGCCACTAATTAGTTTTAAGTAAATTGTAAAAAATAAAAACTCTAAATAATGAAGGCGACTTACCAGTACGCCATAACATACGCCTTCTTTGTTCAGGTGTTCAAAGGAGAACCCCCTCATATCTATCATGTTAGGAGGCAACAACATCATCACCTGAGCAACGAAATAGGCAACCTCTGTAGCCATCTGGGCGGAGTTAGTAGTTGTGATCGTCTCCTTACCTTTCATAAAGGCAATCTCACATAGATGAGATTTACTGCCTTGGGCGAGGAACTTTTTTCATGACCCTGTGGATGCCTCTCACTAATGACCACATGTTGGTTAGATGTTGGGGAAATGAGGGCAGGAGAATCGGCGAGAGACTTTTCAAACCTTCATTTTTTAGCTTGTTCGATGTGGATTTACTTAGACCTTTGGCATTCAAGCTCTTGTAACTCTTTATCTATGAGTGTCATAACCCTCTTATTTGGACCGATCACAGTCTGTTCGGCCTATTTATCTGGGATCCTCAATTATTTCAAACTGTCTTTAGTATCTACTAAATCAGTTGGTCTTGTCAGTTGGCTTATCATGTCTTCAAGATCTTCTGGAACAGGAGGAAAAGTGAAGTCCTCAGCATACAAATTCTCCCCTGGTTTTACCTCCTACTAGAGACAACCTAACACTTAACCTCCTCAAAAGATAAAAGGGGGTCTGAGCCGTCAAAAATTGAATCCTCCTCCTCTTGATCATCGCTAAATTCGATAGAAATAACATAAGGGGACTCTGACCTTAAGTGAACTCCTTTCATAACTTCACTTAGTAAGGGGGTGGCAGTAGGGAAGGATTTATCACCAACCACTAAATAATCCACAACAGTGACCTCAAGAACACTGGTGAAATTTTTTATCGACGAGATAATCAATTCGTACCCAAGCAAAATATTGGTTGCTCTTTAATGGGAATGAACACCGATCGGAGTTCCCCTTTTCCAAACGATTTGAAGATCTCTTAAATTGAATTGGTAATCTTATAGTTTATGATTACCGATCAGTAATGATAACCAAAATCGCAACATTATGGAAATAATAGGCGACCTACCACGTTTTCCCTTTATTGAAGGAAGCCAGAGTCCCTCGTTAATTTCACCATACAATGACCCTAAAAACACTAGGATATTCATTTCGGTATCCTTTTATAATTTGGGCAATTATGTAATCGAGTTGCCCCTGATATAAAAATGGTATAAGTCAATCGTTGGGGAAGACCTCGGGTCGTAACGATACTTGATTTCGTTGATGCCAAGTTTGGTCACACAAATTTAGTTGATTACTACTGTACCCATTACTATTCGCTAAAATATACTGTTAGATTGGATCATAAGTATTCCATAATATTATAGTACCTCCACCAGCAATGGGTGGAGGGGAAAATGAACTCCCCCCAAATATCGCCATTGATATAAAAACCACTTCACCATTTTCAAGGTTAAGGAGCTCCTTATCCTCTGGTGAAGTCCTAATATTGGCATTAGCAGGAATTAAGTAATTGGTACGAAATTCCTTGAAGTTGTTTGTGGCAAACACTTCGTATTTTTTCCCACGCCTTAACATGGTGAAGATGTGGAAAATAAAAATATGAAGTCATAAGCGCTCTGATGAAGATGAACTCTGGAGAGAGAAAAAGAGCAGTGAAAAATACCTTGCACTAAGTGAGAAATGGTAATACAAGTCCAATCAATTGGCGTTCTATTTTTGGGTTAGCTACCCACGCGTAATATTTATCCGAAAATGTATGTTTTTAATTTACGCTAATCGAAAAATGGGAACCTTTCACGTTAGAGAACAATGATTGCGATTCAGTTCCATTAGTGGGCACGTGTGAATATGGGAGTAATAATTGAGGAAACCCATAGCGACAAGTGTCCATACATATATATGTGACACCTCGCTTAATTAAATTCCAGTTGATCAGGCCTTTATCAAATTAAATCAGGATTTACATATGGTTCATTCTTAGCATCACTGTCGCAACATTATAATTACTAACCACCTAATCTTTAATTATGATGCCAAATTTTATCTTATGACTTATCCAAACCAACAAGTATAATAAGAATCCAAAATAACCAACACAATAAGAGAATCTAATCGTGCCACGAATCTACTAAAAGTGTTAGCCGAATATCATCGACTATACAAGCAAACCAACAAGTCCAAAGTGTGTAAAGAGTAACTGATACATGCCAAACCAAAAAGTATCAAATACAAGCCAAAGGCAATAATCCCAAAAGTACAACTGGGATATTCCTATCTAGAGGAGAATGAAATAGGCGTCTAAATCAAATATCCTGCAGCACCTACATATACTGCAGTTGCGCTCCCTGTAAGAAGATCAGGCTGGCTCCCCTCTGGTAGGACACTTAAAAAGTTTTGAAAAGATTTTTATAGCAAGGGTTAGAACCCAAAACATTTGAAAATATTTAGCAAGTGAATTAAAATGCATGAATTCTCTTCATATTTAAGTTAGTGCCGCACACTCTCTTGAGGACACCTCACCCCTCCATTAATGTGCACACCTAGTGAAACTATATATGACCCATCTAGCTAACTACCCTGTAACTAGTCTTATCACATATATCCTACTATTTCCGACTACTCTATCTAGAGTGAGTTTAGTATACGCTTTATAAGTTATTAATCACATTAACTTATTTAAGTCATTTCTCATCTGATATCATATAACAATCGCTCAAGTTATATAATTATACATTTCATATCATGTATTCACCCGTTTATAAATCTGCACCATATATACGTATAACTATATCACAACATTCATACGCATGTGGTAGATATATAAATGCTATCACAAACGCGTAAGAGGCGACCATAGTTCCCTCCAAAAGTGATTGTCCCGTACCATGACGACTCGCCCCTAATAAGAGACGCCATGGCCTGATAATTATACTCACCCTGCATTCGCTAGCCAGGGGACTCACCCACATCGCGTAAGCTCCTAAGATAGCATTAATATCGGTATGTTTTACTATAAATATTATTCACACACAATATATATATATATATATATATATATATATATATATATATATATATATATATTACATCCAGGCTACCGATGTACTAGGTCCATACACAAGCCTAAAATATACAAGTCTATAATCCGACTTAATTCCAATTAATCATGCACTAATTAATTTTACTATTTTGGCGTCACTCTACCAAATATACCCGGCCTATCTCTCTTGTCCCGAAATTCAAAATCCCCAATACATTATTCAATTTCATTCAATTAAGTTTACCCACTTAATTAATAAGGTTTCAAATCACTCGATATAAACCTTAATTCTCTAATTGGATTTATCCTCTACTTAATCCAATGGTGATTCTCACAAATTCCAAACCCTAAATTATAACCATAATTTTCCAGATTCAACCAACATAGGAATAATTCCTCATAGATTAACAATCAGGTCTGAAACAGGGGAAGGGGAGAAATCTGTCAGAAATAATCAGGTCATTCAAATGACCAACCATGTCGTTCGAATGACAATGGCTCTCATTTGAACGAGACACCAGGTCGTTCGAATGACCCTGGTGTTCTCTCTCCTCTTTCGTTGCCCAGAAAGCTGGTCCGCCATTACAGCTTAAAAACTTTCAATTTGTACAAATTATACCCCAAAACATCCCCAGATTTCATCCTAAATTCACCCATTTGATTTACTCAATTTAACTACATCATCTACATCAATTGGGACATCAAATATACAAAATCTTATCATCTCTAGAGATTTATAAATCCCAAACATGAAATCCCTAAATTCTAATGTAGAATAAACCGTGATATATTAATTAATTCACACCTTCTTTAATATGAATAGGAAAAATGCAATTTAACAAATGCAAGTTAAACCACTTGCCTTAGGATTGTAGAATCAAGTTCTTTGATGAAAATGATGGGTTGGATTCAAGGCTCTCCTCTTGTTCTTGAAGTAATCTCCTAAAATCTCCAAATTCTCTTCTAATTGTTCTCCTCTAAGGATTTCCCCAGTTTTGGGCTTCTAAAATGAATTAAAGTCCCCTCACCCTCTCACGGTTAGGATTATTAACTCTAATCCCATTTTTGGGCTTATGGGACTTCTAAAAAGGGCCTAAACACTTAATTGGGAGCTCAAATATGTCTATAAAAGTCCCGAAACCCAATATATATATATATATATATGGCCACTAATTTCGAACTATTTCGACTCTACCGGACTTAATCGTGCGCTCAAAATCGCCATCCGAATATTTAATTTTAAAAGGTATCTTTCACTAATTAACTAATTTAAATTCACTCACTTTAAAATAACATAATTAATCAATTCTCGTAAATTTTACGACACAAGTAATTTACCAATTACCTAATTAATTAATTAAAATAAAAAGGCCAGAAATTACGAGGTGTTACAATATATTCAAGACTAGGCCAATCATACTAAGGGTTGATCAACCCAGTCTTGGGCATAATTGAAGGGAATATAGCCGACTGCATGCCACGCGGACCTCAGGGGACAACAAGCGCAGTCGTCCAAATATTTTACGAAATAAATATAAATCTAGGAAGATCGGTTAAGCAACATTGTCGACCAGTCCTAATAGGACTCTACAACTTGTAAATAAGATGAAGAGAACTATAAAGATTGAACCCTTGTACTTATAAATAAGGAAAACCTCACCCGATTTAGGGGTATCAATTTGGACTCTCAGCTAGTAACCCTAGCACTCTAATCGTCCTTTTTTCTTCCAAGAAATATAATACTCTCACTCATTGCTCTTAGATGTAGGCAAGATGATTTGCTAAACCGTTATAACCCGTGTTCTTTGTTTGTTGCATTCATAATTTAGGGCTTAGTAATAATATTTCTTTTATTGCAGGTTTCATATCCCCTATAATATCCACTAAATAAATACTAGTTATTTCGTTCCTCCCTCATTAACCCAACAAACAACCTCCTAGATTTGGAACTGAGACCTCAACACCTAAAAAATATAAACATAGGAATCGTAAGCAAACCATCTCAGTGAATGCCTCACTAAAGAAGCATTGCATAAATAAAATTCAATAAATCATATTATATGTTATCTATATACCAATTTGGTCCATTCATAAAGAATGTCCCAACTTTTTGAATCATGGTTCACTAATCTTGTCTACAGTAAACACTTTTCCTCAATTCCTAGTTGGGGAGTAACCCCTGATTGAGGTAAATCACAATGAAATAAATACATAACATAATTCACCAAACATAACCATAACAATATAAGATGATACCCTATTTTACACTTGGTACCTAAAAGGGTTGTAAGATACTAAAGTACACTCAGATAAGAACTGAGGTCCCACGAAAGACCTCTAACCTTAGACAAATCATTACTTGATCCATAATACTTCTGTTTCTCTCAAGTATAGGCCACAGTCCCGTAGCATACCTCAATCACTTCCCCTCATTCCTAATATAGACAGTCGTTCCAACGTGTCTCCTTAACTAAGCTCAAAGACCACATGGCCAGAGTTCTGCCATGTCTAACATTAATAAGAGACCTCAGACTGAAGAAAAATGACCTCCCAAGGTCACCTAGCCCTAAGAACTGAGGTAAATCATTATGCAGTATCTCAAGGCCAACTTATGATAGCTCCACGCCAGTTCTAGACCCCTGAACCTCCAGCAAAGCTTCTACAACCAGTTTTGTGGGTAAGTGAAAAGCACACCAATTTTTCACCTACCTCCATCAGTCAAACCCACTTGCTCTGAAGGCTCGCATTCGCATTTAATGCACTCAAAAACTCTCTTACACCACATGTAGATCCTTTGACCAACACTCCACCCTCTTACTGATGTCGTCATAACTTAGAATCATCATAACCATGTTGTGACATTCCACTTATTATCTCTTATAGAGTTTGCATATAAATAGGAGTTTGGTTAAAGGTTAAATATATGTTCAAGAAATCAGAGTCACAGAGAATCAAGTATTTTAACATTCATAAGTGTTTAACCCTTGCTTTATACTCATAAACCTTACATTCATAACTCGAACCATTTTCAGTTATCTAATACTTTGTATATCTTGTTGAACCGTAAATCAATACTTAGGAATCCTTAGAGAAGTTCATCAGTTACTTCCAAAAGTCCTTTGGATTGTTGACAAAGTTCGCAACACCTCAGACTCTCTTGATGAAAGCTCAAGAGGTCTCTTAGACTGTAATGACCTTTTTTTTACGATCTAATAAACAAGTGCAACACCTTTGACATTGGACCTAGGATCCTCGGATGAGGTTTGAATCACTTTGAACTATTGTCTCACACTTTAACACTTCTCTCCTCTTACCCGTTTGAGGTACAAAGGAGAACACTTGTGGGTATAAGGTCACATACGATTTCAACACCCATCAATATACCTATACAACTTTCGAGTGAGTACACTATCCTCACTTGTATAAATTACTTATAATATCATACAGTCGAGTTAAAGTTCATGGCAATGCCTCTGCACCTACCAATCCGATATAATTTAGCAAGTGCAATATATCAAATAACGTACCAATCTCTATTCAATACATAGCAATATTCCGACATATAACACATTCACTTTTTACCAATTTCATATATCTCATCATTATCCACATATCATATCTTAATGATAATTAGCATATATTCATTTCCCAATATTTTACTCAAACCTCAATAGATAATAATCATGTTTTAGTAAATTAACTACATATTTGCACATATTATTAATGTATACTCAATCCATTTAAATAATCCACGCTTCGTAGATCAAAATGATATACATGCCAGCTTATATTCCATCTTATTTGCATTTACTCACGCGTTCAAATTACAAAATAACATATATAAATAATTATGACATTCATATATACTTATTCGCAACTTATATATTATTTCACAATCTTTCATGCGTAATTATCTTCTCCACATAATATATTTTATGTCTGGGTAAGGCCCAAAAAAATCTAAAAAACATTAATCTAACACAACTGCACACTTTTGAGCATGGTAAATTATACATATAATTTTTTTTAGGAAAGACAAAAAATGTTAAAAAGTATACTTCTTAATATTTATAATTGTGTCTTACAGGCTTAAAATACCCTTTTGAGGAAGATTTATAATTATTTTTCCAAAAGATACATAACATGTCATCATATTGCAATCACTATTTTCAAGCAAACTTCATATATTAAATTATACTACTTGGGACACAAATAGATGTTATGCCTTATATTTATGGAAATCTCCGTGAGTTATCTTTTCAATGCATTTGGTGATGCATCATTCTGAGTTTTCTATAGTGAGATATACTTATTTTCGTATAGGCTCACGAATTTGTCCTGTTTGGATAGAATACCCAAAACTCTGGGTTTTCAATATTTTATTCAATTTTTCATGCACAAATCAAATATTTATTACTTATTAATTCATATAAGAGTTTACACAATTTGTTTTAAACATATTTGGCTAAACTTGTCATAACAAACAAACTTAAATCTTAAGCATACAAGATTTTCCATTCACAACCATACAAACTTCGACATATGCACACTCGTCTTTCGTTTCGCCATTACACAATTTCGATATAAAAACTTCATAAAAATGATCATAAACTCTTACATGATATAATTAGGAAATCATCATATTTACCTAAGTTGATTCTTGATTCTTTATTGATTTTCCAATTCTTTATCAATTCTTCTTCTCCCATTATATTACTTTCTCTACACAAGCTCCTATTTTCTCTCACACGCCCTCTCTCCCTTTCACCTCCTTTCTCTGTAGATAACAATTTCATAAAATTATTTTTTTAATATCTATCTCTTCCATCTCTATTAAAGATATTATCTTAAAATGTGTTTATCCCCATATAAAACAAGACTTGACAACACTTTCCAAAGTAGGTGAATCACCTGTTTACAAAAGGACAAACTCCACCTCTTTACAAATAATTGATTATAAGAAATATGATCCTATATTTTTTTAATGTGTCATGCTTCCAAAAAGATGACACCTAGCTACACCTTTTAAAGTTTTACCTTATTGCATTTACCACCTTATACTTATAGGTTTTAGACATAGTCCAAGTCATACCAAATTAATTTTGTATAAACTCCTCATTGACATTTAGTGATATGTTTCTCCATTCCAAATATATTTGAATAATACATTTAACTCAAATAATTAGCATACCATACATCCAAAATTCTTATGATTTTACATATACATAATAATTTGTAGTTTAAACTAATTACACATGCGAGGTTACTTTTAAGCAAGTTTAATCATTCTTAAACATATTTAAAACATGGTTATGTGAATAATTATGTTTAAGGGAATTAAAATCAACATTTATTTCATTTTAATTTACCAAAATAATGGGTTACTCCCCTAACTATGAATTATGGAGAATTGTCTATTGCAGACCATGGTTCAAAAGGTTGAGATATTCTTTATGAATGAATCAGACTGATATATACATAGAATATGGATATGATTTATTACATTTTATTAATGTAATGTTTGTGTAGTTATGCATTCACTGAGCTAGTTTGCTCACTGTTATCATATTGGTCATAGGTATTAAGGTTTCATTGCCAAATCTAAGAGGTTGTGTTGGGTTAGGGAGGAAGGAGCGAAATAACTAGTTTTTCTTTAATGGATATAATGTGCATAATTATAAGTTATCATTATAGGAAGTTTTTAAAGCTATATCCATCCAAAATTATAGTTTATATATTTTCACTAATTACTCTAAGACTTTGAGTTATGCTTAAGGTTTTGTTGAAGAAATATGGTTTGACTCACTTTGATTGTCAAATTTAAATATAAGTATTCGGGTTGAGGTGTGTCAATTTGCGTAACTAGAGTTCCCTAGGGGAATTGTTGGACCTGATGGACACTAAATCTTTTAATAAACTCCTCTACCTCTGCCGAGTATGCTGACATTTCTCAAAATGGGTCATCCATACAATAGTTTTATTATAAAAATAAATGTATTTTTTTCCATATTTCCTTTTTTTAACCTTAACTAAAAAATTTCCATTTGTTTTAATTGTCCATATATGACAAACTTGTTATTTTCCATTTGTGTTTGGTCATCAATAAAACTTTTTTAAATGCCATTACTTTTGTACTCATGTGATTTAGTCGAATTATGATAAATGTTGCATATTATATAAATATGTTAAACAATTGTTTCGAATTAGATTAGAACTCAACCTTAACCGTGATCAAGCTACCTAGGTAGAACTAAAGACTTATCGGAGATGCCTAAAAAAATGACACGAGCTAAGTAACTAGATCGAAAGAATATGTTGGATTAGTGTGAAACCCTAAATATGGGTACGTTTGCTTAAGTGTTCTTAAGCCCGAGGTTTTGTGTGATAACACCACCTAAAGGGTAAGGAATAAGACCGAAACAATGAAATGGTTCAGTGAAGTTGTCCAGAAATTGATTACAAATAAATTAAGAATGTAAAAAGTATAATGATAAAAATTAAAGTTCATGTATGCTCATGAGAAATATAAGTACATTAACATGACGAAACATAAAATGATTATAAAAAACTGAATGATTATAAGTCTTAAGGACTTTAATATTGTGCCTTGACTCGTGGATCAATTGCATCTAATGTTTGCAGGGAGTTACTATAACCAACTTCATTAGTTTCATGCAATTAAGTAGCTCAGGATTGCCTTTCAGGCATCAAGAATAACCATCAACCTATGATAGATTCCAAAATAATGAATAGTAAAGAGCATATGAGAATCATAGTTCGAAGTCCTTATGATACTTTAAAATCGATAAGGAGTTAATAGATCTAAATTTATAAGCTTTACCCTTGGATTACTAGAGATAAAAGGGTGTCTACAAAATCAAACTTGTAGACATCATTTTAAGCTCAACGAATTCCTTAAGTAAATTCTACCTAAAAAAAACACTCATTAAATCATTTCTCTAGGATAAAGCCTTAACATCCTCAACTTTTTGCCTAAACTCATGGTTCAACTTTACCAAAGCTAATATTCCTAATAGCTTAGCGCACCACCTTCGAGTTAACTTAAGGGAAGTAGAATAAACCATGCTTTTTGTAATGGTTTAAGTTATTGATTTATTATTCATTTAATAAATATTTTTTTCCATTATAGCGAGAATCATTTATGGCATAATGTTTGCATTACTTTAATATATTATGTGTGCCTTTTATTCAATATAATATATTATTTGGTGTGTATAGTACGACTTATGCATGCGATAACATATCATTAGTTATTGTGAAATATAAGTCTCTCGTTCACTATCTTACATGGAACTAGACACCCCGTTGTATGGTTGTAACACAATATTTGAGTAGGTCTATCTTGAATGCTAAATTGGTATGATTTCAATTTATTATGCAGTACACTTTGGGTGTATTGAAAATACCACCTTGAGGTCACAATCGTTAAATTGATTTAACAAGATAATGTGAACCTCATGAGTATTAAGTTTACTTAAGCTCCTAGGCATGATATACTTTTGGACACATGAGCTTTTTAATCATTGCTTTGACTTACTCCGTGAGATTCACTGGATAGATTGGTTGGTGGTGGTTAGTGTATGATGAAACTCAATTATGATTAGAAATTACACACACACACACACACATATATATACCCTCTTGAGATGCTTATAAATTTTGTACGTGTCAAACCTCTGAGGTGGATTATATTACTATGACAATTCCTCAATGAATTAAAAGAAGTTAATAAACTAAATTGTCAATATTATATATTATTAAGGCCATCTCCAATGGGAGATGTAGACGTGTATTTTTAGATTGTTTGGATCTACATTGGGTAGCAAAAAATGTAGATTTAAGAGAGAGAAAACGTAGAGAGAATGCAAATTCACAGCCTCACTGCACATTGTAAAGTGAAGGGGCCGACAACTGGATGGGTAAGGCTTAGCCGTCCAGACAGTGGGCGGTTCCTAATCATCTGAACAAGCTTCAATTTAAAAAAAATAATTTTTATATCCTCCTATAGGCATTCAACCTCCATTTATAAAAAAATTAATTTTTAGATCCTCCTGGACGACTAAGCCTTGTGCATCCAACCTCCATTTACACTGTCCCACTGTGTACACTCGACAAAAAATGTAGGCCAAAAAATATATATTTACATTGTTTTGGGTCATCCCAGTAGATATGGCTTACACATGATTCCGTAACGTCGGTATGAGGAGATATTAAGTAATTAATAATAAGGAGCTAAATATATAATTTTGAGTGAAGGGGATTGAGTTCTGTTATAATTATTTAGTAAAATTAGTTATAATAAATGTATGTTAAAGAATTTAATATGGATTGAATTAGGGTTTCCTTGTCCCATTAGAATTCTACTCCTCACTTATTTTGAGGGTCCATAAAATAGCGAGCGCACGCACGTGTGTGTATATATATATATATATATATATATAGAGAGAGAGAGAGAGAGAGAGAGAGACAAAGGTCGTCTTAGGTGCAGACCTCACATGGTGCGTACTCCGTGCGGACCATTTTTTTTAAATAGTAAAAAAATAATTTTTTTATGAAACTTCTTGGACATGATCTCCATAGTGAGGATATTATCTCCAATTTTTTTCATAAAAAAAGTCAATTAAAAAGTGGATGAGATGATCATAAAAAATTTCAATGGTCGAAAATGCATATTTACACCATTTTTTTGTTCACATCACCTCATCTCACCCACTTTTTTATTGAATTTGATAAAAACAAAGTTAGAGATGATCCCCTCACTATGGAGATCATATTCATGAAGTTTCATCAAAAAATTCATTTTTTTACTATTTAAAAAAAATAGTAGTACCGGACTGTGTGTGTGTGTGTGTGTGTGTGTGTGTGTGTGTGTAATTTTGATCTCTTTTACAAATTGTAATTTTTTAGCCTAAAAACTCATACAAAAGGTGATAGGATAAGAGAGAAGAAGACTTCGTGGTCAGTGTACCAACATTCAATGCGATGCCAAATTTGGACTCCACCCTTTAACGTGGTTTTAATATACAAGGACTATGGTAAAAGATCTTGAGGTTACATTGATCCCGTGTTCTCCATTTGTCTACTGCAACATATTAATCATTATGATACGATATCAGACTAAAAATATCATGAAGGTAAATCCTATTTATCTCTTACAGGATTTCATTGTCTTTGGTGACACCTTTTCGTAATCCCATTTATATGATCAACAGATCATGGAGCTACTGCTCTACATATCAGAAAAATCTCAACAACGTCATTCTCCTCAATCAAGTTTTCCCTTATTTGGTCACCCACCTGAGTTCGGAATACTCTTATATATCACTTTCACACTTGTATAAAAGTTCATAATTGAAAAAAATAATTATTTATATGAACATAAACAAAATTTAAGGAATGAAATAACAAGTTTTTTATAATTGCTCATAGCTTAGGCTTTTTGATGGTTTTGGTGTATCCAATTGTAAACCGATATCTCAAATCGAACACTGCATATCCAAGATCATTCGAAGACACACCAACAAGTTATGGAAATGTAAAACTTGTGGCTTTCATGAATTTAAATAAATAACATTTTGGGATGTTAGAAATAGAGGCTTTTTATACAAAGGAATTTAAAATAAAAAAGGTTTTTTAAGGTCTCGTTCAAACAAAATTAAGTCTCGTTCAAACGAAATATGAAGTCTCATTGGAATCAAACGACTTTCAAACGAGATATCTATGTCTCTCTACCATGACAGAGATTGATCGTCAGAAGTACATTCGAACATCGTTCAAATGAGATTTGGATTTTGTTAGAATGAGAAGTGATATCATTCAAATGAAACTGTAGTTTTCGTTTGAATGAGGTCTAATTTCGTTCGAATAACCCCTCCACCTCGAAATTCTTGAATTTGTTAAAGAAAAACTGTTTTGTTCATAATTTCTCAGGAACTTTGGCAAAAATATTTTTCCAATACCTATTCAAAAGTTTTTCATTTAGTTAATCAAAACCACTTTTAGTTTTACAAATCATACATCCACATATGTGATTTGTGGATTTATGAAACCCTAGTTTTCATACACTTTACCTAAACCCTTGTAAAGTCAATCTCTATTGCTGGCCTCCAGTACCGAGGTCTCACTGCTGAAGAAGACGAAGGTTGATCGATGGATATCAAGGGAAGATTGCTTTTCGTGGACGGACTGGACTTGGCTGTATTATGTCTAAAAAATTGAAGACTCTGCGCATCATACTTAGTCATTTTAAGTAGTATGTATGTCGATTGTGTCTATCAATTACTCTATAGTGTTAAATAAAGGTTTTGCCCTTTTTAGGAATTTTTCTTTACTTATTTACATGCATGATTTAAATGTGTGTTTGATTATAAATTAATTTGGACATTTTCATCGCATGTATACACAATTGCTAATCAAGATAAAAATTGTTTAAAATTGGAATTTGTGTGTGACGAATCTAGTATACGAATCAATCTATAGAATCCCACTTTCTCAAGGTACATGGCAAAAATGCATGATCATAAAATGTACACAATGCCCTTTTTCTCATTTAATTTATAAATATTGGTTGAACAACCTAGAGTAAGTCTGATAAAAGAAAAAGAGAAATAAAAAAAAAAAGTTACAGAAAACGCTAAACACAGTTGACAAGCTTTGAAACTAAGGAGTTGGTTCCAATTTTCGCAGCGTCTCCTCGACATTATTATTTTTTAGCTTGGCTAGGGGAGTGCTAGGAGGATACATAAATAACAAATCAAATTCCTTAGATTTACTAACAAAATTTTGATTATCATCATAACAAATTTCATATCAAACTTTTTAAAGACATTTGGGTTTAACGACAACCATCACTCAAGCATCCTCTAACCCTTGGTATTTTCAACATCAAACCCTTCTCAGGCTTCCTTACAAGTCTTCTCCGTGTCCATATTTGTATCGATGGTTAAAACATATTGGACAGTTTCTTATCTTCAATGCCTTGGATAATAAAATGACTTTCTGGTTGATGTACTAAAACTTGGCTTTATGAGTCTTCCTTTGGTTGGAAATAATATTTTAAGCATGATTTATGCCCTATTCATCATTGATGAATGTAAGATCAACGACCTTCATGTGACACTCCGCTTAAAATAATAACGGGTGGCAAACCCTATACCATAATTAATCAGGAATCTCAAGTGGATCATTATCAGCATCAACTAACGATACTAAAAATAAATATAGCTAACTTCCCGATACTATAAAAAGAGGGTGCCAATTTTTTTTTAAAACATACAAAGCAATAACCAATCAATAACATAATAACTACTAAACAGAATAACATGTGCACATGGAGATGAATAAGAGAAGTAATTCTAAATTACATCACAAGTTCACAAAAGAAAATACTCGAATATGCTGTCGGGTCACAGACAATAAAATAATACGGGAAACGAAATATAAAAGTGCTACACCTACAACACTATGGTATAAACCCGATATACAAACTGAATCCTAGACTAGATTTACAAAAGATGGGAAACGACTATAGCAAAGTCTCGCAACAGTCCGTGCAACTGCTACAGCTATACGAATACACTGGATAGGAAACATAATTGGCGTCCTTGCGGAGGAACACCTAAAATAATACCATATATATAGCAAGAGGAAAATATAAACGGGTCAGATCCTGAGGTGTGAAACATATTAGAAAGTGCATTAAAATGCATAATAATTATAAATGCACTATAACATGATTAAAGTGGAGTCGCCCTCTCCTGGAAATCTAACTCACCCCTCAACTAGTGTGCACACCTAAACGTATGCACATGATCCTCAAATATCTACCCAACTCTTTCTAGGGACAATACAATCTAACCGACGCCCAAATCCAGGATTGCGTAACCTATCATCTAAACAAAGCCATAAACTTCCTATCTTAACTTACCCCACGAACATATAAAATTATATTAACTTATAAATATACATATACATATCTCTTACTAGTGTATTCACCTAAACGTATGAACATGATCCTCATATCCAACTCACCCCTCAACTAGTGTGCGCACCTAAACGTATGCACATGATCCTCAAATATCTACCCAACTCTTTCTAGGGACAAGACAATCTAACCTACATCCAAATCCACGACTGTGTAACCCATCATTTAAACAAAACCATAAACTTCCTATCTTAACTTACCCCACTAGCATCTAAAATTATATTAACTTATAAATATACATATACATATCTCTTACTAGAAATTAGCGGATTCTAGTTATTAACTACACGAGTTATTAGCATCTAAATGCTAAGGACTAAACTTCTCCCAACTCTCAACATTGCACTGCGTTTCGTGCGTGGGACGTCTCGCAAAGCGAAATCCAAACAAGGAACCCTCCCGATACACTACTCCTTGTCAATGTTGATCGTCGAGATTCATTATGCCCTAAATGCACGATGCAGATAATATCAATTACTCAATTAAAGTATTCTCCAGATTATTCTCAAAAAGCTTTATTTCACCATACATATAAATCTGAGTACTAAGGACTAAACTTCTCCCCACCCCCAATATTGCACTGCGTTTCATGCGTGGGACGTCTCGCAAAGCGAAATCCAAACAAGGAACCCTCCCCGATACACTACTCCTTGACAATATTGGTCGTTGAAATACATTACGCCCCCGGTACCCCACACATAAATACAAATACATATGAGGAGCAATAATCTCCAATCACATAAATAAGATAATTCTCTGAACCTTTTAGGGGTCTATAACGTTACTCTAGTTATAAAGCACAATCATACAACCCTAACAATCAAGTACACATAACACACTCAGCGTACATATAAATATCCAAAATCCAATCACTTATGGATATACAAAATACTTCACAATGCTATCATCTTCCAGGAATTACTCACTTTATCCTGGGTCAACATATATCGGATTATTATCACACCGCCATGGTGATAAAAACAAATCACAATGTATAGGAAGCGGTCATAGTTCCTAACCGAAAAGTGAGAACAAATCATACCCAAGATTTCTCACCCCCAAATAAAATCACACAATAAATAATGGACGATTATGACCTGTGGACTATACGCACCCTGCTCCTCAAGCCAGGGGCCTCACCCACATCGCACAACTTCCCATGATAGCAATGAATGGTATGCCCACACAATATATATATATATATATATATATATACCATTCACACTAGATATATATACAATCACATCATATAAATACAAACCATCACACAAGGTATATATAAGTAAGCCATATAGGTATACATATTATATTACGCTCGTATGTAAAGGAAGTGAATTCATTTATAGTATATAACTCTCATTATACTGACCGTTGTTAATTCGCATACCTTCCCATTATTTCATACGCCAACCCCTCACTTGAAACTCACTCATCCCTCACACTTATGAGTATGAATTATCTCCCAATTCAATTGATATTAAGGATACCATTTGTATCAGAACGCACCTCGATTAACAATAATTATCTCCAATCCACATTATGGTTCAATCGATCATACGAACCAATAACGCTATCATGTTTGTGATTAAATCCAAAAGTCCAACATCGCTAAGTGCATTCTGTCTCTCTCTTAGAAACCCATAACTATTTCCTAATAGAAAACTCAATGATAGTGGAATTTCCCACCGGGCTATACGATAATCCTTGAATTTATCTTCTCTCGAAATAACTCAAGGCGACCCCATCATTTCCTCATAAAGGAAACTCCCTAATAGTCTCTAAAACGTACTTCTCATAACTTATATAAAGGTTCCCAATCGATAAACCCAAACAAAACGGAGCGAAACTCACTCAAGAAAAACCTCATAAAAACATCCATGTTTCTGAATCGATTCGGGCCCAATCCGAATCGATTCGGTCCTGCGAATCGATTCGCCCCTAATGCGAATCGATTCAGTCCAAAGGACCTGGGAACCTATCTTAGTCCAAATCGATTCGGCTTTGTGTTCGAATCGATTCGATCACTCAGACCTGGAAAGCTGCAACATTCCTAATCAATTCGAAAAGGGGGCTGAATCGATTCAGCCTGTTTAGAAGCTACAAAAATGGCTATTTTCATCAAAAGTAAAAAATTTCCAAAAATAATATTTATCATCTACTAACCATTTCTCTTCACCCCAAACATATATCTAACATCAAAACTCAATATATTTCTACCCAACAAGTTTTAAAACCTTACATCTATATACCCACACCTCAAATGCGAGATTTACCCAAAATCCAGGTTTTAACACTTTTAACCCAAAATCCATAAACTTATCCACAAATCATGAGATAAAAGATGCCCACGAATTATTTAG
Source organism: Sambucus nigra (assembly GCA_949130495.1). Lineage (NCBI taxonomy): Eukaryota > Viridiplantae > Streptophyta > Magnoliopsida > Dipsacales > Adoxaceae > Sambucus > Sambucus nigra. Next base: position 304,710,574 of record OX422220.1, read on the forward strand.
CAAGTTTAATCACCTGCCTCAAAGTTGTAGAGGTTGGATCTTCCTTGAAATCACGTAATAGCCAGAATCTCCAAGATTTTCTTCTCTTTCTCTTCTTCCTTTCCTCTTCTTTCTCTCTCTATAGGACTTTCTCTTTCTCTCAAATGAGATTGTCTTCTAACGTAGGCTTAATAAGCCTTAAATCCAAGATACCAAACTTTAAATGATAATACACACGTTAAATGACTTGGTTACTCCAATTCGAGTCAAACGAATGTAAAAATACTTCGGAACCCAAATAAGATCCAAGTACAGTCATTTCAACTATCTCGACCCTTCCGGGATCAACCGCATACTTAGAATCGTCATTCGAAATACTTTCTAACATCCTCAAATTTTGACCTCAATTGCCAATTTAAAATTTCTCCAATATAAATAAATATTATTTCTCCCAAATTAATTAAATTATCAGTCCTGAAAATCGCGGGGTATTACAAACTTCCCCCTTACAAGAATTTCATCCTCGAAATTTAGCTCAACCTAGTACTCTAAACCTAAATTAGGTCCTACAATACCTACCCTCAATATTACTATACATATTCCTCCCACTTCTCACGGCGGATCATATTAATTAAAAACCAAATCTACTAACTAGGGCGCCCATACACCCTATACCCGAGCTCGACTCATATAAACATAACTCAGCTTCACATAGCCTCAAATTGTACAATAACTCAAAATAAATTAATCCATAATTATATAAAAAAAATTGAAAGGTCCAAAGATTTAACTCCTCTCAATTCCTGACATTCTCTACTTTCATGCGAGGGAGGTCCCGTAAGTGAAATCCAAACATGGAAACCTCCCAATACACTACTGTGTAGCTCTGTCGGGGATTGAGATCAGTTAGATCGAGACTAAAATTTTAAAGTATTTTTGAATCATTATGATATTGCCCGAAGGCCTAGAAAACAATTTTATTTTAAAAACAAATTATGTCTTTCGAGATCCAAATCAAATACCTTGTGCCCACGACACAAGGCACCAACAAATACAATACTCTTACCAACCATTAGTTCTCAAAACTAGCATATCCATGAGCTGAAATCCTTAGCTCAACAATAACCCGCTTAACCCTGAATCTCTTCAGTAATAAGAATCCTATACATCTTAACAAAATATTTCCATACACTAGGTTCTTCCATAGCTGGAACATTACAAATTTATAAGTCTAGCACGACTATAAAATGATAGTTTTACCTCAACTACCCAACACGTTTCAACGATTCCTACGTTCAAAACAAAGTCATAACTCTCTACCAACGCATCGCAAGACAATCTATTCTTCCAAAAGACGTCGTCTAAGAGCCTTACTTACTCATTCCTCCCTTCCGGGTCATTCCATACATAATAGGGTTATAGCAACTAACCACTCTTCAAAATCTTACATGCGATACTCCGAATGCCCCTCAAATCATAATCCTAACCACAAAGAAAAATAATTTACATATTACCTCTCTAGTCCGACTGTATCACTTCATCGATGGGTTCCCACTCGAAGTCCTTCGGCCCAAACTGGCCTATGATCTGTTGTAGGGGTTGCACATATAAAACTTCCTCAAAAAGTGGCCCTTTACCCCTTTCAGGACAGTCCATCTTCCTATGGCCTATCCCTCTATAAAAGAAACATCTACTAGCAAATCCTCCCTGCCCAGCCAGAGGAATAAAATGCTGTTGCAGCCCTTGATAGTCCTGTTCATATCATCTTGCCCCACTAGAATTATCTTCTCCAAACTTACTAGATGAACCCGAGTCTCTAAAGTTATTACCCCCTTACGAACGAAGACAATATTCCTGACACTGTAACAATGTCGCATTCACTACCTCGGCAAAAGTCAATAACATTGGGTTTCCTATCAAATGCTGTTGAATTCGTCATTCTTAACCTCCCACGAACCTCGCTATTCCCTTCTCCTCCGTATTTACCTCATCGGGCACTAAATTCATCAATCGAGTAAATTTCTCTTCGTACTTGGCCACCGTTCGATCACCTTAAAACACATCCAGCAATCTCCTCCTCATTTCCTTCTGGATCGAGGAAGGAAAATACCTTCGATCAAATAGTTCCCAAAAATTTTCTTTGGGCATCGCATCTCTCTGCTCTGATGTGGTGATTGACTCCCACCATTGGAGAGTTGTTCCCTTTAACTTAAAGGTGGCGAGAAATTGCTTCTGCACCTCGCTACATTCAACCATTCAAAGGTACCTTTGCATACTCTTCTTCCAATGACTTGCAACCATCGCATCGGCTCCCGCTGAATATTATGGAGGATGTCCCTTCTGAAAAGATTCTTGTACTCTTTACCACGTGGATAGCCCTGGGTGGGCTGGGGCTGCTTGAGCTGTAGATGGATGTGCCATCGCAGAAATGGCAGTAGTTATTGCTTGTGCCATAATATTAGCAACTTCAGCTGTGGTCACAGTCCCTTGAGGCATTTGGGGTTCCGTATTCTCAGCCCCTCTGTTTGCCCTGCCTAAACGACCTTTCTTCAGTGGCATCTGAAACAAGAACAATTGTATCAGAACGCTATTTAAATGTTTTCTCATCGCAAAAGAAAATATAGACGTATGAGCACATCAGTCCAAATAGTAGGGCTCTACATCAAGAATGCTTACGGAAGAATGCAAAAGACCCGCACAGATCCTAAAGATACTAGAACCTGATGCTCTAATACCACCTGTGACACCCAACTTAAAATAATAACGGGTGGCCAGCCCTATACCATAATTAATCAGGAATCTCAAGTGGATCATTCTTAACATCAACTGACGATACTAAAAATAAACATAGCTAACTTCCCGATACTATAAAAAGAGGGTGCAAAAAAAATTTCAAAACAAAAAAAGCAATAACCAATCAACAACATAATAACTACTAAACAGGATAACATATGCACATGGTGATGAAAAAGAGAAGTAATTCTAAATTACATCATAAGTTCACAAAAGAAAATACCCGAATATGCTGTCGGGTCACAGACAATACAACAATACGAGAAACGAAATATAAAAGTGCTACACCTACAACACTTGGGTATAAACCCGATATACAAACTGAATCCTAGACTAGATTTACAAAAGATGGGAAACAAATATAGCAAAATCTTACAACAGTCCGCAACTGCTACAGCTCCACGAATACACTGGATAGGAAACATCATTGGCATCTTTGCGGAGGAACACCTAAAATAATACCATATATATAGCAAGAGGAAAATATAAACGGGTCAGAGCCGGAGGTGTGAAGACATATTAGCAAGTGCATTAAAATCCACTATAACATGATTAAAGTGGAGTCGCCCTTTCCTGGAAATCCAACTCACCCCTCAACTAGTGTGCGCACCTAAACGTATGCACATGATCCTTAAATAACTAGCCAACTATTTCTAGGGACAATACAATCTAACCTACGCTTAAATCCACGATTGTGTAACCCATCATCTAAACAAAACCATAAACTTCTTATCTTAACTTACCCCACGAGCATCTAAAATTATATTAACTTATAAATATATATATACATATCTCTTACTAGAAATTAAAGTTTTCTAGTTATTAACTACACGAATTATTAGCATCTAAATGCTAAGGACTAAACTTCTCCCAACTCTCAACATTGCATTGTGTCTCGTACGTGGGATGTCTCGCAAAGCGAAATACAAACAAGGAACCCTCCCGATACACTACTCCTTGTCAATGTTGATCGTCGAGATTCATTATGCCCTCAATGCACGATGCATGTAATATCAATTACTCAATTAAAATATTCTCCAGATTATTCTCAAAAATCTTTGTTTCACCATACATATAAATCTGAGTACTAAGGACTAAACTTCTCCCCACCTTCAATATTGCATTGCGTTTCGTGCGTGGGACGTCTCACAAAGCGAAATCTAAATAAGGACCCCCCTGTAACACCCTGCCCGCCCGGGGAGAGCGAACGGAGCGCTAATGCGATAAAATAAATTCAAATCCACAAGTGACAAGGTATAGAGCATCTAAATAAACCCACAATAATATAAATCCACTAATCTCAATCTCTTCAATTACAACAAGTCTCTCGAATTAAAATTACAACTAACTCGAAAATAAAATACAAATCTTCAATGCTCTATACAACAAAATAAATAATACAAATCTTTTCCAAACAATCCTCGCTAAAATCAATCTCTGTAGCGCCCCAAAATTCGCGCTAACCTGTCACTAAAAGAAAATATGGGGAAGTACACAATACGATAAGAAAGATGCTCAACAAATATATGTTAGCGATGAATAAAACGTAACAACACGAATACGAATATTCAAATCAAAATGCAAATCTCAAAGCATTTATCAATATAATTTCTCAACAACACTTTAACCGGGTCACCAGGCCTCACCACATCCGTATATGCTTTATCAAGCCATAGCCCGGGAAACATGAATTTTGGCTTGTGCCCAACATCCGTGCCATATTAAAATCTCATGACAACGTGCTCAATAACAATATAATGATACCACATGAATCAAAATAATTTCAACAATTATTTTCCAGATTTCAATGAATTTGTCAATTCAAATATGAGTTCAATTAAACAAGAATTCAAAGAGAATGACACTCGCGAGATTTAAGGAGCATATTGTGTAAAACCCCATACCTCAAACCATGATGAGAAACCAATGATCGCATCCTCAAGATCAACACAAAAGATCTACAAAATCTCCTTCAAGAACCTCTAACAAAATAGCCCCAAGAACACCTCTAATCTAAGGTTGGAACTCACAAATCTCAAGCGCCAATGTGTATATAAAAAGAAGAGGAATATAAAATATATTTGCTGCCAAAATTTGTGCCAAAAGTATGTTAAAAGGCTTGCCCACGACTTTCTTTTATAATGCAAAGAAATGAACAGGTGGAATCCAAAAGACTCCATTAAATAAGGCAAAGAAATGAAAAGTTGGAAGTCAAACAACTCTTGAAAATTACTTAATGTTCGCCGACTTAGAATTCCAAGAGTTAAAAACATTTAAAAATAATTTTAAAATCCGTTTTAACTCCGATTTCGAAACCGTTTGAAATTCTCTACTTTAAAAATAATATTCAACATATTTGAGTAATAAAAATAATTTTATCAAAAACTTTATTTTCCTCCATTTTTCAGAAATTAATTAAAATAGCCCAAAATTACGCGGGTTATTATACTTCCCCACTAATAATGGAATTTCGCCCTCGAAATTCGCCGAATGCCTAACTCTCAATATCAGGCCACTATACTAACTCAAAAAATAAATCACGTCTCCCAAAAATAAATTCCTCACCTCTAATCTCGAAACTTATCACGAATATCACCTAAAATTTTCTATCTCCAAAAATTGCTAACCATGCAATGAACCCAAAACCCAAAACCCAATCCCCGAGGGTTGCCATATACCTAAGCTCTGATACCATTTGTAACACCCCGCCTAATTAAATACCGGGTGGCCAGTCCCATACCAAATTAAAACAGAATATACAGTTGGCTCATTCTTAGCATCACTGTCGAAAACATTTACAACTCACCCAATACTCAATTAAGCTGGTGTTAAAAACTTTTCAAATTTTAATTTAACAAAATCCATTTCCAGTTTAAGAATAACACAATACATTTTATTCTACAACACTTAACTGAATAGATAACACAAAAGAATTTAAATGCAATTGGAATAAACATTCCCAAATAATATTAATCCATTATAGAAATCCCAACAATATTAACTGTATTAAAAAGACCCGAATACAATAGTATCTGACTCCGATAGGAAAATGATAACTGAAATCCTTTGGGCGACATGCCCTAACTAAGAATACTGTGAATCAAATGATGATAGGCGTCTGAGCAAAACTCCATAGCTCCATAGTTCAACATAATCCGCTAAGGTTGGCGTCCCTGTTGCTGGACACCTGATATAGAGATACAATAGAAGAGAAAATATGCAAGGAAACGGGTCAGAGCCCGAATGTGTATATGATTTTTAAAACAGCAAGTATTTAACAAGTGCAATAAAGCATTTATTATGTACATGTTAGATCCAACTCTCACTTGTTTTTCTCACCTCTCAACTAGAGTGCACACTTAACGTTTCCTATTACCCTCCTAGTTAATGGTTCCTATTTTCTAGTCTCCATAATATAATTCCATTCACATATCATAATCCCTGTATGTCCCATACCATACGTCACATTATTATTCATATTCATTTCTCATCGTTTCTCATTAACATGAATCATTTCTCATTAATATGAATTTAGCTTTTCAATAAACATAAATTAACTTAATTTCATTATCTTTCTCTATTCACCGTTATCTACAATTATCACCGTAGATAGGTTTAACTGCAATATAAATCCATTCATTTAATTAATCCATTATATATATATTCATATATAATACGGCACCCCGAGTCACAGCTGCGGTACAATGCATTACTCTGCTATTATGTCCCATCATTGCAGGTCGCCGAAAAGGGGACAAAAGGTTCGGTAAGGATACCTCGAACCATTAACAACAACACAATCATTGGAGGCGAACATAGTTCTCATACCCATGGGTCACGCACATACCTACGTACCCATAGTCAGCGGACTTATCAACTCCCCGATAAGTCTTTCATAGACCTATGTTCTCGAGCGACAAATCAAAGATCCCATGGATTCATCAGGATATGACTGCCCTCACGCGCAAACCTCCCACCGATAGCAAGTAAGCTAGGTATGTCATACACATAAATCATCAATCAATCAAATAGGTATTATCATACCTATAATATAATATCAATAAGGTAATATCACTACCCTAAGATATTTCCCATACGTATCATATCTTTACTTCATAATTTAATTATCCTCGCATCCTATAACATCTCTTCACTCCCGACGTCGTTAAGGTTCATGCGCGGAGCGTCTCGCAAAGCGAAATCCAAACAAGGAACCCCTCCAATACACTACTACTTAACTTTGTCGATCGAGGAGGTCCGACAACTTCAACTATGCGATTGGGATAACCTCACACCTTCTTTCAACCAAATGTGTTCTAAACTCCCATCTCACAAGATTCAAATAGGATTTTCCTCAACATATATTCAGTAAGAAGTCACTAATATCCTACTGGTCCATAACATTATTTCTCCCGAATTACTACGAGTTTAGTTCTCCTTTTAATTAAGGTTAAAATCGATAGTTTCAAATCTCTTATAAACACATCTTCTTTCACTTAGGATTAAACCCTCTTGTAAACTTAAGGATACCCAGGTGTTATATTAAATCACCCCTACTGGTCCTATCTTAAATCCTCATACATCCTCATTTGGAATTTAACAAATGAATCTAGCAACCGAAATTTCATTCAATATAATTTTCATCATTTTAATCACTTGAATCCAAATCAAATTAATTCAAATCTTATCAAGGGTTTACTGATATTTTCTAAGTCCCATAATATCCAAATAATAATCACCAAAGATCCACAAAAGTTTTGGGATAAGAATCAACATTTAAAAAGAAGTAACTTTACATATTCTGGGGAGGTCGATCGATCGATCCCTCAGGTCACAGCCTGGTTTTTCTGCATTTCAGCAACTACGGGTTTAGCAACTCATGATCATTTATACCTTCATCTAAACATCCCAAATGACCTATAATCTTTACTGCATGATATATCATCATATATGAACGATTTCCAATACTCTAAACATCTTAGAATCATCAAGGGATTGGATTAAAAATCATGTTTATCTCCTTATTTTCAGAAAATTTATCAACATATCATCTTCAAGAACACATCAATGGTTTTCATAGTTTCTTAAACAAATTCATGACTATTTCGTGGATTATTATCAACCTAAAACATGAGTTTAATTCCTATATCATTTCAGTTTCCAGAAATCCATTTAATACTCCATTATTTCTTCCAAACATAAATAATCTTCTCTTTTCATACTATTCTAACATGGACAATATACAAACTTAAATTGCCATTATCAAACACTTGCCTTTACTGAAGGTCTGATCCTTTGGTGTAGTATATCTCAGTTGGTTGTCCCTTCCCCGGTCAAACTCCGGTGGTGGTTGGTGGTGGTGAACCTTGGTTCTTATTCTTCTCCTTCCCAAGTAGGCTTTTCCCTTCCTAAGCACCCTTTTTTCTCTCTAGGATGATGACTTATCTAATTTGTGTAGAGGAGATGAATAACCCCCATACACTTAATCTACCAATACTTATAATAGTATAAAATCCGAAATCACTATTCATGCCCTTTAGAAAAATGACCAAAATGCCCTTTCAGGTTGTCTATTCATTTCCAAATGATCCGAGACTCAAAATTAACATCCAAATAGACTTTTCTGACTATTTCGAACCTCCCGGACGCAACGACGCAGTCGAAATGACTATAAGGATGATATAAAAATAAGTTTCCTTTTTAATTTAATAAATTAGTCCCGACACGTCCCATACCGCGTCTAACTAAAAATCCAATTTACCGATTTATATCATACCGTCATATCAATGACATCACATTCATATATTACCTAAATATCTTTAAGTAATATTCAGAATCATACATTTTAATATCCACAATTCGGATAAAACCCAAATGAATTAATTAATAATAAAATCCAATTAATTCATTAATTTAAAATATAAAAATTTTGGGGTATTACACCCCCCTGATACACTACTCCTTGACAATATTGGTCGTTGAGATCCATTACGCCCCCGGTACCCCACACATAACTACGAATACATATGAGGAGCAATAATCTCTAATCAAATAAATAAGATAACGCTCTGAACCTTTTAGGGGTCTATAACGTTACTCTAGTTATAAAGCACAATCATACAACCCTAGCAATCAAGTACACATAACACACTTAGGGTACATATAAATATCCAAAATACTTCGCAATGCTATCATCTTCCAAGAATTACTCACTTTATCCCGGGTTACCATATATCGGATTATTATCACACCGCCATGGTAATAAAAACAAATCATAACGTATAAGAAGCGGTCATAGTTCCTAACCGGAAAGTGAGAACGAATCATACCTAAGACTTCTCACGCCTAAATAAAATCACACAATAAATAATGGACAACTATGACCTGTGGACTATACGCACCCTGCTCCTCAAGCCACGGGCCTCAGCCACATCGCACAACTTTCCATGATAGCAATGGAGGGTATGCCCACACAATAAGTATATATATATATATATATATATATATATATATATACCATTCACACTAGATATATATACAATCACATCATATAAATACAAACTATCACACAAGGTATATACAAGTAAGCCATATAGGTATACATACTATATTACGCCCGTATATAAAGGAAGTGAATTCATTTATAGTATATAACTCTCATTATACTAACCATTGCTAATTCGCATACCTTCCCATTATTTCATATGCCAACCCCTCACTTGAAACGTACTCATCCCTCACACTTATGAGTATGAAATATCTCCCAATTCAATCGATATTAAGGATACCATTTGTATCAGAACGCACCTCGATTAACAATAATTATCTCCAATCCACATTATGATTCAATCGATCATACGAACTAATAACGTTATCACGTTTGTGATTCAATCCAAAAGTCCAACATCGCTAAGTGCATTATGCCTCTCTCTTAGAGACCCATAACTATTTCCCAATAGAAAACTCAATGATAGTGGAATTTCCCGCTAGGCTATACGATAATCCTCGAATTTATCTTCTCTCGAAATAACTCAAGATGACCCCGTCATTTCCTCATAAAGGAAACTCCATAAAAGTCTCCAAAACATACTTCTCATAACTTATATGAAGGCTCCCAATCGATAAACCCAAACGAAACGGAGCGAAACTCACTCTAGAAAAACCTCACAAAAACAACCCTATTTTCAAACCGATTCGGCCCTGCGAATCGATTCTCCCCCTAATGCGAATCGATTCGGTCCAAAGGACCTGGGAACCTGTCTTAGTCCAAATCGATTCGGCTTTGTGTCCGAATCGATTTGATCACTCAGACTTGGAAAGCTGCAACATTCCTAATCGATTTGGAAAGGGGGCTGAATCGATTCGGCCTGTTCAGAAGCTACAAAAATGGCTATTTTCATCAAAAGTAAAAAGTTTCCAAAAATAATATTTATCATATCCTAACCATTTCTCTTCAACCTAAACATATATCTAAAATCAAAACTCAATATATTTCTACCCAACAAGTTTTAAAACCATACATCTATATACCCACACCTCAAATGCAAGATTTACCCAAAATCTAGGTTTTAACACTTTTAACCCAAAATCCACAAATTTATCCACAAATCATGAGATAAAAGATGCCCAGGAATTATTTAGCAAGTTTAATCACTTGCCTCAAAGTACTAGAGGTTGGATCTTCCTCGAAATCGTGTAATAACCAGAATCTCCAAACTTTTCTTCTCTTTCTCTTCTTCCTTTCCTATTCTCTCTCTTTCTCGGGCTTTCTCTTTCTCTCAAATGAGATTGTCTTCTCACGTAGGCTTAATAAGCCTTAAATCCAAGATACCCAACTTTAAATGATAATACACACGTTAAATGACTCAGTTACTCAAATTCGAGTTAAACGAACTTAAAAATATTTCGGAACCCAAATAAGACCCAAGTACAGTCATTTCGATTATTTTAACCCTTTCGGGATCAACCGCACACTCAGAATCTTTATTCGAAGTACTTTCTAACATCATGAAATTTTGACCTCAATTGCCAATTTAAAATTTCTCCAATATAAATAAATATTATTTCTCCCAAATTAATTAAATTATCATTCCTGAAAATCGCGGGGTATTACACTTCATTTCTAAAAAAGCCTTTATTTTCACAAGCTAACAATGATCCTATGAGATTTGCACAAGTTAGACAACACACAAGTTTGAAAATCACTCATAAGAGACCAAACCAAGAATACAACAAAAGAATGACTTGCAATGGTAACAATTTAGGAAATGTGATAGGCCAATGAGTCATCATCGAGTTGTTAGCCTTTAACATGTCCTTAAGGAGATAAATTATTTTGATAATTTAGATCCCTACCACCCTATTGGAAATAGTTAAGAATTTTGATAACATATACTAGCTTAAGCCAGGATTTACCAAGTTTTGATGCCTTGATAACATATCCTTGGTTTTCTTGGTCATTTTGATGCCTTGTTTGACATTATTGACCTTTTTAATCCCATCTTCAGTGACCTTCTTCACCCCTCTTAACTTGAGGAAAGTAAGCCACCATAACCACCTTTTCGGTAGGTGGGGATTGTTTGAGATCAATGCTTAACAATGTCCTTTTTTACTTCAAATATGAGGGAGTGCATCCTCCCTCCTTCTTCTTCTTCTTCTTCTTCTTCTTCTTCTTCTTCTTCTTCTTCTTCTTCTTCTTCTTTGTTATGGTGATAAGGTTAGGAATTCATTGACCTAAAGTCTCTTCCTCTTATTCTCCAACTTTTATAAATTGACTTGGTTCCTAAAAATAAAAAAAATCATTTTTAGGCCTCCAAGACCTGCTCAGTGGTATTAAATTAAACTAGTGGTCTATATCTTCAACGATATGATTAGGTGAGTGGGAAGAAACATCAAAGTTACTTATAGAACCTTCTCTCACTACCCAATGGAATTCTGACTGGGACATGAGGGGGGTTGTTTGTGAATCAATAAGGATGTTAGGAGTTAGGTAACATAATAAGCTAGGTAAGTGTTTTCTTAAGGTAAAATTTTTAGAAAAGAACACTTGCCGACCGTAGGTGATGTAACTTAAGATCCTGAACTTTTTACAAAGTAACAAAATCCATCAAGATGCGATACATTTTCTTGCCTTTAAATAATAAAAAATTATACACGAGTAACATAATAAAATAAAATTAGCATGAATAAAAGTTAGAGTGGTTGAACAAAATGAACCCATAAACCCTTTTGACATAGGATATCTCAACCCTATATATCTTTACCCACAGGGATTGGGGAAAACTACCAATTATGAGGTATCAATAAATAATCATAATAATATTAATTGAAATCTAACAAATTCACACTCTGGGAGTGCCTAACCCTCCACTACACCAAAACGCGCATTTAGTAGCGGTATTTTTCCATTACTAAAAAAATTAGTAATTAATTTTTTCCGTTAGAAAAAAGGCGTGAGGTACAAAATTAGTAACAGAATTTTGCCGTTACTATTAGGAACGATAAAATTCTGTTGCTAATTCTAAATTTACCAACAATATTTTACCATTACTAATTCTGATTTAGTAACAAACTTTTGTGTTACTATTTTAATCTTATTACACACTTTTTATAACACTTTTGTCTGGTTTTGTAACGGTAAAGGTCCGTTAGTAATATTAATACATATTTAAAAATAATAATTCAAGATATCCTGAATTAACACAAATTCAATTATTCTTACCACACTATTCAAATCCTAAGAACGTATACAAAAATAATCCACATAAACAAGGACATTATATTCAACATTTAAATTTTATATAAGCCTCCACTCTTTATTAACAAAAGAAACTTAAACCATACAACTGAAACATCGTAGTACAATCACCCCGAAAGTTACATTATTTTCATAAAAGCATCAAATATAACATCCTAATACAATCATTCCGAAATGAGATATTTTTATATTATAACCAAGCAAATGAAATATAAAAAAGATGTTTATTGTTGTTGATTATCAACTTCCGTTTTGTTATCATCGCCATCAACGTCGCAACCCACAATGTTGAAAACTTGATGAGGATCCAAAAATGACATTATGTCAAACAAAATAAAATTATCGTATTAGTTATAATATCAGCATTTAGTCATACAAAATTAATTTTGTATCAGATGCCTAGTCCCGATACAATTTATCTCGTGTAATGAACTTAATTAACAACAATATTGCACAATTTGGGAACATAGAGGAGGCCATCAAGATTCTATTTCATATGCCTAGCCTAAATTCATCCTCATGGAATTCGATCATAATGGGTACGAAAACTGGGATCGTGCATGAGAAGCCTTAGAAATTTTCAGTAAAATGCATTTAAGTGATGTAGAAATGGACAAATTCACATTTTCAATCCTTTTGAGTGGGATTGTAGGCATCTTAGCTCTTTCATGGGGGACTGTGATTCATTGTTGCACAATAAAGTTTTGATAAGTAGAAAAATTAAAAGAAAGTCACATACCCAAGTAATCTAAGCGACCTTAGACTTGTAATAAATCAAGATTTTAGGACAATTCTCCAGTACTCTACTAAGATGATGAATACCTTATCAAAATCCCAAAAGTTTTGTGTATAATATTCTAAAACACTTGTAGCAAGCTGTCCAATCTTTGGTGAACCATAAGGAGGAATATATGAAATCCCGTTAAACTAAAAATCAAGAGCATATGAGATCAATGCATAAAGTAAAAGGCATAGTAGTAGAGGTGATCACCTATCGAAGCTTTTCAAACGATTTCACATTATTTTCTCTCATTTGCATAAGAACAAAAAGCAGATGACATACTATTAATATTATTAATTCATGCATCGTGGTCAAAGGAAGGCTTGTATAAACCAAATCAGGTATATACCCTCCTTGTGTGAAGTTTATGAGCTTTCTCTCTTGTCTTAAATACATTAGATGGGTTGGTATCAATAATTGGTGGAGGAGGCTAGAAGTACATAAAAGAGTCATTAATAGACATATTGTCCAGTGGAAGTAGGAAGCAAAAATTTCACACAAATGTTAATGATAATCTGAAGAAAGGTAAACACATGCAAACACACAATTCATGAAAGTTGCAATAATAAGTTTGAAAAGAAAGTGAATAACAAATTGATAAGCGGGCCAACACGGAAGGGTGTGAAGAATAGTTACCAAAAGGGTGCGAAGCAAAATTAATTTTCCTCTTATTTTATTTTTATTTTTTTGTGCGTGGGGGTGGGAGGAACTTTCTGGTATGTACATTTTGTAGCGGTAGTGAATGAACCTAACCCATTTAAGTTGGATGAAATAATCATTTCAAATGAAAAATAAAGAGGAGATCAGTGTGAATCAAAATTGATTCTACATACAAATTATGTTGTAGCTGAATAATTAAAGAAAATAACAAAATAATGTAAAAACACCTCATCAAGGGTCAGCAACTGAATCAAATAACTTATGTGATATGTAAGAAACTCCTGCCCTCATGTGTATCTACATCATTTTCAGTGCATAAAAATGCATCCCAATTTACCAATATAAACTTAGTTCTTTTAATAATGTAGAGGCCGTATAGATACCATGGAGACTATCCATTGGTGACACTAGCAACATCAAATAATTAATAAGATAAGTTATAGATGGTAAATAAATTGATAGACAAATTACCTGTGGTCTCCCATCCCGTGGAGAAGTAGCCCACGCAAGTGATAAGCTTTGGAAAATCTATAATAAAAGTCAATAAGACTATGGAGTGAGTGTTCCATATAAGTGTATGGCGAATGTGGCACTTTGAAATCAAGCACCACAATTTACTGTAAACCATATAATAATGGACTGATGCATATCTATAACATATACCTCCCATCGATCCACATAAGCTATTGAAGGCATTCTAAGGCCTATTATGAATTTGCAAAACTGTCAGTTAATAACATAACCGCAATAGTATATGTTAAGACTACTTGACATGTAAACCCAATTGGTGTAAGCAAAATAATGACAGATTCACGTTGAAGATGAATGAGTTAGGTATTTGAAAATGTAGCCAAGTAGTTTAATGTAAGTTGACGAAAATGTATGCAAGTAATAACGACTTTAACGTATCCAGTGGCAACAATGGTGGTGGTGGTGATACCAACTACAAAATTCCAAAAATTGGAGCATACGCAACCCTAAATGAACATTTTCCTTAACTCTCAACCATGCCCGTAATCAAACAAAAGTAAGAAACCTAAAAATGTGAGGGCGAGTAATTTCCATATTTTAATAGATCTTCAAACAAACTCTAGGAAATCAAAATATGTTAAGTGCATGATTGAAGTTGAAAACGACTTAAATGCACAAAGTTCATGTCATAGTTGTTGCTCTAGTGGTGTTGGTGTAATTGTTTGCATAGTACGGATATCTTTTATCACGCTTGTAAATTAAATTTTCCAAGGACCAAAATGTAGATTATAGAACAGACCTATAAAGGAAATAATGAGATTAAGGAGGCCAATACAGATGACATCTAAGGGTAGGTTTTCATCTTCAATATAGTTATGGCAGGGGGCACTATCACATTTATTTATTTGAAATGGTTGTGAATAAACCGAGTAAGCTAGTTGATCGAGTGCGAAAAGTAGCGCGTGTAAAGACGCTAGTCGTTGTTTTCGTTTCGCCAACTCAATACAAAAACCTAAGTTACTACTACACTTGCGAGGCAAGCACAGCGGTAAGTCGGGTATCGAAAATCCACAGAGACGAGATGTTAGAATTTAAGTGGTCTAATACTCCGAAATAAAAGTGTAAAAGATGATTACAAACTAAAAGAAAAGATGCATAAAGGAAAAGATTATTTTAGGCAATGGTATTGAAACTAGATTATGAAAGCGAGTAAGACTATAGGTTGCATCGAATATCCCTCACCCGAGTTAATTAGTATAAAATGGTCACATGGGTCGACGAGTTATTACAAATGCATCTCGTTTCGACAGTTAATTAAATCAAGGGTTGTTACGCCCTAAATCGTCATAAAAGCCTAATAAGATTTTGGCGTCAACAAATATCCCGGAAATTACGCACGAAAGGTCGTAAGCACGGGACATACATGATATGCCCCGTCAAATCTCCTAGGCGTAATAACTAGGACAACGCACCCGAAATAGACCCGTAAACTCCATCACCAAAGCAAAGCAACTCGTCAACCCGAGTGAGTTCAATTCAAACACAACCTAATTTAAATTACCTAAAAAGCATGTTAAAAACGCGATAAATGGAAAGCGGTAAATAAACGCGGTAAATCTATACTAGAAAGCGTGTAAATCAAAGCATGTAAATAAAGCAAGAAAACCTAAATTACAAAGCTTGTAAATTAACTAGAAAGCAAGAAATGAAGAAATACAACTATATTCAAATGGTAGGGGAGATGAATAGTCAACTTACAATCCAAATGGGGTGTCAAACCAAAGAGAAATGAAGAAGAACCAAGCAAAAACCCCAAACCCTAAGCTAAACTAACCTAAAATCGTGTATATCTACTGAATATCTGATTATTACAACAAAAAACCTTTATATAGTAAGTGGGAAAAGATAAGGGAAAAAGGAAAGAAAGAGGAAAGAGCCCAAAATATCTGGCACTACCGGTCGACCGGTCGCAGGGGCGCGGTCGATCGGTCCCTTAGGCCAAAGCATACTGTCTCCTTCCCACGGCAAAAGTTGAACCCGCGGTCGACCGGTCCCGTGTACGCGGTCGACCGGTACTCTGTTTTCAGGCTGCATTTGGTCCATGATGAGGGGGAAAAGGTCCATTACGGAAACGAGCCTAGCTTCTTCGTCCGAACTCCAAACGACGCACCGTTTGCGGCCACGCGATGCTAACTCAATGAAATACGCATCCGTGGAATTTCCAAGAGCCAAATAAGAAATGTAAATTGACTAAAAAGCCCTTAAAGTAGCGTCCAGCGACGCAACTTCTCCGAAATGCAACGGATCCTCACTTTTAGCGTTCCAATACCTACAAAAGCACAAATAACCCCTGCAAAACATGTATCTATCCAACTCCAAGGTTGTCTGGTTAATGAGCATAAATATAGGCATTTAGGACCGTAAAAGCGCTAGAATGCATAAGGATAACAGGCGGAAATATACAATATTCGATACGAATCACTAGTGCCTAGTGGATAAAACAAAAGTATAGTATACTGAAGACGGGCAGTTAGTTACCAACTTCAATACATTTCTAATTTATCAGTTGAAGAACAAAAGTTCAGTGACATCATGGATATCCTTGAAATGTTTAGAGTAGCGTCATGATCAAAAATTAACATGTATAAGAGTTTGATTTCAGGAATTAATTCCCATGAGAGAAATCTAAAATCTCTAGTGATGGGGGATAGGTTGTGAGGTTGGAGAGTGGCCATTGCAAATATCTGAGACGCCCTATGGGAGGACATTTATTATATGTAAGTTGTTGTATCCAGATGTGGAAAAAATGAAACAAATATTGGAGAGTTAAAAAAAATAATTATTTGTAAGTTTCATAACTCTTTTTTATCGAGAGGTTGTAGAATAAACTTACTTTGGTTCAGTCAGTTTTTTCTTGGTTGCCAAGCTACCATCTATCCCTTTGAATTCCTTACGTAAGTGCCAAATAAATGGAATGAGTAATGCAAGGTGAGGGTAGAGAAAACATTTATTGAAAAAAGAGGATGCATATAAGCCTATGAGTAATGGTGGTTCGGGGGTGGATAATTTGGCTGAAAATAAGTTGTACTTTTAACGAGAAAATGGCCATGAAGGTTTCCTATAGAATTCACACTTACAGTCGGTCATTAAAATCGAGTATGACCTTCATATCAATGAGTGGAACTCAGATGTGGTGGAAATTGGGTCATATTGTTGTCCTTGATAACATATTTTCTTATATCTTTCTTCATTTGCCTCTTATGTCCATTTTGTGACGAGGAACGAAAAGAGGTTTCATTTGCGGGAGGATAAGTTGGATGAGGGATTCATATAGTTCTTTGTATCCTGGCCTAAATTGCAAGCAGAACAGTTCCATCTTCATCTTCTTTGGGTTAGAATTTAAACTTTTGTAGTAACTTAACTATTGAGATTGGACTTGTCTTTGTTGAACATCGCTTAAGCATGTTTTAGCGAATCCATTATGGGAAAGGCATGCATAAGAACTCATGTTATGAAATAAGTAAGAATTTTCAACAAATTCACAGACTGGGCTATAAACTAAACAGAAAAAGCATCATATTGATTAAGTTTGATTCTTAAGAGCTAAGATCGTGTATGTAAGGACGTTTTAAGATCATATGCTTAGCATCAAGAGTTGTATACATCAACCACTCTGCAAGATATATCTAAAGTCTGGTCGAAAATATATATTATCGTAATATTGCACAAAATTACCTGCTGATGTTGTGGAAAACAACTCATTTGCGCTGTTTGTAAGGGATGTTTTTTAAAAGACGCAACATGGTTTAAAGTGTAAAATGACTTAAGAGGGCACAATAAAGACATTAAACGACAATGCCACCCTCTTAACTTAATATACCAACTAAATGAGGGAAACAACATAATAAAACATGCAGCCGTACTAGCCATAAAAATAGTTCTTCTATAAGTGCCAAATCAGAGATTCACAGGAAAAAATAAAAAAAAAAAGAAAATAGTTTTTTTGCGATTGTGATAAAAACTTTGGCGATTTAAGCTTAATCATAAGATCTACGAAGAATGCAATAAGATTTGCGTACCAAATTAATACTTGACATTGGTTCAAACAATGCTAATGGTGATGATCATAATGACCATAAAATGACAGTGATAATGACGATTATGGTAACTGTAGCTTTTTGTCAGTATACAGTCCTTCCATGCACTTTATTAGGATATGATTCAGATAGAAACTCACCTATTAAGAGTAAATAAAATAGTTTCCCGTACAACAGCCTTCGAGTTGTAGCCCCCGTTTGATGTAACATATACGCACCTTCATCAGTTACCATATCGACACTCTTTTCGCCAGTTGATTTTATATATACATGCAAGGTTAATAAGAAAATGATAGTCGCCCTTTCCTATTACTAGTTAATAAAGGTATAACACATGTATCTGGATTCTCTCAGTAAAATTTCATGTTGAAAGTAAAACATGGTGTAGAATCTGTAAATGATTTGAAAATGTAAATACAAATAAAAATTAGATTGAAATATTTTAGTATTAGTGACTTAAATGAATTCTGCCCCAGAGAAATCGCATGTTTTCTTTGCTTGCATTCCTTATTCAGAAATAATATGTTTTCTTTGCTTGCATTTTCTTGGTAAAACCAAGACCGAACAAGATCGCAGTCGCTTGCTTCTCTACAATTGGTGCATCTAACGTGTCTAAACGTTCATAAATGCATTCGAGAGCTTATCCACTATGCAGACTTGATTTTCGATTGAAGAGAACAAATTCTCCGTCATTTGAATGCCGCCCCACCTGCATAAGAAATGAAGTATATTCAATGTGAACACAAAATAAACCAAATCAATTATAGAAAATTAATTAACTCAATCAATTTTGTTTTATTTTTCTTACAGAGATACTGAGCTAGAACAGGTGGCATGTCGGATTCCAATTGGCGTTCAAGAATATAAGACGAGGATGCAACCAACTATAGTGCAGGCAGAATGATATGTTTATCCTTTACAGAAGATTGACCAAGATGTTCTTCATTTTCTTGACTACAAGAATATAATGATCAACGTTGCTCATCCACTACCTGAATACATAACAATCATAGTAATTTACACATCATTAGATACTGAACAACATAGTTAAACAAAAGTAAGAAAATCATAAATATTAATACCAAATTTAAAAGCTTCTTAAAACCCATATAAGAAAATCATAAATATTCTTTATCCCCATTCCCCATTGAAATATTTTATAATTAACATGTGAATAAAAAACTATATTAAACAAACAAGTAAATAAAATATGAAATATTGATACCACAAAAGATAATTTCCAAAAAATAAATTGAAGGCCAAGCGTACAAAACAAATTGAGATAAATTTTATTTGGGGTTCTCTTGTAAGTTTACAACAAAAACTTGTTTGGGCTAAATTATTACCATATAAATGAAGAAGATAAAAGCATAGCAGGGAATTTCATATATTATAACATATGTGGTTTGGGGTACTAGCTAAATAAAACAAAGTTCATTGAGAATAGATTGTCAAGAAACCTCACAGAATTGTAATATAGTTAAAAACAATCTCAACTATTACTTATGCTTTTCATAAAATGACCAAAACGCCGGGGGGGGGGGGATCAAGAGTTTGTTGTCTTTTGTATTCTCCTTATCCTAGCCGACAACGATATAAAGGCTTATTCATTTATGAGATTTCAATGGATAAAAACTTTAAATAGAACTAAAAGAGCCAAACATTAACAATTTCATGATGCAACTATCTTGTCACTTATCGGACTTCACAATCCTTGAAGATAAATAAAAAAAATTATAATACCAAACTATGATAGAAAAGAACCTAAGAATGACAACGGTTCACAAATCCACATAATAATTCAAAATATAATGCCAACATGAATTTAGATTTTGAGCTATTATAATACTTTCGTCAAACAGTTGGTATATATACGTGAAGCAACTATGATCCTCCTGAGGATATACCACATAAAGCAACTTCACTTGCAAATATAAGATAATAAACTAAGCATGAAAAAAATATTAATAAATGAATAATAAAATAGAAGAAATACAAATCAATTCCTAAATCATTTGCATATGCTAGCTGGCCTGGGTATTCCTAGCATTGATGATGACCCCATTTTGGATATCCCCGATCTACAAACACTCATTGATTGGCAGTTCATGTATCCCTCGTACAAAACATATATGGATATTGCAGGGTCAAATACCACCACGGAAAATGAAAAGCCTAAATATATGCAATTACTGCAATCCTTTAATCATTTCTAGTACCTTAAAAAAATAAGCACAAAAAATAATAATGTCGTCCTTAAAAAAATTGTAATGATTTGTCAAAACATACATATTTACCCCCAAAATACAATCCAAGTATTTAGGGTAATCATCTAATATTCTTTGTATATGTAGAACCTAAACTCCAAATTTCCAACTAGACACTATACATCTACTACTACATAGGCAAACATTTACAATCCAAGGAACAACTCAATAACAAAGACATAAAGTAAGAAAATTCTTCTACAACATAATTCATTATGCAAAAGTGGAACTAAACTAAACCCTAGTTTCACATAATACATATTTCACTACATCCACTCAAAATTAATTTTTCTTGATATAAAAAAGTCTTAAATTTCAATCTTCAGTATACTTCACAAGCAGTTAAACCAACGCAAGAATTAATAAAGTGATAAAGAAAAATGGTCTATGGACTTGTTAAGCTCACCATCCTCATGAGAAGCCGCAAGTGCGAAAACGACTTGCTTTACCAAGTTTAAAAGATGCAAAAGGACCAAACCAAGTCCGAATCTTTGGAAAAAACTTTGTTATAGACTCTGTAGCTATGAGATTCGAATCTCGGATGTGACGAGGAGTGAGAAAATTCTTTCATTGAAGGTGAAGTCTAAGCTCTCTTTGATAACTAGGGCATAGGATTTCCAATTGCAAGAGGCCCGAGTACTGTTATTTGTGTGTAACGTAAACCCAACGAGAGGGAGATATTATTGCATTTGAGAGTCGTAAATGAAAGGTTCTAATTTTAGTTCAGTTCATTTGGGAGGGAGAATGAGCGAGATCAATTTTCGTGTGGAATGTGGAGTATAAAGCGTGTGATAATGATTTACCCCTTTTTAATATTTACTTTAAGTTATGAACTAAAATTAGTGACACATATATTAGATTAGTAACACTAAACTCATGTAAAAAACAGTAATGGTAAAATAGTGTTAGTAATCCAAAATATAGTCCGTTACTAAAAGCTTGTTTATGTGTAGTGCTCCTCGACTTCAAGTAGTGGAAGCATGCCTCCAACGCACCAAATTTTTAACATGGCATGATTTGATGCATGATCGTGTTTGTGTGAAGCATCTCATTTATATTATTGACCCCATAATAACCCTAAAGTGGTTAGGGTAACTAAGTGTTTGAATCAACCTAAAATGCCTAAATAAAGGAGCACTAATTAGTTTGGGAAAAAGTGATTCTTTCTTAAATGATGATTTTAGTATGAATAAAGTTGTCATTATCAACATACAACGAATTGGTGTGTTCATAGTGTAATGCCAATGCTACGCGATCTGGAATGCCATGTTTGTGTTTAGAATGGGGAATGCTAATCCCATTCTCAACTTTGTGCTGACCCATTTTAAAAAAGAACAAGAACAATGTAGAAAATAAAGTAGCTTAGAAAATAAAAAAATGGGACTCACAAGGATAAGATCTCGCAAATTGAATTTTTTTTATTCGAATATCTTTTGATACAACTCCGAGAAGTAAGTTGAAGCGCCAATTGCATCATCACCGATATCACTTTTTTGTGACTCAGCATCTCAATGATGGCATGAGAAACCTAAGGAAATGCCACGTCGAGGTCCTACCAACCTAGGCCATCATCACAACACAAGAGAAGATGAAAGCACCCCATATGCCAAGTTTTTTCTACAATTTTTCCCTTTGCGGATAAAGTTGGTGAGAGATTATCCCCCCCCCCCCCCCCCATTTTTCTTTTCTTTTCTTTTCACTAAGCCTCAAGCCTGCATAATTCACAATAATATCATATGGGCAAGAGATCCACATTACGTGGACATCAAACGAAGATAAAAGGCTTATAGCGGGCCTAAAATTTAGCAAAATAAATGGGATTCAACTAATATGCCGATACTGATAAGCTTGGATAATCCCACAAAAGATCTAAGAGGAGAGTTTATCTCAATCACACTTATATTACTTAGCCTATAAATAAATTCTATGGGCCCCTTATATACATACATGTTAAGCGTATTTAAACTGCCAAATTGCACTTTGAAATTTATATGTATAAACGCTGCACCATTCGCGGACTTAAACAAATTGTCGAACCACGTACATCGCCGTCTTCTATTTTTTTTCTCAACATGTTTGTATTCTTTTAGTTAATTTATTTTATAATCTTTAGTACATGAATTTTTCCCGTATATTGTCAATTTATCTTAATGTTTCATATGACGTGACATACATCAGCTTCAGAAAAAAGTATAATCATTGAAAAAAAATTTGTCTTGTAATCTCACGCGTACAAATTTAACGGTATAATAGGATGCTAAATACGATATTACTCTATCATAATAACATCCTATTCTACAAAACTTCTTTGATCAAGCATTCAACTACTATCACGAATAACTTTAAAATAACAATCATAATTTAAAAATTAAACTTGCCAAATCAATTAATTTAAGGATTTTTTTGACTTTAATGTATTACAAATCTTCGATTTTAGACTTTAATACAATTTTATCAGTTTATTGAACTTTAATACATTTTTTGTCGCTAAATTTGAAAATTACGTCAGTAAAAGTGATATTTGGTGATATTTAGTAACGAAAAATGTACTAAAATTTAATAAATTAGTAAAATTGTATTAAAGTCTAAAATGAAAGATTAACAATATATTAAAGTAAAAAAACCCCTTAATTTTAATATAATTAACAACTAACATGAAGTCCATTCAACTAGAATGAAACCTTAACAATCAAAACTTCTTAAAAAATAATACAATTACATAATTTGCAAGTACAACCAACATTGCTCCTTAATTAAATAAACAAGTAAACATGCAAAATATCCTAGTACGCACACGCAAGATTTTTTAACTTTTGAAAAGGACTAAAACCATCTAATCACGAATGCAACGACGTCGCTTCATTTTAGGTTTACCCCAAATTTTGAAATTTCACTTTAAAATAAATATGCTCAACTTTAGTAAAGCGACTGTACAACAAATATAGATATTATACATAGATATAGTGAGAGAAAGAGTGTGTGTGTTGGATAGAGAGCAAGCGGTGGAGGGGTCCATCTCCCATAACTACACGAAGCTAATTTAATTCCAAGGTTTGGTTTTTAAATTCACTTACAGATTCATTTTCATTTATTTCTATATCTATATAAAGTTCACTATTTTTGCAGTTGAATTTGGGGTTTTCAGAAATGACAGTTTTTGAGGCTTAGATAGATTTCTTCATTTTTCAGGTATTCCTTAGATCTGAACCACATTGTCTCAATTTATGTGCCATTGTATGTTTGTATGTATAATTTTTGGTCTTTGCAGCAGATCTAATTTGGCTTTTCAAGTTTGGGGATTGATGAACTAGAGTTTTGTAATTGTTGTGTTGTATGTGATTTTTGTGTGGGCTTTAATGGGATTGGGTTGAATTTTTAATTTTTGTAGTTTTACTGACTGTGTGAGTGGAAGTGGTGATGGTTGGTTTGTGAAGGATGTGATTACAAGATCTGAGTTTAGGAAGAAGAATGGTTTAATTTTGTGGGTTGAAGAAGGCTTTGTTTTTGTTGTAAATATTGTTTAAACAAATTAATTGTAAGTACAAATTTTGCACTTAATTTGGGAGGGATGGAGGGAGTATTTTGTTGCTCATCTCAAGATTGAGCGCGCTTGGGTGTGTATGTATATCAATTTTCACTATGTTGTGACAATTATTTTAACCATGCAGGCTACTTTGGGTTTTGTTGTTTTTGAGATCAGCCTCTCAAGATGGGTAAATCGCCGGGAAAATGGATCAAGACGGTGCTTTTTGGGAAGAAATCATCAAAATCCAATTTCTCAAAAGTAAGATTATTTTTTGGTTAACATGTTTGTACCTTTGTTGCCATCCGATTATCTAATTTCTGATCATGGTTGCAAGGGCGGTTTTTGTCTTTCTTTCTTTTGCATGCTTGTGTAGGGCGTGTTGGTTCATTGGCGTGACATGAGTAGGGGATGGGGTGTTCTTTTATCATGTGAATGGAATTGAGTTGAATTAATTATCTATTAATGATCATTTGGGATAGCATACGGATATGGTTCTAGGAGCCATTTATTGATTCTTGGTCAATGTGGTTCAAAAAGTTACCCCTCTAGGTGGTAATGCCTCTTGAAAGTTTGTTAAAGAAATTATGTAACCATCATATGTAGAATGAGTTGAACCTGCTTACACAATTCTTCGTGTTATATATCTTTCTTGTTTCTTTTTTTTTTGGGTAATAGATTTATCATAATAAGTAGGAAAATTTGTTATTTTTCTTAGTTCTGTTGAGAATTTAAATTCTATATCGTGAATAGTCTGATCTACATCCAATTCGCAATGGATGGAAAAGACCACTCACGATATTGTATATGATGTGCAAGTTTTTGATTTCATATGTCTGTGAATTATAGTCTCAACATGCCTCTGCGACGGGATTTGAGACATTCATGTGGGCGGATTATATTAGGTGACGTGAGTCCTTGGGCCTTTGAGTCATGAAATAGCTTGCTTTTTGATACCATGTGATTTTAGTAATTTACAGAATCACAAGTAGTGAAGGTACAAATATTAATTCAATGTTCAGGCCCCTGATCTGATTTGCAATCACGGGATGAAATCTGTGTAGAATAATAAATAAAGCTAAAAGTTATATAACAAAGGGTAATTTTAGACCGACGCAAGATTCAGACACATTTTGATACATACACTGACGTGTCGTGTTTGCATTGGTGGGTGCTTTGGATGATAATGAGGGGACCCTAAACACCAACCAATGCAGACACGACACGTCAGTCTGTCTCAATCTTGTGTCCATCTAGAATTACTCTTTAACAAATCTAGTGACCTATAGAATAGCAAGTACGATTTAAAGTAGTAACTTGATCACAGTATTGAAACATGTTACCGCACGTTTAGCATTAAATATCAATATAATAACAGGTAAATTCGTAAAAACTAATGTGTATGTGTTGCTTATGAAATTGAATTCCATCTTTGATTTTATATTTGGTAGCGAAAACATTATTTGAATCTATACTATTCATGTTTTTTCCTTCATTTTTTTTTTGGGCATGTGTGGTGTTTTGAATAAATTTTTGTTTACCAAAAACTGCCTTTTTGTCGTCTTTCTTTTATGTTTTTTTTAAAAACCTAGTTTTACACTTTGCCAGGAAGGTGTAATTATTATGTTTTCTCTTGTGCTTTGTTGTTCAAGAACGCTTTTGTTAACTAGTTATTTGTGATGAAATTTTTTTCTGCTTTACTTTTTTGCAATACAAGTTTGAGGCCAGAGAAAAAGTTGTCTGTGCATAACTCTTAAGAAGTTCTCTACTTGAAAGTACGCAAGCTACTGATGTAGTGTGAGTCCATATTTGTTGCCAAATTACATTTAGACCCCTTCCGTAATGATCTGATTACATGGTGACCCCATCTCATTTGGAACATGACATGGTGACCCATAATCAAAGCTGGCTAGTAGTTGTGGTTAACTGAGCTAGAAAAATGATATTTCTACCTATAAAATGGTGGTTACGGGTGTAGTGATTAACAGATCCCTGACAAGATGTAACGGGCCCCACAATAGTATAATTATTTAGGATCTATAGGAATAGAGAGCCTGGCAAGCCATATGGCATTTTCTTTTACAAGACATTTAGGGTCCGTTTGGTTGTCCATGGGCAAAAGCGTGGGCATGGCAGGCAAATTTTACCTAGGCAAATTCAGATGACGCTATCAAACAGCCATTAGGCGAAATTAAAGTCAATCCAATTAACTTATTTAAAAACAATTTTTATATTATATTCAAAAATGTTAAAAATAGTTTTTAAAATATTTTTATATTACAGTTTTTTAAAAAAAATTGTAAAACGTTTTCTTAACAATTTTTTATAATATTAAAATCAATTTTCAAAATATTACAAAACAATTTTTAAATATTCACAACAGTTTTTTTTAACTATTTAAAATATCTTTTAATTTTGTTTTTAAACTTTAAAACTGTTTTTATATTATATTCAAAACAGTTTTTAAAATTGTTAAAAACAATTTTTACAATATTTTCATATTACGTTTTTTCAAAAAATTTGTAAAACATTCTCTTAACAATTTTTTATAATATCAAAAACAGTTTTTAAAATATTACAAAACAAATTTTAAACATTCACAACAGTTTTTTTACACTATTTAAAACAGTTTTAAAAAATGTTTTTTAAAACTTTAAAACAGTTTTTATAATATATCTAAAACAGTTTTTAAAAATGTTAAAAACTGTTTTACAATATTTTTATATTACGGTTTTTCAAAAAATTTGTAAAACATTCTCTTAACAATTTTTATAATGTTAAAAGCAGTTTTCAAAACATTACAAAACAGTTTTTAAATATTTATAACAGTTTTTTTAACTATTTAAAACAGTCTTTAAAATTATTTTTTTAAACTTTAAAACTGTTTTTATAATATATTCACAACAGTTTTTAAAAATGTTAAAAACAATTTTTACAATATTTTGTTAATATGGTTTTTTAAAAAAATTATAAACATTTTCTTAACAATTTTTTATAATATTAAAAACAGTTTTTGAAACATTGCAAAATAATTTTTAAATATTCATAACAGTTTTTTAATTATTTAAAACAGTTTTTAAATTATTTTTTAAAACATTAAAACCGTTTAAGAAGTTGGCAAATTTGTGGGCAAATATTTCCCACTCAAATAGGTAAGCAAAATTTGCCCACAGATTGTGCATAGGAGGTGTTGTACATTGGCAAATAATGTCTAGGCAAATTATGCAACCAAACAGCCAAAATATGGGCAAATTTTCATATTTGCCAACTTTTTGGCATTTGCCGAGGCAAATTTTGCCAATCAAACGGACCCTTAGATATGAAGCAATAATAATGTTAGAAAGTAGGTGAAGGGTGTTAATTATAACATGACATGAATAAGAATTATATATAATCATTCTTAATTCTTATAGGATCTTTAATATTTTCATGCAATCACCACATAAAATTAACTACAAACTCTTATGGAAAAATACCTTTCTCCATTGGCCTTTGACGTGTTTGTTGTTATTGATGTGCCTTATGAATAGCTTCCAAAAGTTCCTTAGCTCTTCCTTCCCAAAGCTCATGAGTTTCTCTTAGAAAATGGTCAGAATTCTGAAATATGGGAAAATTTGGAAATTTGGAATTTTCCCTTCCTAGCCCAGATATATTTGTGTGTTTTCAGTGAACCATTTGATGGAGAATAGTTCACTATATATAGGTTGGAAGGGGACCTGAAATTCCCTTGTTAACCTATCATCTACACTCCACAAAAGCAGCCTAAGGGACTCACATTCATACCAAGAGTCATGTGTCTCTTGGAATAAATTTCTAAGACTAATTCCATTAATTTTAATCAAATACGTCCCCTCATATGGACCACAGTAAATAGGAGCAATAATTTATTTAATTTATAATTACAAAATTTGGCTGAATTTTGTAATTAATAATTAATTATATAATAATTCCAACGGTCTCCCACTCGGTCCTAATAAGATTATACATAATGATTTGATTAACATAACTTGCGGAAGTGTCTTAGAACATCATCAAGCACCTTAACTAAATACTTCATTAGTACGAGTCATGGCGGTTCCACACTAATTCAAGAGCGTGGTTCCTTCCATATACCACGCCACCAATGTCATACTTAATAAGGATAAATATGTGAGTTATCATAATAGTCTCATAATGTCTCTATAAAAGACAATAAAAGACTATTTCTGTCACATTTACTCATTCACATGCATGTAATTAAGACAAAAATTTAGAATTCAGAAACTCTTTATTAATAATAGCAATAACACAATGAACTACTCGAGACCCATCTCTTTAGTATGTTGCAAAAATATCTTCGGAGACGACCCTTTCGTTAAAGGATCAACAATTGTACTAATGTGTTTAATTGATACAGTTTGCTACTGAACTTCTTCTTTGACAGATAGATACTTCATCTCAATATGCTTAACTGCTTTAGAATATCTATCATTCTTTGAAAAGAAGACTGCTGCGACATTAGCACAATAAATCTTCAGCGGCTTAGTTACTGA
This sequence comes from Sambucus nigra, assembly GCA_949130495.1. NCBI lineage: Eukaryota > Viridiplantae > Streptophyta > Magnoliopsida > Dipsacales > Adoxaceae > Sambucus > Sambucus nigra. The sequence goes on from OX422220.1 coordinate 304,739,434, forward strand.
ACCCATAATACTAAGTCCTGAAATAAAATTTCGCAGTCACAATCCATGATTTTTTGCTTCAAAACAAGCCACAAACTCAACCTCCATAGTTGAAGAAGCGATGACACTCTGCTTAGCACTTTTTCATGAAACGGTCCCTCCTGCCAGAAGGTAAACATAACCCAAAGTGCTCTTTCTGTTATCAAGGCATTCTCCAAAGCATTCTCTAAAAGCTGAGTTTGAATAACCAACCACCTCAAGGTGTTCGGATCTCCTATAAGTGAGCATTTAGTCTTTGGTTCCTTGCAAGTATCTTTAACACCTTCTTTGCAGCCTTCCAATGGAAGTCATCCGAATTGCTTTGATATCTGCCAAGCATGTTAATGGCAAAACTAATATTCGGTCGAGTACAAACCCGTGCATATAATAAACTCCCTACAAGAGAAGCATACGACACACCTTTCATGTGATCGCTTTCCAATTTAGTTTGGGGACATTGACTTAAGTTGAAATTTTCCCCTTTTAGAATTGGAACGATAATGGAATTACAATTTTGCATGCCAAATCTTTGTAAAATTTTGTTAATGTAAGCCTTCCGATACAATCCTATCAATCCACGTGATCGATCACGATAAATCTCTATCCCGATCACAAAGGATACCCGCCTAAATTTTTCATTTCAAAGTTTAGCGAAAGGTACTTCTTAGTTTCCTTTAGTAAACCAATATCACTTTTGGCTATAAGCAAATCATCAACATATAAGACCAAGAATACAAACTTACTCCCACTGATCTTTAGGATGTAATGGTATGATGAAACTTAAAATACCATTGACGAGAAGCTTGTTTAAGTCCATATATTGATTTCTTTAACAAACAGACTTTGTGTTCCTTTCCTTCATGAATGAAGCCCTTTGGTTGTTCCATATAGACTTCTTCCTCTAAACTCCCATTAAGAAAAGCTGTTTTAACATCCATTTGGTGTAGCTCTAAGTCATAATGAGCTACGAGTGCCAATATAATTATAAGAGAATCCTTATTTGAAACGGGAGAGAAGGTGATGTGAATGAAGATTTAGGGATTATTTTTAATATTTTTAGGCATTAGTGGCATTTTTGTTATTTTCGTTATTTTGATGTATTTTTTTTTAGTATTTGTTTGCTTGGTATTATAGGAAGGAAGTGACAAAGGCTAATAGGGATATACTTGTAATTAGAACATTGCTTGGAGCCTAAGCTACTTCCCACCTATAAATACCCCAATTGTAGTTTCATTTGGGACATTCTACATTTTGGAGAGTTTATTGATAGAGTTGAGACGTGTGATATCTTCTTCTTGTTACCCATTTGGCGTCATTTACGTCAGAAGGCTTCACTATAATAAATGCCTTCCTTTTGAGTAAAACCTTTAGCAACAAGTCTAGCTTTATGTTGCTCAATATTGCCATTTGAGTCGTGTTTGGTCTTTATATATCCACTTAGAGCCGACTGCTTTATAACCTTAAGCCAAATCGACTAACTCTTAGACATGATTAAAATCCATAGATTTTATTTCATCATTCATGGCTATGCTAGAAACAACTTTTTGATAAGATACCGGATCATTAATATCCCCACAATTTTTAATTCATTATCTTGTAGATATACCACATAGTCATCCGAAATAGCGGATTTTCGATTTCTCTGAGATTTCCTTAAAGCTATGTCTTGTGGTGTTTCAACAATAGGTTCATTATGTGGTTCACCCATTTGTTCTTCGTTGTTGGTCGAATCAATAATCGGCGCAACAACATCATTATGAACAATAGGAACATTAGGAACTAAGGAACCTCATTAGGAAAATTGTGATTATCCGGAATTCTTAGAAGAGGAGGATTTTCCTTGATTTCTTGAATAATCACATTCCTAACTTCATTACTCCCACTAACTTCACCATGTTCAATGAATTTAGCATTTCCGGTTTCAATAATTCTTGTTGTATGGTTAGGACAGTAGGATTTTTCTGGATACCCAATAAAATAACAAGTTAATGTTTCAGGGTCCAATTTCTTTTCATGTTGATTATAAATTCTTGCTTCCATTGCACATCCCTAAACATGAAAATGACTTAAAGAGGGTTTCCATCATTTCCGGTTCAAAAGGTGTTTTTGGAACTGCCTTACTAGGCACCCTATTTAAGATATGTGCAGTAGTCATGAGAGCATGCACCCACAAAAATATAGGTAAATTAGTTCTACTTATCATAATCCTAACCAGTTCAGTAAGAGTACGATTGCGCCTTTCAGCTACACCATTCTGCCAAGGGGAACCTGGCATTGTGTATTGTGCGCTAATACCAAAACGTTTAAGGAGTTTAGCAAAAGAACCAGGACGCTGCCCCGACTCATCATATTTTCCATAATACTCACCGCCTTTACCTTTTTGCCAAATTGTCGTTCTACTTCTGTAATATAAACTGCAACCGCATTAACTGATTGAGATTTATCATTCAATAGATACAATGTGCAATAGCAAGAAAAATCATATATAAAAGTGATAAAGTATTTTTCTCCACTAATGGAGGGAACATCAAAAGGACCACAAATGTTTGTATGTATAATTTCAAGAACCTATGTTGCTTCTTGTGGCTCCTTTCTTTGTGTGTTTGGTTTGTTTACCCTTAATACAGTTCACACATATACTATAATCAGACCAATCCAGTGCAGTGATAATTCCCTCTTTAATAAGCCTTTGTGTCCTAATCTTTTATGCCACAAGTAAGCAGAATTCTCATTAAATGAGGTACGTTTAGTTCCAACATTAGTATGCAGAGACAATAAGGATTCCGAAAAATTAGGATCAAGATTAATTTGAAACAAATCATTCGACAAGAAACTCGAGCCAAAAACATAATTATTCTTATATAAAGTAAAACCATTATCTTTAAAGTTAAAAGTGAAGCCTTTTATTGAGAGTTTATACAAGGAAATTAAATTTCTTAAAACTGTGGGTACAAAAAGAGCATCTTCAGGATCCAAATAAAGCCCATATTGTAATTTTAACCAAAAAACTCCTATTGCTTTAACTGTTGCTTTTGCTCGGTTTCCCATGTAAAGAAAATCTTCATTTGATTTTATTTTCCGAATTGAAAGGAATCCCTTTCTTTTCAAACCAAGCTTTACGCGTAATGCCGTCTTTCTGAATATGCCCCTTCCTGTGACAGAAGTGACATGTGACTGCTTTATCCTTCTTTTGGTGTGAAGGACCAGGTTCATTGTTGGAAGGACCAGGACCTCGCTCCATGCCCTTTCCTTTCTTTTTCTTACCAGCTCCTTTATTGACCACCACATTCGCCACTTGCAATTTGGGCACTTTACCACTTTGCTGCTTGATACGTCCTTCTTGAACCAACATGCTTTGCAGTTCATTAACATTCCATTTATCTTTAATGGTACTGTAATGAATCTGGAGAGACCCATAATCAGGAGGCAAGGAGTTTAGGACAAATTGGACTAAGAAATAATCGTCCGCTGTCATGCCCAAAGTCCGTAGTTTTGCAGCAATATTGGTCATCTCAATAATGTGTGCGTTCATGATCCGAGTGCCATCAAACCTCATAGTGGTCAAGTCAGCCATAAGTTTCCTAGCCAGGGATTTGTCAGCAGTGCAAAACCTATCCTTATCCTTAATATTCGTCAGATACTGTTTCGCGTTGGTGGTTTTAGGTAGGCAAGTATTCACATTTGTTGTAATTCACATTTAAATGAACATAAGACAAAGCCAATTTACATTTGTCAGCAGTACATTAGTTGTAATGCACATTCTAACTTGTTGTAATTCACATTTAAATGTAAATTGTGTAATTAGTTGACGTTGTCTGGATTGATCTCGATGGTATATTTTTTGGAACAAGGTGCACAAATGAGGCAGCTCTTCCAAATGCTCTCGTTTACAACCGATGAGCGGGGTGTATGTTTCGGTAGACGACGGTGAGAGGAATCTTGCTAGTGAAGGGGTGGGGCTGAGGTCCCTCTTCGGAATCGATGGGTATATTCGATTGGTAGTAGCTACATTTAGTTATTGACCCATGTGTTCAACTTCAGAACATGTCTAAGAAGAGTAGTTGAAAATTGCAAAGTCCAATGGGAATATTTGTAAGTGTTTTTACGGATTAATTTGGATCTTTGAAGAGGCATTGAACGGTATACGAACATGTGTAGCTGGTCCAATGAAGCTTAATGGTGGTTCTTTTGGTGGCGTGACAAACAGGGAGATTCAGCGTGGGAGATAATTCCCATATGGTGGAGTTTTGATTGTGGTTTGCCATTTTTCTCACAAAGGTAGAATTTTGTGAAGTTTGACTTGAATTTTGTGTGGGTAGTGTTACGGTTTTTACTGTTCATGTGCATGTGCATGTGCAGGTTCTGTTCACTCTTTCTCCTTATTTAAGGAGGGTTTCAACTATGTTTCAAAATACACTAACACAAAGTTAGAGAGAGTCTTCTTTCAAAGGTGATATTTTGGGGTGAGAGGTGAGGAATTTTTCCTCTCACCCATGGGTATTGCTTTAAGGTGGAAGAAGGGTGTGAGTGTGAGTGCGAGTGCTTCATGTATGGTAGGTGTGCTCAATATGTATCGTGTGCGGGGGATTTCTCACCGTGTTACATAGGAGCGGGATACACCGGATTAGGTACATGGAAAACACTTGTGAAACACTTGAGGGAAAGAGATTGACCGGGTTCTTGACTTGGAACTTGGAGTCACTTGGGTGGAGAGTTGGTGTACAGTCGTAGTCGTTATCTGGGATTGGAATTTGGGTGGGAGAGTAGAGGGTATGCGATTTATCCTTATATATTCTCTATTGTACTTGTAATTTCTTTAAATATAGTAGAATTGACCCTCTTCGTGGATGTTACCAAGTTGGTAACCACGTATGTCTTGGTGTTGTCTCCCTTGTTTACATCTTTATGTGTTTGTCATTATTATCATTTTATCTTGATTATATTTGGGGTCGTGGTTGATTGGAGGGTTCCCCAACAAATTGGGCGTCGGGGCACAACGGTTACACTTTATATGGTACCTAAAATGATCCAAATAATGATATCATATGAATTGCGAACCGGAATAGCGTCCCAACCAAATCCACCCCCAACGTACTGTGTACCACGCACCAGTTTCCTTACCAAGCTACCATACACGAAAGCTTTCCATGTATAGTCAACTTTGGTTCATGGTTCAAGATTTGTATTGCGTTCATCTTTGTCGATCATATTTTGCAATTTTTTTCATGATATGGCCCGAATAATCATTATTCCAAAGTAGTGTTGTCCCTTTCACAATTGCAAATTAAGCTTGCCCTTTCACTAGGGCTGTGTTTTTTTTCCGAACTTTCCAATTTTTCCGATTTCCGATCCGATTTTTTCCGAATTTGGAATGATATTTTAGTTTGTCGATTTCCGATTTTCCGATTTCCGATTTTTCCGAAAAAAATCGGATCGGAAATCGAAAATAATTCTGAATTTCCGATTTTCCGATTTTTCCGATCCGATTTTTCCGAAACTATGCCGATCCGATTTTTCCGATTTTTTCCGAATTATTTCCGATTTTTTTGGAATTATTTTCCGATTTCCGATTTTTCCGATTTCTTTTCCGATTTTTTGAAAGTTTCCCATATCCCACATCGGTTGGGAGAGGGAGAGGGCTCCAAAATATGCTCTATAAAAGGAGAGTATCCTCCTAACTTCTACACAAATGAAAAATGAGCCAAATCCTCATGTGTTTACATGTTGGGTTAAACCATTTTCATTGTTTCTTTAAAATGAGAATTTCGAGTAATCGAAAATCCATAATTTATTTTTTTGAAATTTTGGAATTTCCGAAATTTCTGGATTTTTAATATATTTTGTGAATTTCCGATTTTTTCCGATTTTTGCCGATTTTCCGATTTTTCCGAATTCGGATTTTTTTTTAAATTTTCCGAAAAAATCGGATCGGAAATCGGAATAGTTATTTTATTTCCGAAAAAATCGGAATTTTTTCCGAATAGGCATTTTCCGATCCGATCCGGCCGAAACACAGCCCTACCTTTCACAATTGCAAATTAAGCTTGCAACGCCCCACATGCGAACCCTGCTTGACACATCACGGATTGCGGTGGCCGGGGGGTTGTGATAATATTTAAAAGGGTTGCCGAATTAGGATATATATCACTGGTCAGGTAACATCCCATCAAGTTTGGATGATCCTTGATAAAATTGGACGAGCGCTACATGTTATAAGCTCGTCAAGAGCATGTGATTGATTGAGCACATTCAAGTTGCTATGTAAGCCAATCAAGCTCCCAAAGCATACCATATCTAGAGTTCATGAGTTCATTCATGGTCATCTGGTGCCTCTAGGATTATTGTTGGCACGCGTTTGTGAGGGTAATGTGTTTGCTGCCATGTTGTAGGACAATTCTTCCACTCACAATCGGGAAACGTCAATCCGCCCCTTCAGTCAATAAATGCTTAACATCTTCGACCATAGATTTTCTTAGGTATTGCAATTCGAATACTGTGATAAGCCGATAAAAACATTGTAGAATTGCATCAAAAATTTCAACGCAAGCATTTTGTGCATTTGATAACAAAATTACATGGACGATTGGACAGGTTTAACATGTCATAAGCTCATCAAGAATGTCTGATTGGTCAAGCACATTCAAGTTGTGGGAATTAGGCATACCCCACAAAGCATGCCATATCTAGAGTTCTTGATCAGCAAGTGGCTCTAGGAATATTGTTGGCACACGGTAGTGACTAATGTGTATGTTGCCATGTTGTAGGAAATTTTTCCACTCACAATACATACTATGGTAGAAGAATTCTTAACCTCAGTCCTTCCCTTTAGCCTGTAAAAGCTTAACATCTTCGACTGTGGGTTTTCTTAGATATTGCAATTCAAGTTCTATGATAAGATTATAACAACATTTTAGAAGTGCATCAAAATTTCATTGCAAGTATGTTATGAAATTAAGATGTAATCATTAATAGTATTGTGTACATGAGCATCCAAACAATAATTGTGATTTTGGAAATACTTAACCTCTCACCGGCATTCGTATGCAGTGATTTTTTCTAAAATGAAATTGAAGTCACGCCTTCTATGAAATCGATGGCATAAGTAGGGGACAAGATACATCAGTTTGTCAAGAAAAATTACTCCTCCAAAATTCGTTTGTGTGTGTCTTCACTTTTAGGATCAATGACATCTCTGCCGGGAATAGAATCCCTGCGGCGATGACGTTGTTGCTCTTCTTCTTCTTCGACCACCACAATAGCGAGGGTCGTAGCTGCAATGGTTTGGCATAATTCTCGTGGTAGCACTGGTGATTGAAGATGTTCTGAAATAGGTTATTAGTAAAAGTGTGATGTATTTAATTTGATTTTGTGAAAAGAAATAATGATTTCGAAAATGGAAGAGAGGGTGGGAGAGAAATGGAGCCAGTGGAAACTAACTGTTAGCAGTGCGGCATTACACGTTTGGTGCGTTTTCATAAACATGAATAATGCTGTGCCACTGAAGGCAATGCACACGTTGCTTGAGTGAGAGACAACACTAGGCCATTGTCAAAATACAAGTCTGTGTTTTTGCTAATGTGGCAGTGCATTTTGCTCTAACTACTGGAAATGCTCTTATTTTTTTTTATATATATATCATATATCTTATTATGCTTATACAATGTTATGAATCTGACCCTAACAGAAGCATCTATTCAGTCATTACCATTTATTTTCTGCCCATATTTTATGTTTCTTTGGCAGGCTTAATTTATAAATCAAGCGATTTAGTTTAATAAATTAGATTTAGATTTGACCTGACGATCTCAAGGTTGTGAATTGCATCTCTAATCATTTCATTAAAGAATCTGTAATCGGACAGCCTATTATCAACATACTGTTGCCTTTGCAAATGCTAATCATGGTTTCGGGTCTCGTCTCATAAGTTTTTAAACCTATGTAAGGGCAAAACTGCGTTAAAGTGGTGATGCTTCCAATCTTTACGGGCTATCAATTAGTTTCATTGTTATCTGAGGTTAAAGAGTTGCTTATCTCTCTGAGAGTGTCTTGGACTGATTATTACGATGGTTTTAATCAGCCGTCTACTGATAAATATCCGGTTCATAGATTTCTTTTATCTGGTGATAGATAATATATTAATAACTAATAAGACTTGAAGACACTCCACATCCTGTTCAGTGATTTCCTTTTGAAGTGTACTAATTTGGCGGTGATCAGTTTTGTATGTGTTTCCTGTTCTTTTTGCTTCTTTATCCATCAATTTATCTACATTTGATAGATCTTAGTGCCACTACTTAACTAATTGGTTTGATCGATAAACTACCCACTTATCATCTGTTTATTCATAGGTATTCTCGAAGGTATATGTTCCACCTGTCATTTTGGACAACACAAACAGAGTTGACACTTTTCGATAGGAGTTAATAGTCTCTTAACAAAATTGCTAGTTTTAATATTTGTATTCCTGATTTGTATTTTTCTTTGTTTTGTGCGAAGGATATTACGATTGAGAGAAAAGCATCAATTACTGCCAAGGTACCATCTGGAGATATGACGGTGGGTCCACCTGTGATCTCAGACCCGCTTCCTCAGACCACTGATATACGGAGTGAACATATAGATATAGAAAGGGGTTCAACTGCCAATTTACCACGTGGCACTGTTGCGATATTGCCTGAAATGCAAGGGGATGATGGAAAAGCTAACACTGGTTCAAATTCAGCGAATAAAGCTGAGTTAATCAGGCTAGAACAAGCTGCTTCAAAGGCACAAGCGGCTTTTAGGGGCTACTTGGTAAATATTCTATATCACAAAGTACTCCAATTGCGACGAAAAATGATTTGTTTGCGAGATAGTAATGTTGTTTCTCTTTTTCTTTCTGCATTTTCTGTTTCCTTCTCAAGTATGATTAATTGCTTTATAACATCAGTCGTTTATCTTGTATGTTTTCTCTGAACCTTGATTTTGTTTCCAACAACAACTCACTGTAAGCAATCTGTAATTGGTGAATCCTTGTCTTGTGGTATATATTTTTATCAGTAATTTGTGTAATAGCCACCAGACAAGGGTATAGTTGCTTTGGACAGATACTGATGCATTTACAGAAAATACACGTATAGCATTTCTACCAACGTTTTATGCTTAATCACATGACTTGCAGATTGTACATTTAGGATTCTGAGTCATATTTTCTCTTTCAGTCTTGTGCTGGTTCTTAATTTAAGAAAACTAACTTAAAATCGAAAAAATAAAATAAAATGAAGAATACTATTCTTTTTAAACCAATAGCCACAATCATTGGGTACTGAGGTTAGAATTGTAGTTGAAACCTTTGATTATAGATTTATAGAAATTATGTCGGCATTAAATTCTTAAGGCCTCTCTCTCTCTCTCTCTCTCTCTCTCTCATGTGCACACGCACATTTTGTTTTAATGTCTTGTATTTTGGGATTTTCTGTAGTATATATGTCTTCTGTGTGAGCGTCAACGATAATTTCTCTTTACCAAGATGATATATAAAAAGGAGCAAAAACGCAACATCAGTTTTATCATTGCTAACCATTAAGTGCGCGTAATGTTATTCGAAAATACTCCCTCCCTCCTGAATTAAAAGTCTTACTTTCCTTTTGGGATGGTCCCGAATTAAGAGTCCAATATGAAAGTTAATGTACCAAATCTTTCTGTATTCATTTAAATAAGTTCAAGTTTGGCCAGTGATTACGTCAATTTCAACATATTCTCAAGATGACTTTCAAATGAGGACTCTAAAATTGGATAGGTTGTAATGGTTAGGTAAAAGTTTGTCAGTAGACCTTCATAGGTTTAGGCTCTGAGGAGCTTCGTTTCAGCATCAAGAACATTTATTGCATGTATTGCACAATACACACGCAGGCACAAACAAGAATATCCGGGGTATTGTATATGTGTAGTTGCTCTTTGTTGGAGGGAAGGTGGTGTGGCTTTCTTCATGCATTTTTGCTTACAGTTGCCACTGCCGGTTACATTCCTTCAGTTTTATTCATATATTTAGAGTAGATACACATCCTCTATTTTACAATTCTGGCTAGGCTATTGGTGAATGGGGATCTATCATGTGAAATGAAAATGATGTTACCATATTTTGGACCATAGATGTTTTCTAATAGTATACTTATATATTTTTAAAATTTTTATTTTTTAATTTGAGTTGTTTTTAATTTAAATAACTATATGTGAAGGCTCGCCGGGCGTTTCGGGCCCTCAAGGGTATCATAAGGCTGCAAGCACTTGTTCGTGGGCATTTGGTTAGGAGACAAGCCGTTGCTACTTTGCGTTGTATGGAAGCTATTGTTAAGTTTCAGGCATTGGTTCGTGGCCGAAGTGTCAGACTCTCTGATGTTGGGCTTGAAGTGCTTAAAAAGTGCAGTCTGGGTGAACCACTGGTAACTAATTTAAAATTCCTCAGTAGTTTGTATCTATAAATTGCCTTTTTATTTATTTAATGATGAAGGATCATAATTTCCCAATTTCTGTCGATAGATACTTATTAATATCGTTATCCTTAGTTTATATCTTACTATTTGATATGATTAAATATATTAAGATGTTGAATTTACTGTTCTGTTTTGTTAGGGGCCAAATTTCTGTTATATCATAAGCTAATAAAAGTTTGAGGGGCCGCTGTTCTTCCATTTTTATTAGCTTTCAACTTGAACGAGATCCTTTTGGATAAAGTCATTCTCTTTGACTTCTTATGCTCAAACCCGGGGTCCCTCAAGCTTTCAACATCATAATTTCAGCTATCTGTAGTTTATAGACGTCTTGTTAATTGACTGCCTAGTGCTCATCTTTTGAGAAGGGCTAGTTGTTACTCTTTTTATTGGCAGACCTATATTTTTTCCCTTTTATTGCTCATAGCCTCGTTTTCTTCTTGTTTTTTGAGTTCATGTTTGCAACTAATGCTGTAGCTATATTTCTTTTCTTCAGGATGTTAAACGGGTGGACTTTCTTGGAATAAACACATCTCTTCGATCAAAGAGGCTATTAACGAATGCATTTGTTTGTAAGGTATCCTCTTCTTATCTTGCCTTTGGTTACACTAATAAGTCAAAATTTTTCTTTAATTATTTAGGTTGTGTGTGGTGGTGGGTGTGGTGGTGGTGGGGGGAGAGGGGGGGGGGGGGGGATGTAACAAAGTTCTGTGGGTCTCAGTTGGGAGTTGAAAAATACAATTTGAGAAGGTTAATACAACTCCATTTTGAGTTCATATGTTCAGCCAGATTAGTGCCCATATGTCATGCAGAGTTGGTGCAGACTCTAAATCCCTCCCTATTACCTATATTGATCTGTATATATGTAACTTTGGTTTTCTTTGGTTCTGTCCCTTTTCTATTATAGCCTGCTCTGTTTACAACAAGCGTGTGCCATGGTTCCAATGTCTAGGTCGAAACCGCTACGAAACGGCCGAGTTGATCAGGTATCAGTACCCCACCGATCCGATTCCGAGTTACGAGTTGAGTTTAGACTATTGGTGTAAATCGGCTCATGTTGGCGATTTTTCGGTAATATTGGCCCATATTAGTAATATCCCGGTAGAATCGGCCCATATCGATGATATCTTGGTAGTACCGGCCCATGTCGGTGATATAGGCGATCGTTCTCCCTCAACTTCTAACTCATTCAATTGAGCCACAATTTTGCATCCATTTCACGACCAAACAATCTCTTTCAATTTGGAGCATGGTTGATGATGTTTCCATGGTCACGAACAGGGTTTGTTGGTCGAATCTCTCTTCTTTTCTTATAGTGTTACCAAAAAGGTTATTTGCCATTTAACCCTCCTTTTGTATGTACTTAATTTGTATTAAAATGTGCCATTATTTATCTATCATTAAAATGTATGTTTATTTACTTTTAATATATTCTTAATTAGTAATAGGCATAGTTGTCAAAATCGTCCGATTCGATTCACTACCAAAACGATTCGAATCAACCTTAGAATTGCAAATGTCTAAAGAATCGGACTGAATCGGCGATTCACGATTCGAATCTTCCGATTCGGGTCCGATTCGGTCCGATTCCCGATTCGGTCCGATTCACTTTTTTTTTTTTTTTTTCGCGATTTTTTTACATTAAATTAATATATAGGCCCTTTATGATATATATTTGTTTTATGTAGGGTGTTTTAAATTAATATGTAGGCCGTTTTATGATATATTTTTGTTTTTAAGCTTAAAATGAATGAGAACATGTGCTATGGTTAATTTTTGTGATATATTTTGGTATATTATCATGTGCTACGATTAGTTTTTTGTCATATTACTCTTAATTACCAATTCTATAGTGTTAAATTCCATTTACATATGTTTTACTGCGTTTTTATCGTTTGGTTCCGATTCGACCGATACGATTCACGATTCGATTCACGATTCGCGATTCGGGGGGTAAACGATTCGCGATACGATTCGCGATTTGACAACTATTTACGAATAATGTATTACTTAAAATATATTGATTTAGTATTATTATTTACTTAACTAATAATAAAATTTATTACTATATATTTGAAAAATATAATATGAATTAATGTATTATAATTGTAACTTTTTTCTTTAGAAAATCTTATGTAACTTTTTTGTGATGTATTTTGTCTAATCAAACTGTTTTTCTTACTTATTATTGAACTATTATGGAATATTGTAAATGACAAGTGCGACACAACATTAGTATAAACAGTTAGACAATGTTATGCTGCATACTAAATGATGATTTTGCACTTATCAAATGAGTCGTTATTATTCTGATTTTTCTATATTTTTTTCAATTTTTTTTGGGTTCTCTAAATAGTGTATTGTTGCGTTATTATCCAATACCGAGACCAAGTCAAAAAATTAGCGTCCAAGTCATAGACTGATACCACGACTTTGAACCATGGCGTGTGCTGTGCTGAAAAACAATATAGATTAGCTATTCACATAATCTTTGCAGATCTGTCTAGACTGTCCACAACAATTCAAATGTTAAATAACAAATATGTCAAATATGCACAAATAAAGAGTGATTTGGCATGTGGCCCCCATTAGTCTTGCGCGTCTCACTTTGGGTGCCGAAGTTTATGACAATTTGTCTTTTGACTCCAAAAAGTCTATAAATACTTTTTATGACACCTTTTCAGGATCTACTTCGACACATCGTGAGTTCATATGACTCTTCTGGGGGTCACATGTTTATTATTGAAAGCTTTGACACCCAAAAGTAAATACAGCCAAACAAATAGGGGTCAAAGGTCAAATCACCTATAAATAAATGACGATAATTGCAGAATGTTGAAGCTTTCCTTTTTTATTTTATTTTACTAGTGGTGACCTGTGCAATGCATGGGGAAGTGTAACTACTAAATATGTAATAAATTTTGGCAATTGTGTAAAAGTAAGTGATACGAAATGCAGGTATCACTCAATAGGCATAAATGAGTTTCAACCCTTTAAAATTTCTAAATTTGTAAAGAACATTTATAGAGAGGATACTTGACTTCAACACTATTTTATGTAGCTATACTCAGATAAACTAAGTCACCGAAACTAAACCCACAAACCACCATTAAGACAACGGAGACATCAATTTGTACACATGACACTACTCACTCAAAACCCGAAAAAAGTATGAGTGCCACAAACTATTATTTGTAAACCTCAAACTATAGTAGTAGCAATTAACAGGGTTCAGACTGAAACATGACTGCACGAGTATATAACTATGAACTCTTGATCTTTAATACAGGCAATTTATACACAATTTCTTGACAAATGATGACGTAAATGACGCCAAATGCGTAATAAGAGGTAGATATCTCACATGTCTCAACCCTCAATCAAGAACTCTCCAAAATATTGAATGCCCAAAATGAGGTTACAATAGGGTTATTTATAGGTGGAAAGTAGCTTAGGCTCCAAGCAATGTTCTAATTACAAATGTACCCCTATTAGCCTTTTCTACTTCCTTCCTATAATACCAAGCAAACAATTACTAAAAGAAAATACATCGAAATAAGGAAAATAACAAAAATGCCACTAATGCCTAAAAGTGACCCCTAAACTCCTAATTCACATCATTCTATCCGCCTTCGAAAAAGCTCGTCCTTGAACTTTAAAAGTTGAGGATGCACAAAATCTTCAAAATTGGAGAATCACGTGAAAAGCGCCAAAATGTGAGGAAGGGAGGCAAAAATTGTGGGGCCAAAAGTAATTCCTAAAAATTTGAGGAAGATTCTTCCATACTTGCGTCAATCTTCATCTTCCTCTTGCCTCTCATGTGAATCATCAAAAATATCTTTCTCCCGGGTCAAAAACCATTTTCTTAGAGCCAAACCCTAGGTCTTGATTAAAAATTTTATGATTCTTGAGTGGAATGGGCTGTTTTAGGGTTTTCTCCACCAGATTGGGTCCATTTACAGATGGATCTTGGTTACCCGGTTGAAGCATTGTCGGCGGTGGGCTGTAGCAGGAGATCGGAGGTCAGCCGGTGTTCTTGGAGGCCGAAAACTGCTCGGACAGCCTGGTTGGTGCCTGACGAGACGAAGGCTGGAGAGGTCGATCGGTGGTTGTTGGTGGCCAATGGAGCAGATCGGGGCTCGTTGTCTTGGGAAAAGAGTGCGGCAGGGCCTGGATGAAAGGCAGCAGGGCCCAAGGTTGCTTCGGCCGGCCAGAGTGTCTCTGGTGGGGAGCCGACCCTAGTGTGGTGGGCGGCGGCACCTGCTGGCCCAGGGGATATTCCGGTGGTTGTAACCCACCTTCGGCACCACTGGACAAGGCGAGGTAGTGGCGTGAGGGGTTAGGGTTTGTTGGGATCACTTTTTTTGGGGGGTAGAAGGGTGGAAATGGTTGCGGAAGCGTAGGTATAGGAGTTTTGGGGGTACAAGATCCTCGCGAGTCGTTCATTACGAGTTTACACGGGAGCACATCTCCTCTTAAAACCCATTTGTCGTCGTTTACTATTTTTGTGTTTTTTTTACAACAACAATAATAACGAGTAGAACCAACGAGGATCTGATAACAATTGACGTAAATGACGCCAAATGGGTAATAAGAGGTAGATATATCACACGTCTCATCCCTCAATCAATAACTCTAAAAAATATCGAATGCCCTAATTGAGGCTACAATAGGGGTATTTATAGGTGGGAAGTAGCTTAGGCTCCAAGCAATATTCTAATTACAAATGTACCCATATTAGCCTTTGCTACTTCCTTCCTATAATACCAAGCAAACAATTACTAAAAGAAAATACATCAAAATAAGGAAAATAACAAAAATGCCACTAATGCCTAATAATGGCCCTTAAACTTCTAATTCACATCAAATGATAAAATAAAATAGACAGCATATGCTATTTTTAGTGTAACTTGACAACTTCAAAAGTATCATATTTGAATTGCCCAAAAGAAATAATCATTGGAATTAGAAAATCATTAACTGTTAAATGCATGCACTAGTTGTAACAATGGCATCAAATAATAAAACGCGAGTATCTGTTTATAGTTAATGAAAGTGTAGACTATAATTACCACAATTAGTATATCACCCACAATAAATGTGTCAAGTGATGCCCGATTTTAAATTTGTTATAGGATATTGTTTGTTTATCATAAATAAATATATTAACTAATGCTTTATCTGTGCATGCAGTACAAAGATGTTAAAAACATGACAAATATATGTTTCTGGATAATTAAGACCAAAGTATAAAACTCATCAAACCCATGTCAAAAAGAATAAACCACCAGAAAATAAATTCAATTGAAAGATCATTTTCACTGTGGGAAATCTAGAATTACAAAGCAACTTATATTCTTTCTCAATTCCCATTCCGCTCTTTACTTTTCAGTTTCTGTCCAAATCCTACTAAAGCCTATAGTACAATGCTTCTGTAAAAACATATGCTAGAGGTTTTTAAAAGTTACCAAGTGTTTAAAATGCGTTAAAAACAGTATAAGAGTATCCAGCCCTTTCTAATATATTGAATGAGAGTTGTCCTCTAATCCATGGAATTTAATCTTTGATTCTCGTTCCTGATTTTAATCACCAGAATTCCCCCTCCCTCTGAAATTCTCATCCGCACCAAGCCCAAACCACCAGGACCACCACTCAAAATCCTGTTTCCAAAAGAAGTTTAAATTATAACCAAACCTTAAAGTAACATATACAAACACTGCACCTAAAACCACCGAATTAATGAAAGCAAAAAAATTAAAATGATGTGAGGGGTGAGATAATGGAGAAAGGTATTATACATTGAAAGAGAGGGAGACCCCGTAGACACGCTGGATGCCGTCAGTGAGGGCACCATTAGTTATGCGTTTGGGGAACTGCAAAATTTGGCAGAGAACAGTGGGAGAAGGTGAGGGGATGTGTCTCCAGCCACGCGTAATCCGTCTGTTCATTTTCAGATGGATTTTTATACTCGAGGGATACAAGTAATAATAATATACATCACTTAATTTGGCTCATCTGGACCGTTAATGTACTTTTACATTTTGAACAGTGAAACACCGTTACTGCATTTTATTTAGATTACATGATGTTTTGTTCATTATTAACACTTTGTTTCTTGTCTTAGCTTCTTGCTTCATCGCCTGCTGTTATGTCCCTGAGCCTCCAGTATGATGTAGCTGAACCAAATTCAGCTTGGAACTGGCTTGAACGTTGGTCGTTATCCCGCTTTTGGGAACCAATTGTCCGTCAAAAGAAGATCCTCGATGCAAAACCCAAGAGAAAGCAGGCCAACATGCAAACTGAGGAATTGGAACCAGCAAGACCAAAAAGGGGTGTTTGGAAGACCGCTTCAAAAAACGCCGATAATAATTCCTCGCATTCCTCAGAATACGAAAAACCCAAACGCAACCCGCGGAAAGTCCTGACCCATCAAGCAGAACCAGTGCAAGAGCAGCCTCAAATTGAACTGGAGAAGGTTAAACGCAATCTGAGAAAAATCTCTGTATCCACCCCCGTGGCTTCTGATAGGTTAGTCCCCCCCACTAATGAAGTTTCTGGGAAGGGGATGGATCAAGTATATGACAATTTAGGTGAGTCAACTGTTGCAGTGTCGAACCAGCATGTGTTAGAAACACCTCCAAAACCATTGGCAGTGGATAAACCACTTGATGCAGCACCAAATGATGATTGCCCTGCTGCTGAGATCCATTCTATTGAAAACAGTGGAAAGGTCGAGATGGGTCCCACAGTTAATGAGGATTTAAGCACTAAGGAAGATCAAACTGGAAAGGAGAACCAAAAAACGAGGAGGAGAAGATCTTTCCCGACCAAACAGGAATTTCCTGAGAGTGCCTCACCAAATGGGCCCACCTTGCCTAGCTATATGGCGGCAACTGAATCCGCAAAGGCAAAGCTTAGAGCACAAGAACTTGCAAAATTTGGTGAAGATGGCGCAGAAAATGGTTCTGCCAGGCGGCATTCTCTGCCATCCTCCACCAATGGCAAAATGAGCTCACCGTCACCTCGGATACAGAAACCGGTACAGGCAAATGGCAAAGGAGGAATAAAAAATAACAAATCGCTAACATCGTCTAGAGATGGTAAGTCAACCTTGGTAACATTAGCAACTTTTCTTTTCTAATTCTATCTTGCATTTTACTAATTCTGGTCATATGTTCTCTGGCACGTTAAATTTTTTAGGGTAACTTCTTTAAGGCCTCCGGTGCTTTCTGAAGAAGGCACATACACCCCTTGTGTTTTATAAAAAGACATAAACTTCACTTTGTTAATTAACTGTTTGTGGACATGATAAAGTGATCATTATTAATCTATTAGTACTTTTATTTTAAAAATAAGATTCATACACACTTGCAAAAAATTAAAATAAAAATCATAAATAAAATTTAAAAATCAACTTTAATATGAATTTATTAAAACTTAGGGGTCTGTTATTTTGTGTAACAAAAAATGCTAGTCGTCACTTTGTTTAGAAATAAACAAAAAATCAGAGCATCTAATTTGCACCAATAAACTAAAGTGAGTCACACAAATAATACCAAATAAATTTATTACACCAAATTCTAGTGTCTCTGAATAATACACAAATTTACAGTTGTTCATTCCCCCTTCGCCCACATGTCACCCAATTTTCTTCCTCACCGATATCGTCCCAAATCCATTATCACCTGCGCATTGTTGTCAAATCGTGAATCGAATCGTAAGAATCGGTATAAATGTAAAATATGTAGGAAATAATATATAACTGCAAATAGAACATATTAAGAATATGTAATAAAACATATTATGACCTAAAACTAATTATATAACTAACAAAATGAACTTCCATGTCTAAATTATGGCCAAATTTTAACAATACCACCACCTACAATGTCCAAATTCAAACACAACAATATATTATATAATATAATAAAACAAATAAAGATTAAAAATAACACTGTAAAAAATACGTTATAATAACAATACCATATAATATAACTTATAAAATCCTTACACAAGATTTGTTGTCTTCAATTGAATGCAAAGCTACCTCCCTCTCTCGATCAACTTCAAACATGTTAGAAGAGAAGAAAAAAATGTCTGCAACACAAAATAGAGGAAATCGAAGCTTCGAATAGGTTAGAATAGAAGAAGAAAAATGATCACAGTTTAGGTTTCGTTCTAGTACGTGTGTCAGTTACTCGCTCTTTCGCAAAGGGTAACTCAAGTTTGTACCAACTTCTTATTATTTTAATAATAAAATATTTTTGAGTGTTATTTTTAAATGAATAAAAAACGAGCATGAGCTTTAAATCGATTAAAAACACCCAACATCCTCTGAGAAACATGAATCGCACCTAAATCGTGAATCAATGCGATTCATGATTTAGCCCCCGAATCTGTCGATTTAGCCTGATTTTTGGAATCCCTCCAATACTATTCCTGATTCGTATCGATTAGTATGTGAATCAGATTGAATCGCGAATCGTAAGATTTTGACAACTATGCGCTTGCCACTAAAAATAAAAAAGACAGGGAAGTTTACAATGACAATAATAAAATGCTCAATACGATAACGGCAAACAAATATGCAAAAGTACGAACACCGTATACGATTCCAATGCGACACCCAAGCATTGTACCAATTTATTTCTCAATAACATAAAAATGGGTCATCGGGCCTCATCTCATCTCACATCACATAGGCATGAAAGCCTTATTCTGGATATTGGACCTTTGAACTTTTGGCGGGTGCCCATTTTCAATGTCATATAAAAATTTCATGGCACTTGCCCAAATAACGAAATACATAATATCTCAATCAAACAACACACATGGGATTCCAATAAATACCACCAAGAGGAGTACAAATAAATGAGGAACAAGAACAATACTCTCGAGAGATTTAGAGAAGCATATTGTGGAAACTCTGTACCTTCTACAATTAATCTTCAAGCTTGAAACCATCATTCTAAGTCAAAATTTGTAACATTGCTTTCGTGGGACTCAAGCAATTTCACCACGGTTTCTCCTTAAGCCACGCACAACTACTCCCAATTTTGTTCAACTACTTTTTTTCCCTCTCACCAAGTTATTCACTAGACATAGATATAGAGCTAGATGATTGTTAAGTTCCTAACTTTCTCTAAAGTTCTCCCTTAGTAGGCTTCTCCAATTTTCTCCTTAAACTTAGAAACGTGGGCCATAAGGAAATGCTATGTAGTTATCTTTATTTTATTTACTAGGGTTATCTAAATTAAACACTATGAAATACTCAAAACAGCGGCTAATGGACTCGGTTTGATACACACATCGACTCACATCAAATACTCCTTTATTTAATAATATCTAAAACTTTCCTTAAGACCATATAACAAAATAGATCCGACTATATTTGTAACCCAACAAAATAAATATCTTATTGTTCTTCACTCACTTTTATTCTCATTAGACTCACGAGTATATACTAATCATAGTTGTCAAATCGCGAATCGTATCGTTAATCGTTTACCCCCCGAATCGCGAATCGTGAATCGAACTAGTCGAATCGGAATCAAATGATAAAAATGAAATAAAACTTACGTAAATGGGATTTGACACTATAGAATTGGTAATTAAGCAGAATATGACAAGAAACTAATTGTAGCACATGATAATATACCAAAATATAGCCCAAAAATTAACCATAGCACATGTTCTCAATCGTTTTAAGCTTGAAAATGTAAAAAACAAAAATAAATCATAAAAAGTCATCATCAATGATCATTCTTCTTCATTCATCATCATCATCATCATCGAGGCCCAAATCACCATCATCGTCATCCTCCTCCTCCTCTATGATAATTCGATCTCCCCCTTCTTCAAATTCCTCTTCATCTTCATCATCGTCCTCCTCATCATCAAGAATTTCAATATCATCATCTGCCACTTGTTTGCCTTTTCCCTTGGCATTTAAATTCCTTGGCCCTATATAACACAAAATAATTTTGACATATATTAACAATAAGATTAGCATATATATAAGTATATATATATATATATATATTAGTAACAAATAAACGATAATTATAATAATTCCACATATTTTCACCTCGCTTCCTCTTTTTGCTAGGCCCTTCATCTTGGAAGCATTCGTGAACATCCAACCATGAATGGTCGGTGGGAAGACATGGTTCTTCTATATCCCTCTCAGTGATCCACTCATCATCGTCCTCCATATCGGATAGACAGATTGGATTGAAGTCACCACATTCTCTCCTTTGCTCTCGTCTCATTTCAAGCTGAAGATTATACTTCACAAAAACAAGAGCATTCAACCTTTGTTGCTCCAAACGATTTCTTTTCTTGGAATGCACATGATCAAATGTGCTCCAATTTCTCTCACAACCTGTCGCACTACATGTGAGACTAAGAACTCGTATAGCAATCTTTTGAAGCTTCGGTACATCTTCACCAAAACTTTCCCACCAATTGGCTACATAAACAAAAGAATATAAAAAATTCAACAACATATAAATTAACATAAAAAAATCAGCAACATATAAACTCACCGGGTTGTTTTTTTATCTCTCGTTAGCGTTGCCGAACTTTTACGGAACAATCCCGCACACGTTTTAAACTTATCCATTTGCTCTTGTACGGTGACAATTGTATCGGTGTCTGAACACATCCTCTCTATAGTGTCATACAAACCACGCTTCACCTCTCTACCGGCCTTAAAGTCATCACTGAAGTGAAATCTTCAAATATAAACAAAAAATATATTTTAGTCCTTTATATAATATAAATTAGAATATAATGGAATTTTCAAGTAAAGAATTTAATATAAATCATGTTACCTACCGTGGGTTCAAATAGTATCCCGCGGCATGAAGTGGCTATGAAGTTGGAGGTCCCACCTCGTGTCAATTATTTTCCAAATCTTCATATATCTCCTCTCAACATGATTAAAATTAATCGCAATTTGCTCCTTCGCCCGATCCATAGCTTCATATATGTAACCCATTGCCGGTTTTGCATCTCCATCAACAAGCCTCAAAACTTTGTAAAGTGGATGTACACTTTTCAAACAATATTTAATCGCTTTCCAGAAATTTGTGTCACCCAAAATGATACCCTCCACTTTCTTCGCATCCACCTTGTTGGCAAAAGTTCCATTCATCCAATCGACCAACTTAAACATACGCCTCAATGCCCCTTTATTTTCTCCAAAACTCTTCAATGTGAGAAAGGAAGTGGCAAATCTAGTTGCTCCCTCTAGTAAGTTTCCTCTTATTTGAAAATCTTCTAAATAAATCATGCACCCATGTATGCCTATAAATATACACGGTAACTTCTCTTGCCTTTGTAATTGTGTTTTGAAATATAGGCAAGTTACCAATGTCGGTAAGCATCAAATCAATCAAATGGGCGGTAAATGGGTTCCAAAATAAATTCTTTCTTTTCTCTTCAAATAACCTCCCCACGGCTACATACGTCGATGCACTGCCCGTCACCACTTGCACAACATTTTCTTCCCCAATCTCTTCCACCATACTATCAAGCAACTCAAACAATCTCACCGCATCCTTAATGATCGAGGAGGTGTCCACGGATTTAAGAAAAAATAGTCCCGCTTGGGCTGTTCACTAAAAAGTGAGTGAGCGATCTTGATTTTCCATCGCTCCACCCATCCGACATAGGCCTGTCAATGGGTCGGGTTTGGACCCGGACATGACCCGAACCCGATCTGTATAATAGGGTCTGAGCATATTTTCTTGGACCCGAGACCCGAAGACCCGTTTATTAAATGGGTAGGGTCTGGATCTTATACAAGACCCGAACCCGAAGACCCGACCCGAATTGTACATTATTATTTTGTATATATATACATATATACTATAAATTTATATATATTTATAAATATATCTTATCAATATAACATGTAGGTATTATATATAAAAATATATATTTATGTATATAATAAATATAAGTAATATATGTTTTATTTATACTAATAATATTCTACAATACATTACAAAATATTTTTAATTTAAGATTAAATAATAAAAAAGGGGAATAAAATAAAATAAATGTACATATTTGACCAGACCCGAGACCCGAAGACCCGAACGGATCCGGGTTTGGATCCAATATTTTAGACCCGATGAAGACTCGGACCCGAACCTGAACCCGATGAAGACCCGATTACACGGATCTGGATCTCCCTAAACCCGACCCGTTGACAGGCCTAATCCGACATTAAAGTGCACCCCGTTTTTTTCCATTCCTTTTTATACCTCTCCAACAAGCTATGCACATTTTCCACTTCCTTTTTCAAATACGTGACCCTAGCTTCATAATAGCTAGGGGGCTTCAATCCCTTGCCATAGTCTCCAACCGACACCAACATTTTTTTAAAAAGTGGACACTTCACAAGATTGAATGATAGAGCATTCTTATAGAAAAACCTCAATATATCCTTACACACCGGCTCCCTATTCTTTAGCATTTGATTCATGGTTAGTTGTTTACGCTTTCCCCCACCCCCCTAATAACAAACCTATTCATTCCCCCTTTCGCCTTCCCCGTCGAACCTCCCTCATCATCGTTCCCCCCTTGAAAGCATTCATCTTCAACATTTGCTTGACTTTGATTGCTACCAACCGTGGAAGTAGTATTTTGACACAAATACTCTTGAAAAAATAATCTAACGGCCTCGGGACATTGTTCACACATACTAGTATCGCTATGAGTCCCGGCAAAATGTTGCTTCATTCGGAAAACTCCTCTCCATTTTATTGCTCCACAATAGTTACATTTCAATTGTATTCTATTGTTCTCATTCACCTTGGTGCAATGAGCCCAAGTTGGATCGTTTTCTTTCTTGCCCTTCGACTTTACCATTTTGATTTTCAAAGATCAAACAACCTACAAATCAATATCAATTTATTTAATAAACAACTCAAACAATAACTGAAAAATTTAAGCAAATACATATGATTTATGCAAATACAACAAATATAACTAAAAAAAATATGGTTTTATAAAACATATGCAAATAAAACATATGGTTCTATAACTAAAAAAATAAGGTTTTATATTGTGGTTTTTATAACTAAAAACAGGTTTTATAACTAAAAAAAAACAGGTTTTATATATGGTTTTGTAACTAAAAAAAAAGGTTTTATATGTGGCTTTATAACTAAAAACAGTTTTTTTATAACTAAAAAAATATGGTTTTATAACTAAAAAAAACAGGTTTTATAACTAAAAAAAATAAATAGGTTTTATAACTAAAAACAGGTTTTATGGTTAACTAAAAAAAAATTGGTTTTATAAAAAAAACAGGTTTTATTTACGGTTTTGTAACTAAAAGGAGGTTTTAGTTATGGTTTTATAACTAAAAACTAAAAAAAAAAACAAAAAAAACAAACAAACATAAATTACTTATGATTTTATAACAAAAAATAGCCCAGGTATGGTTTTATAAGTAAAAAACAGCAAAATAACTAAGAAAAACAAAAAACCGTATGGTTTTATGAGAGAAAAACAAAAACGTAAGGGTCATTATGAGAGAAACAAAAACCGTATGGTTTATAACCAAAAAAAAAAAACAGCAGCCGTAAGGATCGTATGAGAGAAACAGCAGCCGTAAGGGCTCATATGAGAGAAACACCAACGAAAAAATCAAATAAAAAACAAAAAATAACCAACTTACCTTCGATTGAGAAGAAAAGCAGCCGTAAGTGCTCGTATGGCTGAAATACAGGCTTACGGCAAGAGGGTTTGACAGAAATAGGGTTTTTTTGGCCGTAAGGTATGTTTGGGGTTAGTTTTTGTTCTGTTTTGCAAGTTAAATGAGTTTAAAAAAAAAAAAAAAGAACGTGTGCTGAACACGTGGGTGAAAAGAGCCCATTTTATGAATCGGTTCAATGGACGATTCCCGATTCTGAATCGAATCGTACGGTTTTTTGTTCATTTGTGATTCTAAGGTTGATTCGAATCGTTTTAGCATGGAATCGAATCGAATCGTCCGATTCGAATCGCGAATCGGACGATTTTGACAACTATGATACTAATAAACAAATTGAGACTTTCTAGTTCATTTAACAAACTTACAATATTCACCAATTATTGTTTGCATCAAGTATAATTTAGTTATTTGATATTTTCAAGGTATTACAATTGAAACAAATACATTGAAAATATGGTAAAAACATATTTATTGTAGAAATTTGAGGTGTTACATTTTGCAAAACATGAAGGGGTTTGGGGGTGGTGGCTGAGGGGGTCGGGTATCACAATGTAATTCATCCCATTTGTAAAGATTCATTTGCTGACCCCAAGTAATTTTTTCTTTTGGTTGGTTCTTGTGAAAACAACGGGACAAGTGTCATTTTGTATGGCTGCGTTCGATTGTCAAGAAAGGAGAAGTGCAGAAAAGTTACTTTCCTAATTTTTCCTTGCGCTTTGGTTAGAAGGAAAGTTGTGGGACCCACGTCCTTTAATTTTTCCCATAAAACACATTCAACAAAGTTAAAGGAAACTTTGAGTATATTACTATGTAAAATTATTTATTTATTTATCTAGCTATTTATTATTATTATTATAATAATTATTACTACTACTACAACTGTCGTTAAAATATCTACTCGTTACTATTCATAAAAATACGCTATTTATTGATATTTGTATGAATTAATGTTGTTCTTAATGTTTATTTCACTTATAATGTTTAAGTTATGTGGATTTTTATTTAATTAATTATACTTTTTGGTAGTTTAAGAAATATATTTTACTTCTGTTTAGTGATAAATTACAAGTATATATATGTGAATGTATATAATTTTTCTAACAATTGTTCTACAATTTTTATTACTAAACAAACACAAACCGGAAAATAATCTTTCTTTTTCGTCACTTTATTTTTTTGAGAATCATTTACCCACAATCAAATGGAGCCTAAGTAAATGAAGAGAGGTGGTTGTGGGTGGTTTACATGACCGATGACAATTTAAAAAAAGTATGGTGTTGGTGCCAACTAAAATTATTCTAATGGGACTAAAGCCTAAAAATCTAATCCAGATTTTAATAAAATACCAAGGCGTCTGAATGAAATTACTTAATTTATATTTATAAATTAAATCCTACAGATGGCTTTACTGCACTCTGTCTTGGGCGTTATTTGACTTGAATCATGAATCACATCTTTCCCGGGATAATTGGGACGCTTATGTTATGTTTGTTGTTCTTATTTTCTTTTTTGGTGAATAATCTATTTGCATCTCATCAACAAAAATAATTGCACTCGTGAAACAACATACTAACACGCTAGCAGTACATTTCAAAAGTATTTTCACTTGCAATTTTTCACATGCAACCTATTCTTGTTGTTTTAGCTATCCTCTTCGAGCCACATCAACTAATGATCATTTCAAGGGTCGTTTAAACTTTTGTCCCCATTATTTTTTCCCTGTTTCACTTTAACACCCAATATTCAAGAAATTATATCCTTGACTCCCATATTGAACTGAATCCATTCAGTTAATTGCTTGACAATCAAATGCATACAAAATTCCCATTTTATCCTTCTTTATTGTATAATATTACAACCTCACTTCATTAGCAATTTTTTTTTTTGAGAACTCCAGATCTTTGACCTCTCTCTCTCTCTCTCTCTCTCTCTCCCTTCACGCGTCCCTTCATTTTTTTGGATTTTTAGAACATTTTTTTCAATATCTGGAAACCTCTTTCAGGAAAATGCATATACTTTTTGGGAAAATTTTAAAAAAAAATCCTGGAAACTTTTCAGCATATGCATAAACATTTCCAGCAAAGATTCATCCTTGATTTAATTCCAGATCATTTGGATTTCATACTTCGTCTTCCATCTTTATTTTATTTTTCCTTTTCAATATATTTTTCATATATGTAATTTCGAAGAGATGTATATATTGGTTTATATATGTATACATATTTGTTAAGAAAATGGTGACTAAAGGTAAATTATTAAATATAGGGGTAGTTTTGGGTTCAAGCAAAAAAAGGAAAATAATGCTCAGACCTGTGGATTTCAAATAAAATAGGGCCATAATATACTGTAAACATTGGGTGCCAAAATGAAATGAGGAAAACTAATGGCGCAAAAGCTGAATGACCATGTATTTTATAACCCCATGCAATCTGATGTTTGTTCTCAAATGTAATGTCATTTCTGCCCTCCAAATCCAGTAGATTGTTACAGCTAAAGTGAGATTCCTGATCTTTGAAATGAAGGATCAATTTTTTAAAAAACATGAGGGGGATTAAGGAGTTTTTGCTTTTGTGATGAGCGTAAACGTCAAGGAGGATCGAGGTATATTCCACAAATTTGAACAAAGAAAATCACTAAATTTGATAAAAAAAATATGATAAAAGTTGCAAAATAATGCATCATGGCTATCTTTACAAGAAAAATGCTCATAATCACGGTCCATAGCCAAGTCATCAAACACGAGATAATATATCATGAGATGATCACACAAATAATCCATAATTAAAACAAACACTAAATTGTCTGTCATCAAATCGTAAAAAAAAGTGCATCATTCGATTATATATAACACTTGACCTATTACCTATGTATGAATTAGAAGTAGTAAAAAAATTCCAATAATATATAAATTAAAAATAATGTATATATAACATTATAATTACGAACAACATTACAATAATAATAATAATAGTAATGATAATAAAACCTATCATAACATAATTTGCATAACAATGGCATTATAACACATTATAAACATAATAATATTATAATTGATTATATATAGAAACTAAAAGTAGTAACATAGAGTATATTGGGGCTTACGACTCGACCGCCTCAATTACCTCCTCAAGGAGTCCGCCTTGATTGATTGAGCCTTAAACCTCAATCACGCATCATGAGGCTTGGCCTCAAGATGCGCCTCACACCGTTTTTTAAAACATGAAGGATTCCATTATCTTCTCTCTACTAAGGGAACTAATGCTTGTTCATTATCCCATTCCATTGCATCTGTCTACAGCTAAAAAATAAATGTTTGGTACTTGGCAGGTTCCATATCATCATTATTACACGGAATCTATCATCTATTATTCCCCCTCTTCTGTGAGTTTATTCTTGTTACTCGTTATTCGACATGAAATCACATAGTAAACGCTTTGGAAGTATTTTCACAGATTCACCGAATATTCGATGATACCGTCTCACTGTGCGCTAGACCTGTCAAAATAAGAGAGGACACAATAGCACGACACTTGTTGACTGAATTATTCGTTAATGGGTTCACTTCATTAATAGATTCACCCGGTAGACACGCTAGCACTATGCAAATCCAGTATATAGTGTGAATTACATGATTTATACACTATAGGAACCCGATATGACACGATTCGAACTACACGTCACTTGACGGATATGGGGCGAGTTTCTCTCTCTCTCTCTCTCTCTCTCTATATATATATATATATATATATATATATATATATATATATATTGCTTCGAATCATTGCTATTTGACTCGGACCTGTTCTAAAAAAACCGAGGTATTTCGAATTGTTTGTTGACACGGAAAGTCAGGGAAAACCTATGAAATTATTTAAATATTGAATCTTGAACATATAATAGTTCCGAATGGAATCTTTTTAGAAAGATCTTTTGTCTCATGGTAGCCTGCTCCAGTCCCCTTATGAAACTTTCGTTATTCGGTTAGCCATACACACTTCACATGTTTCTAGCGATTAACATGGCATCATCAAATGATATAAGTCTTGGATAAGAATCTACAACGCACTAGAACGCCCTTGTTGGCGATTCTTTACTCCGACAACATCTAGAGTTCCTCGAACAATTATATATATGTAGTCCGGCTCTAGAAAGAACCAAAGACAATTTTGACTTGACAGCGTATAAACTTACATATATTTGACCGATTTTTTTAAAATAGCAAAAAAAATCATTTTGAGCTGATTTTTTTTGGAGGTGCCCCGAAATATTTAAATGCCCCACAAAACAAATCAAGTTAATTTTTATTTACTTAAAAAAAAAAATTGGTCCGTTAATCTGGTCCGTCTTGGAGCCTGGGTCTCTCTCTCTCTCTCTCTCTCTATATATATATATATATATATATATATATATAAACCTGATAGAATGCAACACGAACCCAGACCAACAAGTCTACAGTACACTCTCAAGTCATCCCAAGCTCCTAGCTGAGACTGTTGAGAATTCACAACTGCTAGTTAAAGTCCAGTTAAAAGTATCCATACTCAACTAGAGTACCATTCTTCAATAGTTGGAGGCATCTTGATCTATATCTTTGTCATATCCATTGATTTCCTGTAATGAGTTTTTTCTTTAATTCTTATTGTACCATCATCATATACGATTCTCTCTCCAAACTTCCCAAAATTTTGACTTTGGTAACTTCTTTAATTTTATTCTATTCATATATTAGAGTTCAGATTCTTTCGTTGCTGAATGTTGCATTTAGCAACAAAAAGGTTCTCAAGTATTAAAAAATGTAAAAGGGACCACCACCACTACACGCACAAGCAGAAAGTATTTAAAATAAACTGCATGTCATTGCCTTGTTTTCTGACTGATTGTGTGCGCGTGGATACTTGTAATTTCAGAGAAGGTGGTCCAAACAGGATGGAGGAGGTGAGTGCGGCAGTTGGTTTTATAAAATTTATGGAGGTGAGAGGTGACTCAGCGTGACCGCTGTTCTTTATATTATTGTTGTTGTTGTTCAAAATTATGTTGTTAAAACGTGAAACAGAACTAGACAAGTCACTGTTGTTTGATGTACTCTGTGCTTTAGGGCATTGAGTTTTTACTAGGGAGTGTATAGTTCATAGACCCACAGTTTGTTTTGGGTTTATTTAACCTCATTCATGTGTTTTATTTTCTCAGTTTCTGTTTCGCTTGAGCTTTGTAAGATGTGAAAAACCCTGAACATATACGACATATCTTATCCCATCTCATGTTTATTCAGCTTGTTTCTATCACCTTTGGAAATTTACCTTTTACGTTTTCTGAGGTGTGGTTCATGTGGTGGTCTATTTCAAGACTCGAACGAAATGGAAAATGGGTTCCAGAGTTATTGTACTATAAAGTAATTTGTAGCATATGTTTTTCTTCTCATTTTCACATTTTCTTCCATAGTTTCAAATTTATGATGACGTAGTAATATTTAAAAGGAGTAAAATGTGTTATGTTCATAGTGTCCTAATGGACATGGCCTTGAAAATTTTGGATCCAAATACGAACACCAAAATACTCCAAAACATACTTGGAAAATGATTAAAAAAACAGTTCATTTTTAAAAGAAAATCTAAAATGAGTGGAAAATGATTGGATTGTTTTGGTCCTTGGAGTTTTCCATAGTAAATTGTAGACTGGAATGCTTCACATTTGTAACCTTTTCTTTTTCTAGAATGTAATTGAGACCAACCATAACAAAAGTAAAAAAAAAATGCTCTGAATATGTATTTTCCAATCTGAACGACCCTAAAATGACAGTTATAGTTAAAGAGTGAGTAGAGAAAGAAGTCCAGAACCCTAGGGACTGTTTGATTGTGTTTAAAAAACCTATGTATATGTATATTTATAATATATGATATATTATATATGTACATGTACATAATTTAGTGCTATTTATAATGATTTATTTGTCACTATTATGTTTTTATTTTTTTTAGTTGTTGGTCCTATATTGGACAAGTGTTGTTGTCTACAAAAAGAAGGATGAGTGGTTATAGGGAGGTTATAGACATTTTTGGATAGTTATGGGACTTTACAATTCTAAAAACACATGGGAGTAAAGCGTAAATACACCTTTGTAGATGGAATTAAGGCCAAAAAATCTATTTTTTTTTGTTTGCATTATTAAAATACATATCATAATCTGTATATTATACAACATTATCAATACATATATGATTCTTATATATATGTTAATACTTTTATACATGTATGTAAATAATTTTGTTTACTTATTATTATACACGTAATATCATAATAATATATGTATATAATAAATATGTATAGAATTATGTACAAGGATAAAAATATATGCATATTAGACATGTATTTATCTTTAAATAAATATTTTTTGTATGTGTTAAGACACTTTCGTAAAATCTGTTTGTTTAGTTTTGGGGCTTATTTGACACTAAATAGAGTTTAGAGACCATTTTGAAATAATCTGGATAGTCTAGGGGCCAAACGAGTAATTTACTCTTATATATATGATAAAAAAATTAATATATATATTTTTATGTATAAAATCTATGTGCGTGTGTCTGTGTTTACTTTTTACATCTATTTTTAAATTAGGTTTACCAACTGCTTAAACATGTTTAGAAACACAAAATTGCTCTATAAAACTATTCTCAAAAATAAATTTTAAACCTAATTTTCCAAAAGTGAAACCAAACGAGCTCTTATTATTTGCACATATTGAAAAACACGAACACACACACACACACACACACAACTTATACGTAGTGTTGGCTAGTAGGGCTAATATGCACATGGAGAAGATAAGTAGATTATTGTAGGTTTGAGCAGGTGCAATATAAGTGGAAACAATTTTATTCAATAAATTTTGAAGGAGACTGACTGTATATATACACCTACACATTTTATATATATATATATATATATATATATATATTGACACGAGTTGACATAACATTAGACAACTTAATTAACTGAATCCACATAAGCTTAGTTCACTAAGTCAACTACCTTCCGGATATGAATCTTGGACCTTCTCTAAATTAAATGGCCAACCTGCTCTGTACAAGGACATGTAAATGCTAAAATTGTTGGTATGGGTCTACTAGTCATAGGTTTATATGCTGGTAGCTCTACCAAAGATAGGTATGAAAACCACTATGAGTATATATATTCAGGTATGCTTTTAGATACGGAATATCATGAGCGTAAGCATAATCAATTGAATCTATTGTACATGGAAATCCATCACTTGTCTCTTGCTATTTATATGGATGGTATGCT
Organism: Sambucus nigra; assembly: GCA_949130495.1. NCBI lineage: Eukaryota > Viridiplantae > Streptophyta > Magnoliopsida > Dipsacales > Adoxaceae > Sambucus > Sambucus nigra. The sequence continues at coordinate 304,770,952 of OX422220.1, forward strand.
TCTCTCATATTTATCAATTTTGAACACCCCAACCTAACGTCATTCCTAAGTAGTCCGTGGGAGCATGTATGCGTGTGTGTGTGTGTGTGTGGGGGGGGGGGGGGGGGGATGTGCTTTTGCCTGATAGAAAGCTTATTGTGACACCCCGACTAATTAAATACCGGGTAGCTACTCCTTTATTAAATTAAATCAAAATGCCAAGTTGGCTCAGTTAATAGCATCACTGTCGAAAACATTTTATTATCACTAACCACCTAGTATTTAAAAAGTAAGTTGCCAAATTTTAATTAAAGTCTGATTAACATGCAGTAAAAGATTTAAAGCAAGAATAATATCACCATTCACCATAACGAAATAATAGAATAACCATCACATGATATAAATAAATCCGGAGGAAAAACTCCTCACAACAAAAACCACCACTGAAATAAGTAACGAAATACTGAATACTGAATTAATACATGCCAAAGTCTGAAAACTGAAATGGAAATGTCTCTAATAGAATTTGGGCAACATGCCCTACAACTGAGGAATACTGAACATGGAATCCAAACGATAGAAGCGTCTAGAAGCAAATCCCTGTAACTTCCACAAACAGTTACAGCTCGACATCGGAATGAGAATCCTATGCGTGGTGTCCTTGTGGCTGGGCACCTAAAATGGTTTTACAAGAAAATAGATTTGAAAGCAAACGGGTGAGAGCCCGAATGTGGAGATATTTTAAAAACCTGCAAGTGCTTTAAAAACATTTAAAACATTAAATGCAAAGTACATGTTAGGACGTGCACTCACATGAAATTCTCACCTCTCGACTAAATGTGCACTCCTAACGTAAGTACCCATCTAAAATGACACTAATCCCTAGCTAAGTGACATCATATCTAGCTAGACTGTCATAGGTTCTACCCTTATTACTCGGTTCCCATTAACATTCCAACGTTACCAAAGAATAGGGGCTTTACTTAAACTCAGATTCTCAATAGGTAATATATTTCACAATTGGTTAGCCCGTTTATGTTTTCTCAAAACAATACCATAATTTTATTCACAATATTAACATGAAGTTCCCATCAATTAAGTGTATATTATTCACATCATAAATATACAATACAAGCACCCCGAGACTAGCTACGGTGCACACATACTCTGCTATCCATCCCGGTACATCACGTACATGAGGATCACATATTCTGAATCTCTCAGGAATAGTTCACAGATAACAACATCACAAATAATGGAGGCGAACACAGTCACATCACATGGGTCACGCACATACCTACGCTCCCACGATCAACAGACTTATTAACATCCCAATAAGTCCTTCTCTGACCTATGTTCATCGAGGTAACCAGTCTAAATCCGGGCAACACAAGGATTAGAGGGCCCTAAGCGAACGCGAACCTCCCGTGATAGCAAGTATGGTAGGTATGTCATACAAAAAAAATCAATACATATACTAAGTATGCACACGTCTTAGTAATCACCATAATATATATTGGTACATATCTCTTCTCGTACTGACATATAATACTACACCATTTATATGTTCCCGGCTAATATAATTAATTAGGCCGTCAATAGCTCACATCGTAATAGACACTCACGTTCTACTTCACATTTTCCCTTAGGTTCAAACTACACTTCTAGGTTTGACTCCTCATTATATCCCAAACATCCCAGATATATCAATTACTCATCAAGGAAAGGCTATCTCTACCTACACACAAGGTTACTGGGCACTCGGGATCAAAACAGGCTAAAAGCCTAAACTGTCAACTCGTTCGAAGTCTCGTTCGAACGAGGCTGTTCGAACGAGACTTCGTTCGAACGAACTGAGTCTTCTAACGAGATCTCGTTCGAACGAAGTGGGCTTTCTAACGAGATCTCGTTCGAACGATCTTATCGAACGAACTTCACCCTCGTTAGAAGTCAATGGTCAACTCGTTAGAAGCTCGTTCGAACGAGCTCGTTCGAACGACCTGGGTAGGTCTTCTAACGAGTGGCCAGATTCAAGCCCAGAATTCCTACTTTCGTTTTTCACCAATTTCTACTCCTCAAATCTCCTCTAAAATTCGTCCCAACAATGTTTTAAGGTCTCTAATCAAACCTAAACATACTAAGGTCACATACTAACGTGTTTTAAGGAATCAATTCATCCTAAACATCATTAAATCATCAAGTCTCTTCACTTTTCCCCAATATTTTCAAGAACATAAACCCTAGAATTTATAATCATCAATTTACTCAAACTAGATCCGTTTTTGTTACATCCAACATATATTAACATCAGGGTAATCATCTCTATACGATTCTACATGCAATTTCTTCTCAAAATTTAAGTTCTAAGTCCAATTAAAATGGGTTTTTATTAAATTCCCAAGAACAATTTGATTTATGTAAATTCCTACGCATGGAAGAAGCATTCTCTATAATAATTGAAATTAAACCACTTGCCTTGATTCAATCTCTGATTTTGATGACGATTTGAAGGAGTTCCCTCTCTCTTTCTGCAGAATTCCCTTCTATCTCTCTCTCTCCAAGCTTTCTTCTCCAATAGCTATGGTGGCTAGGGTTTGTTTTTGGGAAAGGAATTAGAAACCTAATTCTAATAACCTACGTAGCCTATTGGGTTAACATGGGTTGGTTAGTGGTTTAGTGGGTCAAATCCACATCAGATATAATTTACTAATTTTCGTCACTTTTAATTCCCAAAAATACAAAATTACCAAAATACCCTTTATGTTGCCGGTATGGCCTAAAAATACCCCGGGACCCAAACTAAACCCCCAGCTAGTGTTTTCCGACTATCTCGACCCTTCCGGACGCGTTGGCGTACTCAAAACGACCATACGATTGATAGAATTTAAATTCACTTTTATAATTAAAATCATTGTATCCTGACGCGACTGTCTCACGCGTCCCAATAAAATGTCCAAATTGCCGTATATCAATTTCACGACAAATTTCATAATTCAATATTCATATATCATCATATATACTCAATATAGTCAAATACCAACTCACATCTCGCTAGTATTTTATCCGGATTAATTCCCAATTAATTCTCATTTAATTAATTAATCCCAAAAATAAATATCGCCAAAAATACGGGGTATTACATACTTCCCCCCTAATAACAGAATTTCGTCCCGAAATTCGGAACTAGAAAGTACCTGATAAAAACAACTCTGGATAACGTTCGCGCATCTCATCCTCGCGTTCCCATGTGGACTCCTCGACATTGTGATGTCGCCACTGAACACGCACTAACGGAACTATCTTTGACCGCAGCTTCCTCTCACTTCGGTCCAAAATAGTAATCGTCCCCTCCTCGTGGGAGCTATCAGGCTGTAGATCAATCTCCTCCAAAGCGATGTGAGAATGAGCCAAATCGTCCCCGAGATATTTCCTTAGCGAGGAAATATGAAACACATCGTGGATCCGGTGTAAATGTTCCGGTAACCCGAGTCTATACGCAACTGGTCCAATCCGCTCAATAATAGAAAACGGCCCCACATACCTCGGTACCAACTTCCCCTTCTTCCCGAAATGCATAATCCCCTTCATAGGAGATACTCTGAGCAAAACCTGGTCCCCCACCTGGAACTCCCTGAAAGACCTCTTCGCATCAGCATAACTCTTCTGCCGGTCTTGAGCTACCCGAATGCGACTCCGAATCAACTTAATCCTTGCCGAAGTATCCTGAATCACTTCCGGCCCAAGTAGTTTGTTGTCCCCCACCTCTAACCAACATGCTGGGGAACGACAAGGCCTACCGTACAACGCCTCAAACGGAGCCATGCCAATAGTGAACTGGTAGGAGTTATTATAAGCAAACTCTACCAGTGGAAGGTATTGCTCCCATCCACCTCCAAAGTCAATAATGCACATGCGTAGCATGTCTTCCAATATCTGATTTGTGCGCTCGGTCTGCCCATCGGTCTGCGGATGATAAGCCGTACTCAACCGCAATTCCGTGCCCATGGCCTCCTGGAAACTCTCCCAAAATCGCGATACAAATATCTTGTCTCTGTCAGACACGATATTTAGGGGCACACCGTGAAGTATCACAATCTCTGAAATGAAGAGCTGGGCATACTGTCCCGTAGTGTAGTCAGTCCTTACGGGTAAAAAGTGAGCGACTTTGGACAACCTGTCCACAATTATCCAAACGGAGTCGTGACCCCTCTGCGACGTAGGCAACCCCGTAATAAAATCCATGGATATGCTCTTTCACATCCACCTCGGAACCTCCAACGGCTGTAGAAGTCCTGTCGGTCTCTGATGATCCACTTTTACTAGCTGACAAGTGGCGCATTTCGAAACAAACACAACGATATCTCTCTTCATACCGCTCCACCAATACTGCCGTCTCATGTCTTGGTACATTTTGTCCCCTCCGGGATGTACCGCGAACCGTGAGCCGTGCGACTCTGCCATCACCTCGTGTCGCAATTCTTCCCCTTCCGGAACCACCAATCTCCCATTGAAGCGTAATCCCCCGTCTGAGCTAACGGTATAGGACTCGGCTCCCTCTGCTAGTAATCGAACTATCTGCTCCTGACAGAACGAGTCATTAGCCTGTGCCCGTACTACCTTCGTGACAATCTGCGGTGTAACGGTCATCATAGACATGAAAGATCGGGCCACTGCATCCTGGTGTCCCAACTCATTCCACTTTGCCTTCCACACCCCTGCCATCTCATCTGCTGGCCTACGTCTCAACGCGTCTGCTACCACATTAGCCTTACCCGGGTGATACTGAATATCGAACTGGTAGTCCTTCACAAACTCAAGCCACCTCCTTTGCCGCATGTTCAACTCCTTCTGCGTGAACAGGTACTGTAGGGACTTGTGGTCTGTGAACAATTGGAACTTCTCCCCCAAAAGATAGTGCCTCTAAATCCGTAGGGCAAATACCACTGCCGCCAACTCCAAATCATGCGTGGGGTAATTCTTCTCGTGAGGCTTAAGCTTACGGGAAGCATAAGCTATGGCCTGTCTCTCTTGCTGCAATACACCTCCAAGTCCTTGCAAAGACGCATCGGTGTAAACCAAATTCTCAACTCCCGATCTCGGCAATGCTAACACAGGTGCTGAGGTTAACTTATCCTTCAATTCATCGAATGCCAACTGACAGGCATCACTCCAGATGAATGGCACACCCTTTCGAGTCAGATGTGTTAAAGGACCTGTTATCTTCGAGAAACCCCGAATAAACCTTCTGTAATATCCTGCTAGACCCAAGAAACTACGAATCTCAGTCGGTGTCGTGGGCTGTCCCCACTCCCTCACCGCGGATACCTTCTCTGGATCAACAGATATCCCCTGGTCGGAAATAATATGTCCCAAAAACTGGACCTCCTTCAACCAAAACCCGCACTTCTCAAACTTTGCATACAACTCGTTCTGACGTAGTGTCTGCAAAACTTGCCTCAAATGCTCGGCGTGCTCCTCCTCTGTCTGGGAGTAAACCAGAATATCATCGATGAAGACAATGACAAACTGATCTAGGAAATCCCTGAACACTCTGTTCATCAAGTCCATAAACACTACTGGAGCGTTGGTCAAACCAAAAGGCATAACCCGAAACTCGTAAGAACCATATCTCGACAAGAACGCAGTCTTCGAGACATCCTCCTCCCTGATACGCAACTGATGGTATCCCGATCTCAAATCAATCTTCGAGAAGAAAGAGGCTCCTCTCAACTGGTCGAATAAGTCATCGATTCGAGGCAACGGATACTTATTTCGTATCGTGACCTTATTCAACTCTCGGTAGTCCACAAACAATCTCAGTGAACCGTCTCTCTTCTTCACGAACAACACAGGGGCTCCCCACGGCGAAGTACTCCTCCGAATAAACCCCTGACCCAACAACTGCTCAATCTGATCCCGTAACTCCCTCATCTCAGCTGGAGCCATACGGTACGGTGCGCGTGCTATAGGTCTCGTACCTGGTAAGAAGTCTATAACAAAGTCTATCTCTCGACTGGGGGGTAGGCCTGGTATCTCCTGAAACACATCAGAATACTCCCTGACAACTGGGATCGAATCTAAACGAATCACAACCTCCTTAGAGGTATCCTCCTCTAGGTAATACAAATGAGCGGTCGAGCCTCCCTCTGGGCGAGGCATCGCCACTACAAACATCTCTTGCCCCGGAATGGCAAAAATAATGCTCCCACCGAAGCAATCAATCATGGCTCTATAATCAGCGAGCCAATCCATACCGATAATCACATCGTGCACATGCATATCTAATACCAACATGTCTGCAGGTAATACCAAACCACCAATCTCTACCCCCACTCCCCGGCATATAAAGAAAATAAGTGACCCATTCCCCAATGGTGAGTCGACACACGTCACTGTGCTCTCTGCCGTAGCTAACAACCCTAAGGCTTTCGCGAAATGTGTAGCTATAAAACAATGTGTAGCCCCCGTATCAAACAATACCCGACCCATAGTGCCATGGATAGGAAACGTACCCTCAATCGCGGGCGGTGCCTGTGGAACTGCTGCCTGGTGGACGTTATAGACACGTCCATACTGTAGCTGCCCCTGCTGATCTGGGACTGCTGGAATGGGTGGCAATGCTTCCATCTGTGGCGGTGCGGGGAGAGCGGCGGGAAACATAGGCCTCTGCGGCTCCTGGCGAGTACCCTGCTGCTGCTGCTGTGGGGCCCTGCCCCTATCAGGACAATCCTGTCGTTTATGGCCAGTCTTGTCACAAACAAAACACTTCCCTGGGAAGTTCCCTCCTCTCTGCCCCTGCGGTCCCCGGCCCTGGTGGCCGTTACCGTTCCTCCCTTGGCCCTGCTGAAACTGCTGCCCATTCTGCCCCTGTTGGCCCTGATGGCCGTTTGGACCCTGATGGCCCTGACGGAAACCTCCCTGTCCGTGCCTGTAATTCCCTGATCTGAATCTCTTCTGATCCCCCTGCTGGGAACCCTGCTCACCCTGTCTCTGCCCCTGAACAGTTTGTGCCCCACCGGCACTGTGTCCTCCAGTCCTACCTTGATGGCTAGACTCTCCCGATATCTTGCCCTCAGTCATATGAAAGCGGTGATCCTGGCAGTGTAACAAGGCAGCGTTAACCACATCAGAATAAGTGGCCAACGAAAGGTTCCCTAACAGATGCTGACGGATCCTCATGTCAACCCGTCGGTGAATTTCTCAATCTTCTTCTTTTCTGTCGGTATCTCATCCGGAACGATATTCAACAGATTCGTGAACTCGGCCTCATACTCGGCCACGGTCTTACCCTCTTGCTTCAGATTCATCAGTTTCCTTCTCATTTCCGTGTGAACAACTGACGGAAAGTACTTGTGGTCGAACCGCACCCAAAAGTCCTGAATAGTGAGAGTATCCCTCTCCTCCACGGTGGTAATAGACTCCCACCACTGCAGTGCAGATCCAACTAGCTTGAAAGTAGCTAGCACCTGCTTCTGAACATCCGTGCACTCATACATCCTCAAGTGCCTCTGTATATCCTTCCTCCACTGGCTCGAGACTACCACATCTGAGCTGCCTGCAAACTCTGGCGGATGCGCTTTCTGAAAAGCGTCATGTACACGTTCCCAAGCAGACGGGAATGCATTTGCCAGTACTGGCGCGGCAACCGGCGCCTGAGGTGGTGCCTGCTGAACTACGGCAATCGCGGCATTTACCGCTTGGGCTACAATGGCTGCAACCTCAGCGGCGTTCATCATGCCCTGAACTGGAACGGGCTGGGGTTCGGGCGTTGCATCCCTGGGAACTCGTCGTGTACGTCGTGGAGGCATCTGAAATAAGAATGGAGTTTATAAGTTCGCAGTTATAAACTTAAAATAGCTGAAGAACGAAGCATACACAAAAAGAGTACAACAGTCCTAAAATATAGGGCTCTATATCAAAGAAAACTTAGCGGAAACATAATAGCCGTACAGATCCTAAAAGACACTAGAACCTGATGCTCTGATACCACCTGTGACACCCCGGCTAATTAAATACCGGGTAGCTACTCCTTTATTAAATTAAATCAAAATGCCAAGTTGGCTCAGTTAATAGCATCACTGTCGAAAACATTTTATCATTACTAACCACCTAGTATTTAAAAAGTAAGTTGCCAAATTTTAATTAAAGTCTGATTAACATGCAGTAAAAGATTTAAAGCAAGAATAATATCACCATTCACCATAACGAAATAATAGAATAACCATCACATGATATAAATAAATCCGGAGGAAAAACTCCTCACAACAAAAACCACCACTGAAATAAGTAACGAAATACTGAATACTGAATTAATACATGCCAAAGTCTGAAAACTGAAATGGAAATGTCTCTAATAGAATTTGGGCAACATGCCCTACAACTGAGGAATACTGAACATGGAATCCAAACGATAGAAGCGTCTAGAAGCAAATCCCTGTAACTTCCACAAACATCTACATCTCGACATCAGAATGAGAATCCTATGCGTGGTGTCCTTGTGGCTGGGCACCTAAAATGGTTTTACAAGAAAATAGATTTGAAAGCAAACGGGTCAGAGCCCGAATGTGGAGATATTTTAAAAACCTGCAAGTGCTTTAAAAACATTTAAAACATTAAATGCAAAGTACATGTTAGGACGTGCACTCACATGAAATTCTCACCTCTCGACTAAATGTGCACTCCTAACGTAAGTACCCATCTAAAATGACACTAATCCCTAGCTAAGTGACATCATATCTAGCTAGATTGTCATAGGTTCTACCCTTATTACTCGGTTCCCATTAACATTCTAACGTTACCAAAGAATAGGGGCTTTACTTAAACTCAGATTCTTAATAAGTAATATATTTCACAATTGGTTAGCCCGTTTATGTTTTCTCAAAACAATACCATAATTTTATTCACAATATTAACATGAAGTTCCCATCAATTAAGTGTATATTATTCACATCATAAATATACAATACAAGCACCCTGAGACTAGCTACGGTGCACACATACTCTGCTATCCATCCCGGTACATCACGTACATGAGGATCACATATTCCGAATCTCTCAGGAATAGTTCACAGATAACAACATCACAAATAATGGAGGCGAACACAGTCACATCACATGGGTCACGCACATACCTACGCTCCCACGATCAGCAGACTTATTAACATCCCAATAAGTCCTTCTATGACCTATGTTCATCGAGGTAACCAGTCTAAATCCGGGCAACACAAGGATTAGAGGGCCCTAAGCGAACGCGAACCTCCCGTGATAGCAAGTATGGTAGGTATGTCATACAAAAAAAATCAATACATATACTAAGTATGCACACGTCTTAGTAATCACCATAATATATATTGGTACATATCTCTTCTCGTACTGACATATAATACTACACCATTTATATGTTCCCGGTTAATATAATTAATTAGGCCGTCAATAGCTCACATCGTAATAGACACTCACGTTCTACTTCACATTTTCCCTTAGGTTCAAACTACACTTCTAGGTTTGACTCCTCATTATATCCCAAACATCCCAGATATATCAATTACTCATCAAGGAAAGGCTATCTCTCTACACACAAGGTTACTGGGTACTCGGGATCAAAACAGGCTAAAAGCCTAAACTGTCAACTCGTTCGAAGTCTCGTTCGAACGAGGCTGTTCGAACGAGACTTCGTTCGAACGAACTGAGTCTTCTAACGAGATCTCGTTCGAACGAAGTGGGCTTTCTAACGAGATCTCGTTCGAACGATCTTATCGAACGAACTTCACCCTCGTTAGAAGTCAATGGTCAACTCGTTAGAAGCTCGTTCGAACGAGCTCGTTCGAACGACCTGGGTAGGTCTTCTAACGAGTGGCCAGATTCAAGCCCAGAATTCCTACTTTCGTTTTTTACCAATTTCTACTCCTCAAATCTCCTCTAAAATTCGTCCCAACAATGTTTTAAGGTCTCTAATCAAACCTAAACATACTAAGGTCACATACTAACGTGTTTTAAGGAATCAATTCATCCTAAACATCATTAAATCATCAAGTCTCTTCACTTTTCCCCAATATTTTCAAGAACATAAACCCTAGAATTTATAATCATCAATTTACTCAAACTAGATCCGTTTTTGTTACATCCAACATATATTAACATCAGGGTAATCATCTCTATACGATTCTACATGCAATTTCTTCTCAAAATTTAAGTTCTAAGTCCAATTAAAATGGGTTTTTATTAAATTCCCAAGAACAATTTGATTTATGTAAATTCCTACGCATGGAAGAAGCATTCTCTATAATAATTGAAATTAAACCACTTGCCTTGATTCAATCTCTGATTTTGATGACGATTTGAAGGAGTTCCCTCTCTCTTTCTGCAGAATTCCCTTCTATCTCTCTCTCTCCAAGCTTTCTTCTCCAATAGCTATGGTGGCTAGGGTTTGTTTTTGGGAAAGGAATTAGAAACCTAATTCTAATAACCTACGTAGCCTATTGGGTTAACATGGGTTGGTTAGTGGTTTAGTGGGTCAAATCCACATCAGATATAATTTACTAATTTTCGTCACTTTTAATTCCCAAAAATACAAAATTACCAAAATACCCTTTATGTTGCCGGTATGGCCTAAAAATACCCCGGGACCCAAACTAAACCCCCGGCTAGTGTTTTCCGACTATCTCGACCCTTCCGGACGCGTTGGCGCACTCAAAATGACCATATGGTTAATAGAATTTAAATTCACTTTTATAATTAAAATCATTGTATCCTGACGCGACTGTCTCACGCGTCCCAATAAAATGTCCAAATTGTCGTATATCAATTTCACGATAAATTTCATAATTCAATATTCATATATCATCATATATACTCAATATAGTCAAATACCAACTCACATCTCGCTAGTATTTTATCCGGATTAATTCTCAATTAATTCTCATTTAATTAATTAATCCCAAAAATAAATATCGCCAAAAATACGGGGTATTACACGTATCTCTTTTGTCCTTCCAGATTGAACCCGTAAAAAAAACTACAAAAATTGCCGTGAATATATACAAATCATAACCAATTAATATACAACCTGCATGAGATATGCCCAATTTAATATTTACAACCAATAACTGATCATGCCACACTACTACATGCCATTTTTATTGTGTTAAGATGTTACACGTGTAATAACCCCCATATTCTAATATTTTGGTTAATAAAGTCCAAACATTATGATATACAAATTGCATAAACAACTTATATATCATTCCTAACATGTAAAGAAATAATAAAATAACATGCATGAAAGTAAAGAGCACCGGATGATAAAATCCTCAAATTCTTAAAACTGAATCATCACCCATCTAAAACTAATACAATAAGATTTTCATACATCAATAATCGTCTCAAACACCACCACAAATAATATAAGAGTCCATAAGTCTCAACAAATCTCATCTATAAAAGTAAAGCTGAATATAGTACAATTTGAACACACACAACTCAAAATAAACTGAATAGTTACTAACAACACCACCATCTCAAAAAATTCTGAAAGTTGATGACTTGGGATAGAGGGAAATAACTCCGTTCTAGTTGGAAAGAATGCTAATCTTACCTGAAAATGTTCCACGATATAATTAGGTCAAAGCCCAACAAGATAATGAATCTACACAACCGAAAGCAATCATTAAGTTAAAGGATATATCCACAATTGTCTAACCTACAATGCCATATACAAAATATGAAATGGGACCTCACAGTCTATTTTAATTATACTTAAGTTCCATAATTAATTAATTAATATTTTAATTAATTAAAATGTAACCACAACCCGTCTTGTCTCATAAGAAAAAAGGCCACCATCACTGTGACACCCCACCCAAGTTAATATCGGGTGATCAATCCTTTATCTTATTAAACAGGATTCCCATTTGGTTCATTCTTAGCATCACCGTGGAAAATTTTATTAAAAACTAATCACATACAAGTTAATTGAGTTGGTGCTAAATTTTATCTTTCTTTAGCATGCGGAATTAAAATAGCTTTAAACCATTCACACAATAGTATAGAAGTCTGAACAACCAAGTGATAGAAATAAGTGCCAAATAAACCATCAGTTCCAAAACAAATCCAAATAAATAAATACAAGTACAAATCTGAAATGAATAAGACTGAATAATGTAACTGCGTGGGCAACACACCCAAAATAAAGTATTGAGATCAACATCCTAATATAGGAATAAATAATGGAGGCGTCTAGTTCAAATCCTGCATGCATCCACATATGCTGCAGCTACGCATTCCTGGAACGAATCTTCAAATCTGGCGTCCCTCTGGCTGGACACATAAAAGGTTTTAAGAAAAAGAAAAATATTTTTGCAAAGGGGTTAGAGCCTAATTATTTGAAAATGTTTGCAACCATTTTATTGCAATAAATGAAATGCATAGTATATAATGTTCATAATTGATTTCACGGTCGTACCTTCTGAAGGCAACCTCGCCCCTCTTCTACAGTGCACACCTATTGCATTATTTATTCATCTAGTTATTACCCTATTTAACAAGACCACAATAGCTATCTAAGCTAGCCCATTAATCACCCAGTCACAAGTTAAGCACACTATTACGATTATCATAACATATATGACCCTCATCTGTATGAATATACTAAATATCACATTGATAACTATCAATAGATAGTCACACATTATCTATAGATATATACACATATCACTCATATACATAGCATCCTCATAGCTTGGTCCTATTATATGCATCTCTCGTACGTGCTATCGGGTGCTAGGCACATCTTATGTCACCACTGGTAACCGGGTCGGAATCTCACCACCGAGCTCAAAATGTAAACAAACAATGGAGGCGATTATAAATACATAGGCCTTGAGGTTTCAATATACCTTCCTTAAAGACCTGCATGACATCCCCCTCTCACCACGATAAGAGCCACCCCAGCATTATAACCTGGAGCACAGTTCAAACCCCGCTCGAATGACCAGGGTGGGACTGCCCACTATGCGTTACCTCCCGGATAGTATCCTCGAGTAAAACATTTAAATAAACACAATTTGCATTCAACTCACATGCATGCATATATATATATATATATATAATCAACACTCTTATATATATTCTAAGTATTACCGAACCTATACATAATATACATATTGTACGATTTCCCAACCTCGAAGCCCGACACGACTTCCTATATTATTATTTGACTAGCCCTCTCTTATAGTGTCCTAGTCCTATAAAGATTTGTAAATCATTAAATAGCTACACTTAACCATTTATTATTAATCATAGGATCATATGACTCACCTCCTATATACTCGGTTAGGTTCGTATTGGTCTCATAATTATTCCCCACCAATTTGTTTTCACTTCGGGGAAGTTCCATCACCCATTGTAACTTCAAGGGAATTTTAGACTTTTCATAACATATACCCCACTAACTTAATCACCACGACAACGTACTACATTAAACTAGCTGCGCGTGGCCACAGACGACACGACAATCCGAGTCCGGATGTAAAAGTTATGAACAATTTCATTTTCCCTTTTTCAAGGCCAAAAACGCACCTAAAAAAATAGGGTATTTGTTGACCAACCCTGGACCCCCGATCGACTGTCCCATCCTTTGTATGCCTACTATTTCCCCGTAGGCCATTTTCCCCACTACAAGTCGACCATCCTGGGACCCCCGATCGACCGAGCCTACCTGGGCGGCCGAAGCTGTTCTACGTCACTTTCTTTTCTGACCAAATTCTAACTTCTCTTCTCGGTTTCCTTTCCATTAATCAATATACTTATGCCCTATAATTATAACATCAATTATCATTATACACCTCATGGATTTGTTTAATCCAATTAAGCCTACTCATTTCATTATTGATTTCACATCTTAACCAATAATTTCAACAATTATAAATTTCACCATTTATAGATTTCGTCATTATCTACATCCTCTAGAATACCCATAATTTCTACAAATCGCTACATGGAAATTTCTCAAAGGTTTCATCTAGGCAATTGAGTTTTAACAATTCCTTCAACGTCATTATTTGTAAGATTTATACACGAGTCTTCTAATTTTTCAGATTTATTACCATAAACCCAAAAATTAACACTACTAACCACAACTCATATAAAGCAAGAAAATAATTGCCTTTTGGAATAAATCCGGCGATCTCTTCTCGAAAACCTTGCTCGGAATGCTCTTTTCCTTCCTCTTTCTTTCTTCTTCTTCCTCCTTTCTCTTTTCTCTCAAGATTTTATGATTTGGGATGAGTAACTGCTGCCCAACTTACTTAAACCTAGGTTAAGATTCCCTAATCCCGAAATTAAGTCCACGGGCTAAATCCAAAAGACTAAAACACCCCCGTATATGCCTGGTTATGTCTAAAAATGCCCTGGGACCCAATTACAACCTCCGGGTACACTATTTTGACTAATTTGGACTCTCCAGACCCAACCGCGACCTCAAAATCGTCATACAAGTTAATCTATTAAAATTTCGTATCTCGACCCAATTAGTCCACATGCGACTCCCGGTTGCGAGAAAATAATGCCACGTCACTATCACTAGCTAAGATGTCAAATAATTATTACCATTCACTTAGTAATTATATTCCAGCGATATTAATCATTCTCTCTCTGTCTCTCTCTCTCTTGATTATTATTTAAATACACGCATAATAATTATTTCAATTAAATTACGACACACAATGTAATTTAAATTTATCCGAATTAATTAAATATTAAATACTTAAAAATACGGGGTGTTACATACTTCCCCTCTTACAACGGAATTTCATCCTTGAAGTTCGGATATGCCCGGTATTACCACCTCGGATGTGCTTTTGCCTGATTGAAACCTTATCTCTTTTGTCCTTCCCGACTGAACCCGTAAAAAAAACTACATAAAATTGTCGTGAATATATACAAATCATAACCAATTAATATACAACCTGCATGATATATGCCCAATTTAATATTTACAACCAATAACTGATCCTGCCACACTATTACGTGCCATTTTTGTTGTGTTAAGATGTTACACTTGTAATAACCCGCATATTCTAATATTTTGGTTAATAAAGTCCAAACATTATGATATACAAATTGCTTAAACAACTTAAATATCATTCCCAACAAGTAAAGAAACAATAAAATAACATGTATGAAAGTAAAGACTACCGGATGATAAATCCTCAAATTATTAAAACTGAATCATCACCCATCTAAAACTAATACAATAAGAATCTCATACATTAATAATCGTCTCAAACACCACCACAAATAATATAAGAGTCCACAAGTCTCGACAAATCTCAACTATAAAATTAAAGCCGAATATAGTACAATTTAAACACACACAACTCAAAATAAACTGAATAGTTACTAACAACACCACCATCTCAAAAAATTATGAAAGTTGATGACTTGGGATACAGGGATATAACTCCGTTCTAGTTGGAAAATCTTACCTGAAAATGTTCCATGATATAATTAGGCTAGAGCCCAACAAGATAATGAATCCGCACAACTGAAAGCAATCATTAATTTAAAGGACATCTCCACAATTGTCTAACCTACAATAACATATATGAAATATGAAATGGGATCTCACAGTCTTTTTTAATTATACTTAAGTTCCATTATTAATTAATTAATATTTTAATTAATTAAAACGTAACCACAACCCATCTTCTCTCATAAGACAAAGGCCACCATCACTGTGAGACCCCACCCAATTAAATATCGGGTGATCTATCACTTATCTTATTAAACAGGAGTCTCATTTCGTTCATTCTTAGCATCACTGTCAAAATTTTTATTAAAAACTAATCACCTATAAGTTAATTGAGTTGGTGCCAAATTTTATCTTTCTTTAGCATGCGGAATAAAAATAACTTTAAACCATTCACACAATAGTATAGAAGTCTGAACAACCAAGTAATACTAATAAGTGCCGAATAAACCATCGGTTCCAAAATAAATCCAAATAAATAAATACAAGTACAAATCTTAAATGAATAAGACTGAATAATATAACTGTGGGGGAAACACGCACAAAATAAAGTACTAAGATCAACATCCTAATCTAGGAATAAATAATGGAGGCGTCTAGTTCAAATCCTGCATGCATCCACATATGCTGCAGCTTCGCATTCCTGGAACGAATCTTTAAATCTGGCGTCCTTGTGGCTGGACACCTAAAAGTAGGGGTGTTCACGGGTCGGTCGGTTCGATTTTGACCGGGTTTTTTGAGCCGAACCGACCATGTCGGTTTTTGGAGGAGAACCGAACCGAACCGAATATGCTGAAAAACCGAACCGAACCGAATCGAATCGGGTCGGTTTTTGACAGGGCCGGTTCGGTTTGCCCGTCGATTTTTGATAGGGCCGGTTTTATACAGGGTCGGTTCGGTTTTTTCCTTTATTTTAATAAAAAATATATTTTTTTAATACCTAATATAAATATAAAATTAAAAAATATAATATAATATGTCAACACTAATATAAATATAATATAAAATATAAAATTAAAAAGTATAAAAATTAATTCGGTTCGGTTCGGTTCAAAATCGGTTTTTTTATGCCAAAACCGAAAACCGAACCGACCCTGTCGGTTTTATACCTGATTAAACCGAACCGAACCGACCCTAAAAAAAAACCCGGCTCAAAAATTTTCGGTTCGGCTTGGTTTTGTCGGTTTGGTCGTTTTTTTTGCACACCCCTACCTAAAAGGTTTTAAGAAAAGGAAAAATATTTTTGCAAAGGGGTTAGAGCCCAATTATTTGAAAATGTTTAGCAAGCACTTTATTGCAATAAATGAAATGCGTAGTATATAATGTTCATAATTGATTTCATGGTCGCACTCTCTTGAAGGCAACCTCACCCCTCTTCTATAGTGCACACCTATTGCATTAATTTATTCATCGAGTTTTTACCCGATTTAACTCGACCATAATAGTTATCTAAGCTAGCCCGTTAATCACCCAGTCACAAGTTAATCAGACTATTACGATTAGCATAACATATATGACCCTCATCTGTATGAATATACTAAATATCACATTGATAATTATCTATAAATATATACACATATCACTCGCTATGTATATATATACATATCATCCTAATATATTGGTCCTATTAGATGAATCTCTTGTACATGCTATCGGGTGCTAGGCACATCTTGTGTCACCACTAGTAACCGAGTCGGAATCTCACCACTGAGCTCAAAATGTAAACAAACAATGGAGGCGGTTATAAATACATAGGCCTTGGGGTTTCAATACCCTTCCTTAAAGACCTGCGTGACATCCCCCTCTCATCATGGTAGGAGCCACCCGAGCATTATAACCTAGAGCACAATCCAAACCCTAATGGAATCACCGGGATGGGACCGCCCACTACGCGCAACCTCCCGGATAGCATCCTCGAGTAAAAAAATTAAATAAACACAATTTGCATTCAACTCAGATGCATACATATATATAATCAACACTCTTATATATATATTCCAACTATTACCAAACCTATACATAATATACACATTGTATGATTTCCCAACCTCGAAGCCCGACACGACTTCCTATATTATTATCTGACTATCCCTCTCTTATAGCGTCGTAGTCCTATAAAGATTTTTAAATCATTAAATACCTACACTCCACCATTTATTATTAATTATAGGATCATATGACTCACCTCCTATATAGTTGGTTAGGTTCGTATTGGTCTCATAATTATTCCCCACCAGTTTGGTTTCACTTCGGGGAAGTTCCATCACCCATTGTAACTTCAAGGGAATTTTAGACTTTTCACAACATATGCCCCACTAACTTAATCACCCTGACAGTGTACTACATTAAACTAACTGCATGTAGCCGCAAATGACACGCCAATCCGAGTCCGGATGTAAAAGTTATGAACATTTTCATTTTCCCCTTTTAGGGCAAAAAATGCACCTAAAAAAATAGGGTATTTGTCGACCAACCTTGGACCCCCGGTCAAACGTCCCATCCTTTTTTTGCCTACTATTTCCCCCGTAGGCCATTTTCCCCACTAGAGATCGACCAGCCTGGGACCCCCGATCGACCGAGCTTACCTGGGCGGCCCAAGCTGGTCTACGTCATTTTCTTTTCTTCCCAAATTCTAACTTCTCTTCTCTCTTTCCTTTCCATTAATCAGCATACTTATGACCTATAATAATAACATCAATTATCATCATACATCTCATGGATTTGTTTAATTAAATTTAGCCTACTTATTTCATTATTGATTTCATATCTTAACCAATAATTTCAAAAATTACAAATTTCATCATTTATAGATTTCTTCATTATCTACATCCTCTAGAATACCCATAATTTATACAAATCTTTACATCATCTAGGCAATTGAGTTTTAACAATTCCTTCAACATTATTATTAGTAAGATTTATACACTAAACTCTTTTAATTTTCCAGATTTATTACCGTAAACCCAAAAATTAACACTACTATCCACAACTCATATAAAGCAAAAAATACTTGCCTTTTGGAATAAATTCGGCGATGTCTTCTCGAAAACCTTGCCTGGAATGCTCTTCTCCTTCCTCTTTCTTTCTTTCTTTCTTTCTTCTTCTTCTTCTTCTTCTTCTTCTTCTTCTTCTTCTTCTTCTTCTTCTT
The DNA here is from genome assembly GCA_949130495.1 of Sambucus nigra. Taxonomy (NCBI): domain Eukaryota; kingdom Viridiplantae; phylum Streptophyta; class Magnoliopsida; order Dipsacales; family Adoxaceae; genus Sambucus; species Sambucus nigra. The sequence goes on from OX422220.1 coordinate 304,789,605, forward strand.
CTTCTTCCTCCTTTATCTTTTCTCTCAAGCTTTTGTGATTTGGGATGAGTAACTGCTGCCCAACTTTCTTAAACCTAGGTTAAGCTTCCCTAATCCTGAAATTAAGTCTATGGGCCAAATCCAAAAGACTAAAACACCCCTGTATACGCCCGATTATGTCTAAAAAGTCCACGGGACCCAATTACTATCCCGGGGTACATTATTTAGATTATTTTGACCTCTTCGGGCCCAACCGCAATCCCAAAATCAGCATCTGAGTTTATCTGTAAAAATTTCCTATCTTAACCCAATTAGTCCACACGCGATTCCCGATTGCGAGAAAATAATGCCACGTCACTATCACTAGCTATGATGTCAAATAATTATTACCATTCACTTAGTAATTATATTCCATCGATATTAATCATTCTCTCTCTCTCTCTCCCCCCTCTCTCTCTTGATTAATATTCAATTACACGCATAATAATTAATCCAAGTAAATTACGACACACATTGTAATTTAAATTTACCCGAATTAATTAAATATTAAATACTAAAAAATACGGGGTGTTACATACTTCCCCTCTTACAACGGAATTTCGTCCTCGAAATTCGAATATGCCTGGTATTACCACCTCGGATCCTTACACACAGTTGCATCTGAATGTTTCCAAAATTTACTCATACTAATCTTTTTGTATATCCATTATACACAACCAATGGTACCGTTTTTAACCGAAGGTCTACTTACTACAACCCACGATTAACGACAAGCCTATTCAAATCCTTACATTCCTATACATTCCCTTTTTCTTAAGGTCTCACTTACATAATGACATGTAAAACTATTGTGAATTTGATAATAATGTCTCAAAAGATGAGCCTATACTCCACTGGCTCTATCATCTCTAAGTTATAAAAGGTCCCCCTTCTATAGGTGCCAATTTCCCTTATTGCCATCCCACGTCATCTCTCATCATGGGTGACACCCTTAACAACCCCTTACCACTCATGTCATGCTTTAAAATTTTGGTTCATGTCAACGTACTCTCATTACATTTCAGAATTATATGAAAATGATGAAGATTAACTCAATCCTTGTCGACGGACCACGAATCACTCTAGGTCAACTATCCCAAGGGTTGGTAAAAAATTTCTTCTTATGAAACTTCAGAAGTCCTTTCGCCATTAATATCTAGCTACGAGTCATCACCTACATCCCTACCAGTTGCAGTTAATATTTACAATTTCTTCAAAAATCCAAAACACGCATTCTTGCATTCTGCCACATTATATGTCACCCCTTCCGACTATCCATCTACCTATGATTTACACGTCTAGCTCAAGACGCAACTCCGCCCACATCGCCTTCTGACACTCCCAATCCAAGGTGAAAATCAAGGGTTTCATCCTGATTTACAATAATATTAGGTGATACCTTGTGCCGATTCATTTCTCCTCTTTAATAACACGCTGGGAATTCTGGACGGTTGTATAACACACCCCAAACGAATATTGATTATTCCGTTCGTGGTCAATTCACTTCATAACCCAAGAGAATCCTGACCCCTCTGCGATTTTGATAATCCAATAATGAACTTTATCAATTTGTGTATCCATTTTGTCCCTGGAATCATCAATCTATCACAACATTCGGGTGGGAAATATTGGACCAACCTTTTCCCTTTACGAGTTATGCACTTGGAGAAAACTTCACTATGCCTCACTCAATCCGAAATCCACACAATCAGCATCTCACATCATGTGTAACAAAGCCGGTGCGTTTGCTCCAGAATAACAATCTATCTATGAACAAACCACTTTACGCATTCGATTAGGTGTGACTTCGCTCCACTTATCAAAATTGTGGGGTCCTCCCTTGTCATGGGATACCTTTTACATTTTCTTCCAACGTCTTTCGACTCAAATTGGTAGTAAGAGTTTTCTTATGACATACACACAGTCAGACTACCTCATTTCCTCGAACGAAGTTCTGTCCATCATATTTTTCCACTTGTGTTTCTAACTAGCCCACAAACATATTTTCAACACCTTTATAACCACGCCTCTTTATCATGGACAATACTGAAGGTCAAATTAATCAGGGTGCTCATACGCCTTATATCCCTTGCACATTTGCATAATCATCGTCCTATATGTAACATACATAACTCAAGTTCGGCCCGCATTCTCAGCGTGGCTATATCGTATGGTTAACCTCAGTTATCCTACTAAAATGATTTGTTTTTTTCCTCGATACTGCTCCACCCTTCAATTGGTGGTGCAAATTTTTTCTCAGTTCCTACACAACACTACCCGGCTCCACTAACCCTATATTTTCAATAGCTCTCAGCTTAAAATGTTTTCTCTACACGTTCAATAATTAACATAAAAAAGTGATGCTCTAGAATCTAACAACGTCTCACCATTCCCAATGTTTATTAAGGTCTCTGTGTGTAACATCATGCAACGAAGCTCAAAAGAACTTTCCCCGATGCATTATTCCCTAGCATTATCAACGAAATCCGTGGGTCCAAAGCACATAACTAAGATATCAGAAATCCTATCTCTCGACACATAATCAAATCTTCTATGCCTATATCTCTCAAGGCATCAAGAAATACGGTGCTCTCACTATCACTAATTTCTCAGCGTGTATACAATAATGAGTTAAATCTCTCTGCTCAACGGTAAATCGATATACCCTGAATCACATTAGTAAAAGTCCCCACGCACTGGGATCAAACATAACGAGACAACTATAATCACCGAAGTCTACGATACAATACAATATATATACAGGCTTGACCTTCTTTCAGGTGATTCATCGTGAAACAAAATATCTCATCCTCGCATAGCGTGCACAATAGTCTTATCATAGAGTCTACTACTGCTCAAACCCTCGATATCTAGTCACTACACAAGATAATAATATCCTCTCCTCTCACAACCCTCATAAGGAGAAAAAACTACCACATAATGTAAAACATCCGCTTAGTGTTCACACCTGCTCCCCTGCAGATGGAATCAAAGATAGCCCCACTACTCAATGGTAAATATATACACAATATTAGCTACACCACTACTAAAATCCATTTCTAAAGTGAATTTAGTATTAACAAACTATTGTGACTCGCTTGTGTCACACAAAACAGACCCCAATCAACTCGGAATAAAACTCATACTTTCAATTGCCAATAGCACTGGCAGTTCAAATGGTTCCTGTACACAACACACTCGTCCCATTCGACCCAAAAACTTCTTATAACTGTTGCCCCTACTGGACATCCTGTTCCTTTCCGCCAATTCACTGCGGATAGATCCACACATGTGTTCCTACAATTTACACATAAGGCACCTCTGTATGTCATTCCCCTTTCTATGGCCCCACTGGCCATATCGATGTTGTTTTTATCGCACACTTGGTAGTCTTAACCCTGATTGCTACCCGTTGTCCCTTTGGCTCCGTTAGACCTATGGGACTCGTTATTGGCCTTGACGTCCCTGACTGAATCCACCATCACTTGGTAGGAATTCTATTGATATCGATCGTTAAAATAGGTCCTCTACTTGGTATCCCCTCCTGTGGTGCCTCACTAGCGTCATTAAGTCCAGTCTTACCCTTCGGTTAGATTCTCCAACTCTCTTGGTTCCCTTATCACAGTAGTGATGATATCAATTTGTGAATGTACGACATTGACGACAACGGTGCCAGTAGTTCTAGTCATATTTCCCCATCCATGCTTGTATATGCAACCCATGATTCCATTATTAACTTACGAACCTTTTTAATTCTCCGCATCAACCTCATCGGGTACGAAGTTCGCTAACACATCAACTTTTCTTCATGACCAACCACTATACGACCATTCGGAAACAAGTATTGAAATCTCCTTTGCTTATCTGTTTAAACATCTAATGATAGGATTTGCGGTCAAACCACACCCCAAATTCCTTGTTATTCATGGTATCTCTCCATGGTTGTGGTGACTGACTCTTACCACTACAACACCGCTCCTATGAGAAAAATTTCCGCCAAAATATAATCCTATGTGTCACTGCACTCCACCCTACACAATTGCGTTGGATTATATCCACCCATTGAACCATCACACTCCCTCTCTTCCATGAATCCTTATGGACGGATCTTCGGGAGAATTCTCCTGACTCCCCCCTTTTTAACGACTACGCTGGGTGAGTCTGAATTTGCACCCCGCTTTCAACGATGATGTTTAGGGAAATTACTGCACCCTAGTTATTATCCCCATGTCATCTGCCTAAATAATAATCATGGTGATTTCTATCGCTGTCACTGTTCCCTAAATATTCCATGACTTCTGCTCAGCCTCTCCCCCTACAGTCCTTGTAACGGCTCTCGCTGATCGTCCAAAATTATTTGGTGTACGAAGTCCAATCGAACTCGTATGTGAATCGAATCAACTATACTTAATAACAGAAGAACGTAAGTCATATGCGTAAATAATTACAACAATCCTATAATAAGGCTCTATATCAAAGAACGCTATGCTGAAACATAAAAAGGCACACAGATCCTATAGACACTAGAACTTGATGCTCTGATACCATCTGTGACACCCCGCCCAATTAAATATCGGGTGATTAGTCCTTTATCTTATTAAATAAGATTCCCATTTGGTTCATTCTTAGCATCATTGTCGAAAAAGTTATTAATTACTAATCACCTATAAGTTAATTGAGTTGGTGCCAAATTTTATCTTTCTTTAGCACGCGAAATAAAAATAACTTTAAACATTCACACAATAGTATAGAAGTCTGAACAACTAAGTAATACAAATAAGTTACGAATAATCCATCGGCTCCTAAACAAATCCAAATAAATAAACACAAGTACAAATCTCAAATGAGTAAGACTTAATAATGTAGTTGTGGTGGAAACACGCCCAAAATAAAATACTGAGATCAACATCCTAATCTAGGAATAAATAATGGAGGCGTCTAGTCCAAACCCTGCATGCATCCACATATGCTACAGCTACACATTCCTAGAACGGATCTTCAAATTTGGCATCCCTGTGACGGGAAAGGTTTTAAGAAAAAGAGAAATATATTTTCAAACGGGTCAGAGCCCAATTATTTGAAAATGTTTAGCAAGCATTTTATTTCAAAATTAAATACGTAGTATATAATGTTCATAATTGATTTCACGGTCCCACTCTCTTGAAGACAACCTCACCCCTCTTTTACAGTGCACACATATCGCATTAATTTATTCATCTAGTTATTACCCGACCTAACTAGACCACAATAGCTATCTATGCTAGCCCGCTAATCTCCCCATCGCAAGTTAAGCACGCTATTATGATTAACATAGCATATATGACCCTCATCTCTATGGATATACTAACTATCACATTGATACCTCTTAATAGATAGTCACACATAATCTATAGATATATACACATATCACTCACTATGTGTGTGTGTATATATATATATATATATATATATATATATATATACATAGCATCCTCATAGCTTGGTCCTATTAGATGCATCTCTCGTACATGCTATCGGGTGCCAGGCACATCTCATGTCACCATTGGTCACCGGGTCGAAATCTCACCACCGAGCCCAAAACATAAATAAAAAACGGAGGGGGTTATATATACCCATGCCTTAAGGTTGCAATACACCTTCCTTGAAGACTTGTGTGACATCCCCTATCATCACGATATGAGCCACCCGAGCATTATTACCTGGAGCACAATCCAAATCTCGTTGGGATCGCCAGAGTGGGGCCGCCCACTACACGCAACGTCCCGGATAACATCCTCGAGTAAAATATTTAAATAAACACAGTTTGCAATCAACTCACATGCATATATATATAATCAACACTCTTATTTATATTCCAAGTATTACCGAACCTGTACATAATATACACATTGTACGATTTCCCAACCTCGAAGCTCGTCACGATTTCCTATATTATTATCGGACTAGCCCTCTCTTATAGTGTCCCAATCTTATAAAATTTTTTAAATCATTAAATAGATACAGTCCCTAATTTATTATTAATTATAGTATCATATGACTCACCTCCTATAGACTCGGTTAGGTTCGTATTGGTCTCATAATTATTCCCTACCAGTTTGGTTTCACTTCGAGGAAGTTCCATCACCCATTGCAACTTATGGGAATTTTAAACTTTTCATAACATATTCCCCGCTAACTTAATAACCATGACAACGTACGACATTAAACTAACTACGCGTGGCCGCAGATGACACACCAATCCGACTCTGGATGTAAAAGTTATGCACATTTCCATTTCCCCCTTTAAAGGACAAAAACGCACCTAAAAAAATAGGGTACCGATTGACTGATCGACCCTGGACCCCCGTTCGATCGCCCCTTCATTTGTATGCCTACTATTTCCCCCATAGGACACTTTCCCACTATTGGTCGACCGACCAGGTACCCCCAGGCGATCGGGCCTACCTGGGCAACACAAGCCGTTCTACGTCACTTTCATTTCTTCCCAAATTCTAACTTCTCTTCTCTCGTTTATTTCCATTCATCAACATACTTATGCCCTATAATTATAATATCAATTATCATTATACATCTCATGGATTTTCGTAATCCAATTTTGCCTACTCATTTCATTATTGATTTCACATCTTAACCAATAATTTCAACAATTATAAATTTCACCATTTATAGATTTCTTCTTCATTTACAACCTCTAGAAAACGCAGAATTTCTACAAATCTCTACATGGAAATTTCTCAAAGGTTTCATCTGGGCAATTGAGTTTTAACAATTCCTTCAACATCATTATTAGTAAGATTTATACACTAAAGTCTTCTAAGCTTCCCTAATCCCGAAATTAAGTCTATGAACCAAATCCAAAAGACTAAAATACCCCCGTATACGCCCGGTTATGTCTAAAAAGGCCCCGGGACCCAATTACTACCCTTGGGTACACTATTTTGACTATTTCGACCTCTTCAGACCCAACTTTTATCTCAAAATCGCCATCTGAGTTAATCTATAAAAATTTCCTATTTTGACCCAATTAGTCCACACGCGACTCCCAGTTGCGAGAAAATAATGCCACGTCACTATCACTAGCTATAACGTCAAATAATTATTACCATTCACTTAGTAATTATATTCCATCGATATTAATCATTCTCTCTCTCTAGATTAGTATTTAAATATACTCATAATAATTAGTCCAATTAAATTACGACAAACGTTGTAATTTAAAACTACCTAAATTAATTAAAAATTAAATACTAAAAAATACGGGGTGTTACAATCATGCGGTACATACACATAATAATCATCACCATATCTAGACCCACCATCATCATCATGGACCCACCATCAAATGGGACGCACAATAATGATATGAGTGCCATTATATCCCGTTCCCTCGTCATCATCGCATGATCACCATCGTATAGGGAACACGAATGAATCGTCTCATATCCGATCCAATCCTTAATACGAACCATGTCTACCATCACAACGTTCGCATAAATAAAATCCGCTACAAATCTAATCCATCCCCTACATGTGGAATAGAACCACCATCACATCTGATGTGTACATAATGTGTTCTCTCTCGACTCCCATAGTGATTCGTTGTAATCAACAATACTAGAATATTTCTAAAAAACTGTTACCAAAAAGGTATAATCCTACTCAATCATGTTAATAAGAATATTTGTTTATCAATTCTCGATTAATTAATTAGTTTATCTATATTCATATGTGGTTTCCTAAATTACATATTCTTCTTTTAAGAATTCTCCTCTACAAGGTTCATAATTATCTCATTAACCCAAGCTACTAATAAACTATTCATAACTTAACCCACCAAATGGGTATATACAAATTCAAGTCCCAAGCACTAATAATAACTTTAGCCAAATATCCTACAAATGAATTATTACTCATTTATACACATATATACTTCTCATAGGGATTCACAATAACCAAAATATTCTAAGTTTCATAAAATAGTATTAACCCCAAAAGGAAATCCTACTTTAATGTGTTCATGGGAAAATGGTAAATCGACCTTTAATAATTAATTAGAATGTTCCTACTTTATCTAATTTCCAATTCAATAACTAATTCAACTACTATTAAAATCCCAAATATTCATAACAAATCCAACTACTAATTTAATCCCAACAATTCATAAGGAACGTCTAAGGGCTTCTAATCCACAATTCTCAATTTGACTAATACAAGAGGCCCTAGTCAATTTCATAATACAGGTGGTGTATTGATATCCTCAATTCATACTTAAAGTCTCCTACTCATAAAGACTTTCATTAATCTAATCCTAACATGTGATTCATAGTTATTTAATATCATGCTCCATTGGTCAACAATAAATGGGTATTTATTCATGGATTTACAACATATGAATTCAATAATATAAGGACATCATGTGTTTTATATATCAATTTCTAAACATATAATTCTCATGTAACACCCCGTACTTTCATGCATTAAATATTTAATTAATTCGAGAATTGAAAATTACTTGTGAGTCGTAATTTTTAATTGAAATAATTAGGAAAAGTTTATTTAAACATTAATCGGGAAGTGAATGATTAATATTTAAGAAAAACTTATTTACTAAGTGAATAGTAATATTGTAATTATGTCATTTCGAGTATTAATGACAGGGTATGCACTTATCTCAACCGGGAGTCGATATAGACTAAAGGGGTGGGGGATAAGTATTTTTATAAATTAATTCGGATGCCAATTTTGAGTGTACAGTTGAGTCCGGATGGGTCGAAATAGTCAGAAAAGTGTACCCGGGAGTAGTAAACGGGTCACGGGGCATTTTTAGACATAGCCGGGCCCACACGGGGCATTTGGGTCACTTGGGCTTGGCCCATTCGGCAAAAAACGGGATTTAGGTAAATTAAGGAATTAGAAGGAATAAGAAAACGGCTGATAGAGTTTTAGAAAAAGGCTAAGTGTATTAAGGAACCCTAATAGCAGTTAAAGGCAGTTTTGGGATCACTAGAGAGCCAACAAGGATCATCTTCAACCTTGGAATTCATCTCCGAATCAGACACTACGAAACCTAAGGCAAGTGGATAACTTGCAATAGTATTGAATCTGTTTTTCAATTCATATTCATGTGATGTGTTTGATCAAAATTCGTTTTGGGTGTTCATGGCATAAACATGAATTTTTGAAAATAATAATCTGATTTACGAATTTGAATGAGGATTCTTGTAGAAATCTGATATTATAAATTGACACATATCTGGTAGGATGATAACTGGATAATTAGAAACGAATTTGGTGAAGGGATTTGGGATGTAAATGGGTAAGGAATTAAAGATGAATATTTTCCCAAATTCAGAAATTGTAGTTAATGGACGAATTAATAACGTTGGAGGACATTCTGGAGGTCCCTAATAAGGTTCCTAACTTGTATTATCGTTAAGAAGGCTTGAGATTGCTGATAGAAGGAGTTAGGGTTTTATGAAACTCGTCCATGGCAGAATCTGTCTTCGCGAAGAAGACGAAGACTTGCTCGATCGATCGATCGATGGTCGGCAGATTTTGACAGTTCGCCCAGTTTTCTTTTATATGAAGAAAATTTAATTTAATCTTTTTCCATGAATTAATTTGGTGAGAAATTTATACATGGGTTTTAAATCTAATTAATGGTGAATAAAGTTAATTAGAATTTAGAGACGACTTAGTGTGGCATCATAATTTAAATTTGTTGGGTTTTGGAGAAATTAGGTGTGACACACTAAGGTTAAATTTTTGGGAAGGGTTCGAAAGGATTAAATACAGATGTAGAGAACAAGTCTGAGGATAACGGTTGAGGAATACCGAGAGATAAATCTTATTTAGGTAAAGGCTAAATAATTCGGGAGTCGGGAATTTAGACTCGGGTGAGGTTAATTCGGACTACGAGAGTAAGTCCAATTTTATGGTGGGGGCGACACCAAAGGTGACTTGATTAATCAATGTGCGAATTAATTAATAATTAGAGTTTGACCATAAACTCTTAATAAATTAAATAGGCTTATGTTACGAATTTTGTACATGGTGTAGTCGGGACATTTTATATTTATATATATATATACGGAGTGTGACAGTATATATATATAGTGTGTGTGCATTAATACCAGTGATTGAATATTATTAGTATATACTCTAGTGCTATAGGGGGAGGTTGCGCGTAGTGGATGAATCCCTTAGCTTGAGGAGTAGGGCGAGTATAATACCAGGTCATAGCGTCCGTTATATGGGTGAGGGGCATCTCACTTTCACGGAAGGAATATGACCGCCTCCAATTCGTATGTTAAACTAAGTTAGTGAGCGAATCTAACTTGGATAACTAGGTTATGTGAATACACCTAGTGGGATAGCACTTGGGAAAATTTATATTTTGTGAGTATTTTACTCAGTCGAAAGTTTGTATTAAATGTTATTTCAGTATGTTTGTGAATACTGTAATATGATTAAATATATAATTAGGTAAATAATTATATATGGGATGATTAATACATAATGTAAAATGTATTATGTGCATAACAGGTGTGAATGTTATATGAAATTAAAAAGGGTAATGATTCAATTAAGTTTTACGTCTATAATAATTTAAAAATCATGAATTAAGGCATACTCGGTTAGAGTAGGTAAATTTCAAGGGTTAAAATAAGTATTAGGTTAGGAGCGTAGGACCTAGTAAATTAAATGGAAGCGTTAATAGTGCACATTAGAGGAGGGGTGAGGAAGTCCTCAAGAGAGTGCGACACTAACTAAAATATGAAGAGCATGCATATTTATTTATTACTGCAAGGTAATCATTTGTTAAATGTTTTCAAATGTTTTTGGGTACTAACCCTTGGTATATAAATTTTTAAAAACCTTTTAGGTGTCCAGCCACAGGGACGCCAGGCTTGACTCTATTCCAGGTATCTGTTGCTGCAACACATGTGGATGTTGCGGGGTCTTTGATAGACGCCTCCTTCTTTCATTCGTGTAGAGACTCTCTAGTAGTTATTTGAGCATGTCGCTCATAGTTCATTTATTAGTATTAGACTTGTTGAAATTTTCTTCTTGACCCTACTTGTATTGGATATTTGGACCGATGGTTTATTCGGTTAGATATTTTAATTGTGGATGGTTATTTCAGTTAACTGTGATTGTGTATATTTGTATGTTCCGCATAAGTTTCATTTAATTAATTGATAAATAAAAATTGGCACCAACCTATTTTCTCACTTAGGTGGTTAGTAATTAAAAAGACGACAGTGATGCTAAGAATGGACCAACTGAGAAACCTGTTCTAACTTGATTTAGGACTGATCACCCGGGATTAATTAGCGATCCGCCCCATGAAGGTCTGCATTGATTTTACAGACCTCAATAGGACCTACCCGAAAGACAGTTTCCTGATGCCTAAGATTGATCAGTTGGTTGATGCTATGTCAACACATGAAAGGATGAGTTTTTTGGATGCCTATTCAGGATACCATCAAATTTCATTGCTCGGCCCCGACCAGGATAAACATCCTTCATGACCCCGATTGGGTTATACTATTACAAGGTCATGTCGTTTGACTTAAAGAATGTAGGGGAAACTTATCAAAGGTTGGTCCCAAATATGTTCAAATAGCATATACGAGACACAATGGAGGTCTACATCGATGACATGTTAGTCAAGAGAAATAGGGACTCTATATCCACCACCAAGAACTCAATTAGCTTTGATATGTTGCCTACCATGACTGGTTGGACTATTTTTCCCAATGGCATTATAATTCTCCCTTTGAAGACGGCCAACGAAACTATGGACTCCTTGAGGTCGAATAGGTTGAGTTTCATCTTGTAGAACAACTCTAGGTACATTACCTCTGACGAGCGTTCCTGGTCTACCAACATCTTATCGACATCCCAATTTATAATTCTGATAGTTATCATGAATGCATAAATATGTGGAGTCCTCACTCCGATCAGATCTTCTTTAGTAAAGATGATATATTTGGTGTAGTCGACATCTTCTAGTCTCTGGCGCTTGCCATCTTAGCCTCTTGTAGGGTCAATCTGGAATGATGCCATAATAGCACTGACCATTTGCGAACTCTTGTCCCATGTCGCCATCAAGGACATTACCTGGTTTCTGGTCGCCGTTGGCAATGACCTTGTCAGCTTTTTTCTCTAAGTACTCGTTGTGATGTCCAGTTTAGTCCAACTCTTCTAAGTGAGATTTTAGTACCTTGTAATTCTCAATTCTGTGGTTGCCTTCCTTATGGCATGCACATCCCAGCGTGTTAATTCTTTTTGTCGGGTCATCACCCATCTTCTTGGGCCACTTGACGAACGATTGATCTTTGATCTTGCTCAAGATCTTATAGATTGATTCTTTGAAGAATATGTTAACAGTTCGAACACCTTTGAAGGATCATCCTTACTCCCATTCTTAGAGCCATTCATGCCCCCGTTCTTTGGAGTGTCACTCTTGTCTCCTTCTTTTCTTACATTTGCTCGATCATTGTCCCCTGCATTAGAGTGAGTTGTATCTTTAAACTTGGAGTATTTTTCAATACGTTCCTTAAGGTCGTCGATGGTGCTGGACACTTTCTTTATCAGGGGTAGGTGCAATAGAGATGTGGTCTGCAGACTAATACTGAAGGATGCTATGGCAACCTGCTCCGAGTAGTCCTCTACTTCATTGAAGACCTCCCGATACATCTTGGCATAATCACAAAGGCTCTCTTATGTTGTTTTCTTCATCATGAGCAGTGCATCCATCCTTTTGGGGTGGGAGATGCTGGTTATAAAGCGAGCAGTAGAAGCCTATGCTAGGGTCTTGAAGCTTTTGACTAACACGTGGGGAAACTTCTCGAACCACTTCTGTGCTATGTCATGTAGTCTAAAAGGGAATATTAGACACATCAAGGCATCGTTGTGGCTCTATAGGATCATTCCCTACCCGTACTAGTGAATGTGGTCTATGGGATCCATCTTTCCATCGTAGATCTTGGACATGGGCACAGTAAACTTCTTTAAGGGTTCCGCTTCTTCAATTGCCTTTGGAAAGGGTATTTCATCTGAGTGTAGAGATCTCTTCTGGCTATCTCCCCAGTGGATCTGGCTCCTCGATGGCTTAGATGTTGTTCTATCTCCCTACGGACCAGGATTATGATATTCTCATCCCGGCGATCATTGCTTTTGTGGTGCCTCTCTGATCGGCCATGCTCTGATCGAACAAGTTCCCACCTGCCACGTTCAGATATGTCTTACTCATTTTTAGAGCTCCTTTCTTGGCTGCGAGTATTACTCACCTGAGGACTAGAAGTTTTGTCATGGATCTTCCCCGTATCTCCGTAAAGATCCCTCTCCATTATTTCTACTCACCTTTGTAGGGGAGCATTCTCTTCCACCTGGAGGAGTGTGACCTCCTCTTTTCCTCAAAGCCTGGATTCATAAACATCGACCAACCTGAAGATTTAGGTAGACCTAGGTGGTTCCTGACTTTTTTTAGAAGGCTTCCTTTCTTGGCGAAGCTTGGGATTTGGTTGCTGGAAAATCTCTGACCTGGCCCTAGACGGGACTAGATCATCCTGCACATCTCCAACCCGAGGAACATTGCTACTGTGGTGAGACATTATGGGCTTTCTGTTGATGAATTCTTTCCTTGGAAAAATAATTGTCTCCCACAGACGACACCACTTGTGAGTTCAAGAATTATCATAATGAATGCTCAAGAAAGTAATATAAAGATTAAAGTGATTAATCACACACACAATAATAGATGTACGTGGTTTGACAACTTTTCTACGTCCACAAAGAGGTTAATATGTTCTTATTAGTGTCTCTTAATGCTCGAGGTTACATCCCATTGCCCTGGTCCAAGGTTCATAATTTATAGATGCAGAAAATAAGCACTACACCAAAATGCCATTTTAGTAACACACGAATTTATTGATTATTATTATAATGTTACAATTACTAATAATAATTTATCGTTACTAAACTAACATATTTGTTACTAATGAGCTTTATCATGTCAAATAATGAACATAAAATCAATTTTAACAATACACCACACACAATAGAAGCGGGAGACTTCCCTCCTAATGAAAATCCCAAAACACCTCTTCCCAATTTGTCTCCCGTTCCTCTAGCATGAAAGTCGTTCATTCAACCCATATTCCACATCCTATCACGATATTCCGACTAGATCCATGAGGGTTTCCTTTCACATATATTACCCTCACATCTCTCAGTTTCTCACACATGAACAATGTTGGTTTTGCTTTAGTTTTTTTATTGAATATTATGGTGTTGAGGTATGCATATGGAAAGAGAGGCGAAACTATGGAGGATTTGTAGGTCATCATCCTTTGCTGATGGAATCATCATCGAAGCCTTTCCCAATTTCTTCTTCGTCTTCTGCATGTTCGCCTGGTGGTGGTGCTACTTATATTCAACATCAAGTCTCCAAATTTGATACCCTAGCCAGTGTTGCAATCAAGCATGCCATCGAGGTATAAATGTCTTTTCTAAATTATTTTCTTATTCATTTACCATCTAATATTTGTCTTTGTCTATTTAGATGTTGTGGTTTTCTTGGAATTGTAATTTAGGGGACTTTTGTATTGCATTATGAGAATTAATGTTTATATTATGTAAATAAATTTTTAGTAGGTGAGAAAATCAGTGTAAAAAACTTTTCTACTGATAATTCTTTCATTGTTTGGGCATATATGATTATGGAATTATCATGCAAATTCTAGCCAGTTGATTAGCGTCTAGATACATAAAATTAACTGCGATTACACTGATTTTTTTCTAGATTTTTTTTGATTAATTAATGTAGGTTGGGTTCATGTCTCGCCATGTTGCAGTTAAATTATTGTGTTCGGTCATTATCATGTGCTGCACAAGCTCATAATGTTGGGTTGGGATCTAATGAACTTATTGTGTTCGGTGATTATCTGTTAACCAACCAACCCATACTCGATATGATCATGACTCACAAAGATGTTGTGTTTTACACCATTTCATTTTTTTAGGTGCAAGTTATGTGTAAACATTCATTTGTTGTGTGGGAATTTAACAGGTTAGTCATATTGAATATGGGCACGTTCTTCTAATCCCTCGCATTGTCGAGTGCTTGCTGCAGAGGATTGACCATGAAAGCTTCTTGCTTATGCCTTATATGGTAGCAGAAGTAGGAGTGTGTATTATCAACTGGGTGTGTTTCAATGGGAACAACTTAAGAAGGTTGTGATTCAATGGGAAACTAGACAAGGTTATTCTTCAACGGGAAGAACAAAATCTATTTTGAGTATTTTTGTTTTGGTATCTATTTTGAAATTGAAATGTTATAGGGTGTGTGTTACTTAAACTAAATATTTTTCATATGGTGTATCAAATATAACCTTCGTATCTGTCTTAATAATTGTGTAATTGTTACACTGTGATGTACAATTAAGAATATATTATAATGCCACTTCATTATTACAAATATACAACATATACTTTTTGTATGTTTTATATAACGTGGGACTTTATTTGATTAGGTTTATGCCTCACCTTGTGTCTAGTCTCTTACAAGGCCTTGGCTTCTTGTGCTTTTATAACTGTGGCTAGTACTTAAGCAAATGGTATAAAACACTAACATTTAAATTTCTCAATTTACCTTAACCTAAAATTTACTTGCAACTCCCTAGCCCGTAACACACTGCTTTGTTTCATTCACATGTATTCATTTCCTAGTTTTAGTTTAATTTTTTTGTGCACTAGGAGGTTTTTAATAATATTTTAATTTGTCACTTTTCTGTTATATTTTTTTGTCAGTGAAGAATAATATTCTATTGAAGAAAAAGAGTGATGCCTCATTAATTTGGCTCAATTTGATATTTTTTTGTGAAATGTAATGATTTAAGTTGGCAACTTCTCAAATCTGACTTTGTTATGGTATAATTTTGTGTTTGAAATGACATCTTGATACATTCACCTCTATTGGACATTGATTTGGTGTCCACTTTCTTATTATTGTGAACACAAAGTCTATAAGCAGTTAAAGTTTTCGACTCCATCTACTAATGGAGTAAAAGACTGGGTTTGTGTGGATCTTCCCTGTATACCGAAGAGAAGGTTTGTTATATTATAATAATTATATTTTGCACACATAAACATGTATATATGTTTGTACAGTACTATACTTTAAGACTAATTTTCATTTTAAATGCATGACTTAGTGTAGCTAGGAGGAACTCAAAAGAGTATAGAATGTGGGGTGCAAACTCAAATTAGCAGACTTAAAATGACTTATTTAAAAATTCGCTTCAATTTTTTTTGGAAAGGCATTAAGTAGTTTTTGGTAAATCTGTCCAACAGTATTGTTTGGACAATTTCTTAAGCTGTTATGGAGTATAATATCAAAGTGTTGGAAACCAAATGTTACCCATGTGATTGCTAGCACAGATGTAAACCTTTTGTCATTGGCACTTGAGGTTGAAATCACGACTGAAGTGAAAAGTGAAAAATTCAAGGAAGAAATGATGGTCAAGAGCGGGATAAACAAACAAGGAGCTGATATAATTTATCTTGAGAAGGAGGAATGCCTAAAATAAAGTCATCGGTAAATATATGTGTATTTCTATGAATACTTTGCATTCTCATGCTTGGCGGCCTCGAAAATATGCCTAAAATAAATTTAGTATTTAGATGTTTGTGTTGTGTATTTATACATACATCAACCGATAAGGTCTAATGTGGAAGTCCAACCACTAGGACCCTCAATTTTATTAAAATAGTGTTGGCATGTACAGGCACCATGGTAATAATTATCATTTTATCGAATGCTAAAATTGTTTATTCTGTTTTAATTCTTACCAGAGGACCCCTAGTGTATGAATTAGATTTTTAGATTGGTATATTTAGCATTTGAAGTCCCATTATGGTTGTATTTAACATTTAAGATCCCATAATGCTAATATTTTGTAATGCATGTCTTTTTCTTATATTACCATTCCCCAATATTGAATGCAAATGGACTTAATATATGACAATTTAGAACAAAGTTTTGATGAAGTTACTATTTGGTTTCATATCAGATTATATAGGAAAATTTATGCACTTTGACGAATATCTATTGAAAAGCTAAAACCTAGTTTTACATATTTTCTGTTTTCTAAATCTTGTTATTGAATTGTTGTTTGGTTAGTGGTGCAACAGTGGCTCCAATTGTTCGTGTTCTTGTTTGGATTTTCTTTCTTATAGCATATACAATCAACAAGGTGATATACCCTTGTTGTTGCTTGTTATTATCAGGTATTAGATATTTTGTTGGGGAATGGACATGAGGCTCTACTTCGCTGAGTTGAGTTGAAAACATTAGTTGATTTTTATGGTAATGCGATATGTTTCTTATTATTCATTGTCAAAGTGCCTTATTAAAGGCAACACTTAATTTATGTTCATTATTGAACTTCTCAGATGTATTTATGTGATACAGTGGCAAAGGTCAATAGAGGAACCGCACTAGTAAAGGGTGCCAATTGTTCCCCTTTAATTTAAGGAAAATTAAATACTAGTGCCAATTGTTCGTGTTCTTGTTTGGATTTTCTTTCTGATGACAGATATAGATCTATTATTTCTTTATTGTTTGTATTTTACATATCACTCAATACATATAGTGAACTTACTTTTCTTATTAAGGATGCAATTGTTTTTAATGCCAGACTTGAAATCTTCACCATGAATAACATTCGTCCAGCTCCAATTTCTCAGTCACCTACTGCCCACATAGATGTTGCACACTTATTTACTTCACGGGGATTAACTTAGAGGTATAATATCTCTCTTTGTTGCAAAGTTTTATGGATTTGAGTAGGATTCAATGATATCTATGAGCTATGAGTAATCTTCGAGGGCTATTCCAAAGGGGACTCTTTTAAAGAATTCTCTTATTTCCCATTAAAGAAGGCCTAAATGACCCACTCATAATACTTAACCTACGTAAGTCTTTTTTCACCATCTGATTTCGAACACCCACCTTAGGTGTAGTGAGATTGTTTAATGTGAAAAACAAATTTGAAGAGCCTCCACTGTGTTTGATTTCTCACCTTTCTCCTTTTCCCCCAAAACCTTTATGTGACACTTTAATCAACATCGCGTCTTCATCCTCCCCACCTTAGGAAACTTAAAAATGGCTCCATTAGCTCATATTTTTCATCACAAAAATACTTATTCGCCAACGAAATCTTATAGTCCACATGCGTTAAGGGTTCAAAACTCAGCCATTTTAACTTTCATCTCTACTGGAATGAAAACTAACCCCTTCCCTTTCACACAAACATCTAAAAGATTAAAAAAGGCCTTTTAACTTGGATGAATATCCACTAAACCTCTGAAATATTCACCTATTTTCTAAAGAAGTTTTGACTTCAAAATTCAAATGCTAAGCCTTCTATAGACACCCAACTACTTTGATTTTCCATGAATCTTTCATCATTAGTGAAAGGTGATAAATGCTTTATAATTAACGGTTCCTTGGAGAAGTTTATAATTAGAGAAAGGCGAAGGAAATATTTTTCGTGAATCTTTTAGCCCAAAGGTCTTACCATTAATTATAAACCATTTAAATTCAATCTTCAAGAATTTCAAATCCATATCGGTGAATATTTAGTATTGAATCCTTATAGACAAAAGAGTGCTTTGAAAAAATGGAGGATAATATAATTAATTAATTTATACTATTCTCTAATTTGTCTACTATGTAATGCGTTCATTTTTGGTATTACTGGCAACCATGCACGCAATGTGTGTAGTTTAGAACTTTATTTTTAAAATGAAGATTTCTTTTGTGTTATTACTTTTTATTTTGATTGAGATATATTTCTTTGAGTAGATTTTTCCCATACAACTAGTTTTTATTCATATAAGTCTCTTTGAGTATAATTCCATTGTCATATTAAAATTGATTGTCATTGAGAATGTTTGTGTAAGTATGATATTCTTATTGTAGAAGTTTTTATATTGGTAGGTTTCTTTAATTATGATTCTTTTGGCACACTGAAATTAGTTAAGGGTAATAGTGTCCAAAATGTGTTCAATGTAAAGGTAGTTTTAGTAAAATATAGATAATTTAGATTAGTTTCTTTGAGTATGATTTTTAGTCATACTGTTCTCATTAAGATGTGTTTGCTTGAGTGAGATTTTTCCCATGTAAGTACTCTTCATTTAGATTGGTTATTAGAGTATGATTTACGTAGCGTATTGAAATTAATTAGGGGTAATAGTGTCAAATAATTATTCAATTAATCAATTATCACTGTAAATTTATCTGTGAAATTAGTTATTACATAGAATTTTTTGAGAAATAGTTTTTGTTATGTCAAACTTATAATGTTCAAAGATTATTTAACACATAGATACATTGTTTATTCTTGCATGTATTTTCAGCTTCCCTGTGTATATGGTATAGAAACTCTTTATTTGGATACAAGGGTCATATGGTTTCTTTTGTTTACTTGATGTTTCTTTCGTAAAATCACAGACTACAAAGATGTTGAAAGTTTCTCTATTATAATTGGGTTTGCTTTTTTGGCATGTGCTTATGATGAATCGGTACTATGCTTGATGGTTTATAAAGAAGTTCCTGCACCGACTATAATTTAGTCTCCGAAGTGATCTCACTGGAATCCATCAAATTACACTTCAGAGTCACCATCACAGGGGAATCATAATTTTCTTTTCTATTTTGTACATATATTTTGACATTAATACATGATTTTCTTTATGGAACAAGCTTTTGCCTTACAATTCTAGAGTAAAACTGAATCATTTGTACATGGATTTGAGAGGCGAGAAATTGTAATAATATCTCATTTAAAAATCTATTTTTTTTAAAATTCTTTAAAATTAAGAACGGACCTATACAGTAACTAAATGTTACATATTTTTTTTTGTTAGAAATGTCTTATGAATGTTGGTAATGGTAAAAGTGTGAGAGGCTTTGAATCAATTTGTAACACTTCAGTAATAGTAGGGATGTGTTAGTAACACATAATTTAATAGTGGTAAAAAAGTGTTAGTAATTTGCTTCCCACACCTTTTTTCTAACGGTAATTTAGTGTTAGTAATTTTTTTTATAACATTACAATATCGTTACTAATAAACTGTTTTGGTGTAGTGAAGAGATTGAGTTCCCAAAAAGGTATCTATTTTCATGTGGAAACTCCTTTTTAATATTATCCCTACAGATAATGTCATATCTAAATTCAATATCCCTCTAGGTTCCAGATGCCACTGTTGCAATCCTCACCTACAGGAGACTCTTGATCGTCTTTTCCTAAAAAGTAAAATGGTAACTTCTGTTTGGTACCACTTTAGGGGTCTATTTAGTATTATATCATTTTGAAATTCAATTAGATGAGAACTTATGGCTTGGTGGATTAATACTCGAGGAAAATGTATTATTTCCACTCGTTGCACTCTTAGTCCTTGCATTATCACATGGGAAGTTTGGAAAAGAAGAAATAGGTGAAAATTTGATGATCATACTATGAAGATGGAAACTATAATCTTCAACATCCACAAGAGTATTTGAGAGTTATTCATAACTTATCCTTTTATAGGATCAAAGTCCAGATTTAGTCTTGAGATTGTTAATAATTTCAAAATTTGTTGTTCCTAAGCTTGTAATGGCCACTAGAGAAAGGCAGTTTTTCTCCTATTAATAAAGTAAAAAAAAAAAGAGATTGAGTTGTACAAGTAACTCAATTAGCTCGTGGTGTCCTTGAATATCTCTGACATTGTTGGGAACCGATTTGAGTATATCCCTGTTCATTTAAGTGGATTTTAAATAAACAAGTCTTAATAGATAACTGATTTGGGGTCGGCAGTCCACTGGGTTGGTCGACTACTCTCTTGGGCTAAAATGAATTTGCCCCCACATTAAGATTCCAGTTAGTTCATTTGTGGGACATGAGACTTTAGGCCGGTTAATTTTCAAAGGTTGAGACATAGGGTATATTAGTGGATTACTTTATTTGGACCTCAGATGTTTAAGAGAATGAATGGGTTGGAGGGGTGCTTAGTAGTGACACTTTCCCTCTTTAAAAATTACCAAAATCGTAGACCATATACCCTAATTTCAAAATCCCAGTTCCTAAACCATATACCCTAAACCCTAATTCCTAACCTTAATTCACAACTCCTAAACTATATACCCAAAACCCAAACTCTAATATTTAAACCCTAATTCTAAAATCCTAAAACTTATAACCCAAACCGTAAGCCCTAAATCCTAAAACTAAAATAATAATTCCTAAAACATAAAATGTAAAATGAAAAGTTGAAACCCTAATTAATAACCTTAGACCATAACCCCTAAACCCTAAAACTTAAACCCAAATTAATTGACCCTGATAAATAAACTCTAAAACCTAAACCCTAATACTTAAACCTTAAAATGTAGACCATAAATCCTGAAACCAAAACCCTAAATGATATACCCTAAATTGTAAATTTAAAACCATAAGCCCTAGAGCACTAATATTAAAACCCAAAACACGGAAAATTTGATATTTAAGATTTGGACCTCATTTGTAGAACATAGCGATCGAGATTAGATAGTATAAGACATGGGATTAAATTCAGAGTTCGTGAATTCGAAAGTTATGCATGCTTAGTAGAGTAGTACTTTTGATAAATTGATGAGATTAACTATGAGAACCCCATTTATGTTATAAGAATTAATGTGAATGCATTATTAATGACTTAGTATACTTGATACATATATCAGACCTTATGATGTAAAACATTTAAGTTAATTACATGTCACTTTTATGTAAGGACATATATAAGACCTCACTTGAGATATTATTATTATTATTGGTATTTATTTTATCATGTAGATGATAAAAGGAGTACGAAATAATTATTTGTTGGTTGATAGTGATGTTAGACTACTTGGATTAATAGAACACAGACTTCCAAATTTTTTCCACTCTTTAAAAAAAAAGCTAATAAAATGTGTCTTAACAGTTACCCTATCTAAATGTAAGTGTATCGAGGGGTTATTTACTTGGATTTCACTTTAGTGAGACGTCTTAAGCATGGAGTTTAGAGAAGGGTTGTTGTGATGAATCAAAACCTAATAAAAAAATATACCCTTACTCAAATGCTTTGCTTTATGAAAGCTTATATATAACGATACTGATCCCTTAGCTCCTTGTGAAATGGTAGGTAGTGGTTTTAAAGGTACTAATGTGTAAGGGGAAATTTCCAATCGAGTCAATTTGTTTATATTTGTCTTAATTCTAGATAAAACATTTGAGTTATAGGTTAGTCTTTGTATTCTCAATATCATAAGCTTATGATATGTTTGATGAAGACATCGTGGATAAGCTTCATAGTTGGATATACATATTGTCGTATTTTTTGGGCCAAGTTTGTTTTCATATTTATTGAGGATCTCGTACAGTATTAATGCATTTTGAATATGGCACCTGGATATTTTTTTATGGTTGTTTTGTTTTTGAACAAAATCATTTGGAACTATTTTTTAAAAGTATTTTTAATGAAAATATTTTTTTGGTTTTAAGTTCATTAGAAGGAAGTTTTTACTTCATTAAAACGAGATACAGTTCTCATCAGAACGAAGAAGGGATCTCATTGGAACAAATCCTTAAGCCTCGTTAGAACATGCATCTAGCAAACATCTAATGAGCATTTTCTGTCAAACAAAAGGAATCTCGTTGGAAGCTCATTGGAATTCCGTTCGAACAAAAAAGTCACTTCGTTCGGACAAACTTGCGTTTTATTACAATGAAAATGGTCTTTTGTTAAAACGAACTATGCATTTTTGTTCGAATGAGTTTTCCGCCTTGAAATTCATTTTTTTATAATTAAGGCGTGACAGGCTCAGTTTTTTTAAGACCGTTTACAAAATTTATTGTTTACCTATTTACCAAAGTTCTAAAACCCTAGTTTCACCCCTTTGAGTTTAAATATCCATATTTTCACATTCTTATGCTTTGAGATCTTTTATTTGAGCACCAAAGTTTGTTTCTCATCATTGTAGATTGAGAACATATTTTGTGTGGTGGACTCCGTACTTGGTATGCTATGTTGCGATGAAGAAATGGTGTTCCATATTTGGATTTTGTAGACAGTTGTTGAGTGTTATCGGTGGATATCAATGCATGCATGGTTTTGTGTGTAGTGGCATCTTGTGTGGGTGGACTCTTATATTGCGTTGTGGAAGAGTGGTTGAAGATAAAAGAGCACCAAGCATCGTGAGGGACACGAGTCATTGGGTAAGTCTACTCTCGAATCTTTGTAAAACCTTCATATTGATCTGTTTGGTTGGGCCTTTCGAGTTTTTTGCCTTTATGGTTTTCCTCTTATATAGACAGGTTATGGATGATTTTCTTATTTTACCTGATTAGCACTTAAAAAGATAAAATAGGGTAAATCGTTTTTGCACAACTAATGGTTCAATTTGGTGAACAAGTTTTATTGGGTGTAATTTATTTAAACTTTTGTTCTTTAAAATTAAAAAATATTAAAATAGAAGTTTTGCTTGTTTAAACCATCCCTTCCTAAGCACATACGATATAGGGTCATTCGCATAATGAAATGGACAATAATTTTTGTTTTTTGCACATTCATATGCCTGCCACCCATTTACATTCATTCACATAGGGCTCATATGTTAAAATAAGATAAACTTAAGTTGGATCATTTGAAAAATAATAACTATTTAATAGTTAATCAAAGTCATTACTTGTATGACTCATATTCATATTCACATCCTCATTTATTTTTCTCAGGAATAATAAGGCACGATGATAATCATTGGGAACAAAAGTACGAGAGTTTGCAATTGGACCTCATTTATACCTCTTTCTTTAGTGCACACCATTTAGAGGGCACTCCTATTTACAAATACGGGAATATGAATATTGAACTATTTAACTACCTTGCAAAATCATGGAGTTCAATTCTAGAAAGAGTACTTATTCATTAGTATTATATTTTTCCTAACAGAAAGATGGGATGAGGCCGTAGAGAATATATTTCACGTACATAATCCCAATATAGCCCTGACCTTGCATATGTTGTTAGAGAAGGCAAAAAAAACATCCACCCGTTGTGGATACAACTACGTACATATATAATTGACCAAGATTGTGATGTCTCACGACATATGAATAATTTAAAGAAGATTGAATTCTGAGTTCATGTCTTTGAGATCTATACATCAATCATAGATACGATTCCTCGTAGTTGGCCACGTGAAAAAAATTGTAGGTTTTTAAAAAGTAATACCGAATTGATGGAGATCAGACACATTGAACATATTTCTAAGTCTTATTATGAGAATATATATACATATGTAATCATAAACATGATTAGTTAGTTATAATTTCATGTCATTATAATGATTTTTTCGCTGATTTATTTTTATTCTAGATATTGTCAAGTGGCAATGGACATAATGTACAAAGTGATGAGGTGACACCCCAACCATGATTCTAATCTCCTGCACCCCAACAAGAATTCTCATCACCACATGGTGAACAATTCTCTACTCCACCATTGGTTTAGTCCATTACTCCTTCTATGAGTAGACAATAAACCCCCATTACTCCAATTCACCCACCAATCATACCTGACACCTCCTGAGTAAATGAGAAGAATCCCATTAGGTTCTTCCTCCTTGAGAATAATGCCACTGGTGATAAAAATGACCTCAAGATATTTAAATGAAAGTGTTTGTCACTTAGGAAAATGAATGTGGGAGCTGGGGCAATAGATAACTAGAGTATAGTAGATTAAGCCATCAAAGATGACATTTATCACCAACTCTACATGCATTTTTCATTTCCCGATCGTTTAAAGAAACATGTTATTTTATGGGTTTCTACATGAAAGAAATCATATTGAAGAAATCTTAGACAAAGATATTTCTCAAAGGGCGAATCGAGTTTTGACATTTTGGCTTTGAGAGGCAAAATGCCTCGAAATGTTGAAATGTCGATTGATCAATGGAATAACTTTCTAGAAAATGACACAATGGAAAAAAAATCTGGTCAAGGGAGAAGAATAAACAAAACAGGGAGAAAAAAGGTTGATATCCACAAGTTGAGGTAGAAATCCTATGAAGATTTGAAGAAAGAATGGTCAGATAGGACAAAGGGCAGTCTAGATGCTAGTAAAAAACCTAATCAAGACAACTTGTATGGGAATATCCAAAGGGACAAAGAGAATAAATTCCTACCACACTTGTATCAAACTATGGAATCGATGAGGCCATTAATAGTCTGTCTAATTTGATCCCTTAAAATGATAGAAAAATGATGCCCTAGCCCAGGCCTTTGGAACTGAAAAAAGGAGGAGGACGAGAGGTGCCGAATCACATATGCCTAAAACCAATTTAAAACACACTGCACCTCTCGTGGACCAGATTTCTTTGATCAAGAATTATATCTCGAATAGGGGATGTTTAGGAGATTAAATGTAACCTCAGAGTCTTAACGAGTGAAATCGGGTGCCTGGTGTCCTTATTTACTCAAAGTTTTTGTCCCCCTATGCCTCCTCAAGTTTTCCCCTACCCTCATTCTTAAGGTTTCCCCTATCCTTCCTCTCAAGGTTTCCCCTCACAAATTCCTCCTCCTTCAACATTTACATCATAAATGTCACCTCCTTTATAATTCCCTTCCCCAGTGCCTTCGCCTATTAGAGTCCCTGGGTCATTGTCATCAACTCATGGTGATTATGATGAGTAGTACTATTTTAAGAACTTGACCAGTAGTAGAGTTATTTCCATGTGCACACTCATCTCATTAAATGTCAGAACTCTAATACGTAATCACCTATAACAGATGGCTGATGCTCAAATCCTAGTTGATAAAATGTACTACAGTTGCAAAGATATGCATGTACACATTGACAACGAAGAAGGGAATGCATTAAAATACTATGCAAATTATTTTATCACTTTGCCACTTTGTTTATTGGTCAATCTTATTCCATTAACAATGTTTGACAATTTGTAATATATGAGAACAAGTTGTAAAAATATTTTGTTTATTTAAGTTATTTTAATTTGTTTAACTTGAGTTAAAGTTGCGTTGAATAATTTGATTGAATCGTGACTTGTGCATTCTTTATATGCAATAAGACCCTTGTTTCAACACACACACACACACACACACACACACACACACACACACACACACACACACATATATATATATATATATATATATATATATATATATATATATATATATATATATATATACATACAAATTGAATTTTGAAGATTATTTAATGGATTTCTAACAATACGAAGAGTGAATGGCGAAGAGAAATCGAATATCTAATAATCATGTAATGGACGCTCAAGAGTTTGTTAAACAGAGTTGTAAAAATCTTAAAAGTGATAAGATTCCATGTTCATGCACCCGTTGCATCAACGAAGAATATAACTCCTTAGAATATGTTGAGTTTCATCTAGTTAAGTGGAATATTTGGTAAGACTATAGGATATGGACATACAATGGTGGAAATAATGTAACTTATGTTCCAAAAGAATGACCGATAGCTGATCGCATAACGCAACCCCACCAAGATGAAGTGGTACATGATTCACCAACACATCATTCTTTCACTAACCTATTAATGATGCTTACAGAGTTAACCACCATCAAAACCACCAACTTATGGATATAGATAATGTGCATTATGACCAAGTCAATGAACAAGTTGATGTTGAATTATCAGAAGATCGGGAATATATACAATTGAAAGCCGACATGGTTAAACTGTTGTATAAAAATTACGATGAAGATCACTAGGGATTATGTTCATTAATTGGGTTGCATAATTTAGAGAGTAAATTTGTCTTGTCGGGCAACAACTTAGCTGAAATTATTAAGCAGGTTAAAGACATTATCCCAAAAGAGAACACGTTACCAGAAAATATGTCAGAACAAGAGATGGTGAGGTTCAATTCTCATGGAGAACGGGTGATGAAACCTGATGAGTTTGAGGATGAATTGCCTTTTGGGGACTCTAAAGATGTGAGCCTCACTAATATTGAATACAAGCAAACAGTTATGCCTTCGAATCCTAAGCTGAAGTTGAATGTTGGAGAGAGTAAGTAGCTACAATTAACTGAATTATTCTTGGTTGATAATATGTATTGTATATATTACGATCTAACTCTACAATTTACCTTTAGAAATTACGAGAATGAAATAACCCAAAATCAATGGATAAATACCACGACAAATAATATTAGGGCATGTATATTAAAAGAGGTAATTTTCACATCCTATGTTTGGTTACTTATGAATGTATGGCAAAAATATGAACTAATACAAATTCACTATAAATTCAATATCTAAAAAGAGGTGATGTCTCTTCAAGTCTTGCATGCTAGCAAAAGGTCTTAAATTTCATGCGAAAGAGTTTAAAAAATTTCACACCAACGATTTTGATTTCATTTCACATCCATCTGAGAAAAATTTGTTGATGCAGAATGCCTAAATTTTAATTTTTTCCTTGACTACCTGTATCGCTAGGAAAATCGATAAAAATCCAAAAGATACGGTGATAAGCAATTACAGAATTGTCCAACAAATCATAGAACTCGATTAATTAGATTTCACAAAAATCGTATTCTATTATGACTCGATGAAGGTAATGGACACTACGAATGTTTATAAAGTTGATCCTGACTCCAAACTTATCATGGATGAAGAGTAAAGATTGGATAATGGAAAAGCCTTTTATTTGTGACTTTCAAAATGTAAAGAAGGTATTCTACTCGAAGTGAATAAATTATGGCAATTGATCTATTGTTATGCTTGTACAAAGGGTATGACTACTCAAACATACACATTAAAGGATCCTAAAGAGTTTCAGTTTGCTCTTGATGACAACCCTAATTTGAAGGACCTTTTAGCTAATTTAGACGAAGATTGAGTATTAAAATGTTATTTTATGCTTAATAATCTTATTTGTATCATATTATTATATTGGACCTTACCAATTAGATTTGATTTAGTTGTATCCTATTATGATATTGATGCTATATTGGTGCTTTAATTTGATTTATAAATGTTTAGTTTTATTTACGAATATTTATTTTGGTTTATAAATGTTAAGCTTGAGTTATAAATGTTTAGGGGCACAAAAAACTCGCACGTGACAAATTTAATTTATAGGAACTGACCGCAAAGTCATGAGACATCCAATTTGAGAATTTGACTAAAATTTGAAAATAACCAAACTTAGGCTTGAAAATATTTCGTTAGCGGGGGAAAACCCTAAACATCACCCAAACGACCCCGAGAGGGAATAAAAGCGTCACACAGGACCATATAACTTGTAAGAACTGATTGCATAGTCACGGGATGCCCGGTTTGAGAATATGATTAAAATTTTTGAATAAGAAGACTTAGGCTTGAAAACATACCGCGAGAGGGGAAAATCCAAAACAGTGCCCAAAGGGCCCCGTAAGGGGCACAAACACCTCGTACGAGATCAATGTAACTTGTAGGAACTTACCATATTATCACGGGATGTCTGGTTTGATAATAGGACTAACATTTGGAAATACCCAGACTTAGGCTTTAAAATATGCCGCTAGAGGGGAAAACCCAAAATAGCCCCAAAATGGCGTCGTAAGGGGCACAAACACCTCGTACCGGACGAATTAACTCGTAGGAACATATCGCATAGTCATGAGATGATCGGTTTGATAATAGGACTAAAATTTTCAAATAACTAGACTTAGGGTTCAAAATATGCCACTAGAGGGCAAAATCCTAAACAACCCCCAAACGGCCCCTTAAGGGCATGGAGACCTCACATGGGACTAATGTAACTCGTAGGAACTGACCACGTAGTCTCGTAATGCCTAATTTGAGAATATGTTTAAAAATTACAAATAATCATACTTAGGTTTGAAAATATTCTAAAGGTAGAAAACCCCAAAAAAACCCTAAATGGTCCCGCAAGGGGTACAAACACCTCGCACATGACCAATGTAACTCGTAGGAACTAACTGCGTAGTCACGAGATGCTTAATTTTAGAATAATACTAAAATTTTCAAATAACCAGACTTAGTCTTAAAAATATGCCAACAGAGGGGGAAAATCCAAAATAACCCCATAAGGGAATGAACACCTCTTACGAGAGCAATGTAACATGTTAGAGCATATTGCATAGTCATGGGATGCCTCGTTTGAGAATAAGATAAAAATTTGAAAATAACAAAATTTAGGTTTGAAAATATGGTGCTAGAGATGGAAAACCCCAAACGTCCCCATAATGGGCACGAACACCTAACACTAGACTAATGTAACTCGTTGAAACTGACCGCATAGTCACGAGAAGCCCGGTTTGAGAATAGGACTAAAATTTGCAAATAACCAGACTTAAGCTTAAAAACATGCCGCTAGAGGCGTAAAATCGAAAACATTCGCCAAAGGGCCCCACAAGATCACAAACACCTTGCACGGGTCCAATGTAACTTGTACGAACTGATCGTATAATCACGGGATGCCCAGTTTGAGAGTAGGAATAAAATTTTCAAATAACTAGACTTAGGCTTGAAAATATGCCGCTAGTGGGGAGAAACCGGAAACATCCCCCATGAACACGTCGCAAGGGACCAATGTAACTCGTAAGCTAACCGCATAGTCACGTGAACTCTATTGAGAATAGACTAAAATTTACAAATAACCAAACTTAGGATTGAAAACATGCCATTAAAGGGATAAACCCAAAACATCCCTTAAACAGCCCCGTGAGGGGCACGAACACTTCGCACGAGACCATTGTAACTCATAGGAACTCACTGCGTAGTCATGTGATGCCTTGCTTGAGAATAGGTCTAAAATTTTCTAATAACCAAACTTAGTCTTGAGAACATGCCGTTAGAGGGGGAAACGTAAAAAACCTCAAACAGTTCCGTAAGGGCACAAACACCTCACACGGGCCCAATATAACTTGTAAGAACTGATCACATAGTCTTGAGATTTTTCGATTTCATAATAGGACTAAAATTTAAAAATGATAAAACTTAGGCTTGGAAATATGCCGCTAAAGGGAGAAAACTCAAAACATACCCCAAACGGCCTCGTAAAGGGCACAAAAACCTCGCACGGGAGCAATATAACTAGTAGTCACCACGTAGTCACGGGATGACCGATTTGAGAATAAGACTAAAATTTGTAAACATCCAGAGTTGGGCTTGAAAACATCCCACAAGAAAGGAAAAAACCAAAACAACCCCCAAATAGCCCCTAAGGGACACGAAAACCTCGCACGAGACCAATGTAACTCGTAGGAAATGATCGCGTAGTCACATAATGCCCAGTTTAAGAATATGACTAAAATTTGTAAATAATTATTATGATTTGGTTGTTGAATATACGTTTTTTCTTTGGGGATGCCTAAAAATATTTTTTATTTATTTTTATTAAATGGATATGGTCACAACTTTGGGTCATGACCATTTTTCAACAGCGTCCCCATGTGGTCATGCTAGAGATGGTCACGGACCTCAGTCGTGACCCAGAAGCCTGGTCACAGCCAAAGTTTGTGGCTAGTCCTGATTTTTTGTGTGGTGTCCTATCTAGGTTGTGAACGTTTTAATAGTGTGACAATCAGAAATTCAAACTCATTGTGATCGATCTGACGTCGGATAACTAGAATTTCTACCAAGCTCTATTGATCAACATTTATAGAATATAGATAAACCAAATATAATTCATTCTCAAAACCATGATTATCATCTTAAAATAATACGACACATCTTTACTTAAAAGTAACCGTCATACATGGTTTTAAGAATAAACCCTCAACAATCTACCACTTAGCCTTAAAGCCATATATCCAACTTCTAACCCATCTACACGACAGGTTATTTCATATCGGTAGATGATTAACCGAGTGTTATTTGATACAACCACGGTCATAAGATTATCACCCACGTCGTTCGATCTCTTAAAGTAGGTGAAACCCACACTCAATTTTCTTAACACTTTTATGGGTTATAAGTTCTCTCAAGTTTAAAATTGTCCCACTATATGCATTAAAAGGTATAATAGGTAACTGAACTTTAAGGAACCTTACTCAAGTTACATAGGAAGTAACTGATCCATATAGCCTCTTTAGTTAATTTCGAAAATCCTCCAACATACAACTCAACATGATTAAGTAAACACATACTTTGAAGTAAAAAAATTAGAATTCTTATCTGATTGAAAACTTATTTGTACTACAAAGGAATGAGACTATTAGACAAAAATCTATTAACCATGTCGAATGTATAAAAAAATTTGGTCTTTGCACACAACATATAACACTAATGAGGATGCCCACCGCTGAAACATTAGTTATATTACTTATTCTTTCCATATAATCAAGTATCCCGATACATTAATTTCTAAACAGAATGACTCTATACTTGTAAAGAAAATATTTTCATAGAATCCCGATGCTAATGCAATGTAAGAAACATTAATATAATTGACTTCGGATAAACCGAACATCCTTTGTAATGGATCTAGTGAAAGCTTGATCGTAAAGATGTTCCTCTCTTGTAGAAAGAACTTTATACCCAAAATTCGAACAACCACACTCCTAAATAAGATAATACTCTCACCTGATTTTTGATTAGGCAATTATTGTCCACAAATTTTTCTTGTAGTCACCACATTTTAGGACCCCCTAAGTCTTTCCTTTGGTCCCTAGCATTTCTTCCATTCACTACAAACTATAGGTCATACCCCAAGTACCGATCTAGAGGTCATCGAGCGCTCCCGAGCCTTGTACAACTTCGATTAACTCTATCGTCAAAACGAAAGCTCAATGAATATTCAAAGGAATCTGAATATCCTTTCCAATGGTCTGCCCCATGTGCAAAACGGCATAACCTTTAGGATAAATGGACCATTTTACTACCTAAGATCGATCTGGAGGATACCGGGAGCTCCCGGGCCTCGATTTGACCCTAATAAAGTTCACCGTTAGAGTGAAATCTTATTGAATACTCCAAGGGATTTGAAACCCCATTTTCAATAGTCCACCCCATGCGCGAAATGACATAACCGTTCGAACGAACGATCTATTTCCCCCCAAAAATTGATCTGGAGGCCACCGAGCGCTCCCAGACTCCGTTTGACCAAAGTAAACTCTTCAGCTCGAATAAGATTGAATGAAACTTTGAAGGGAACTAAATACCCTTTCGAATGGTTTATCCCGTGCACGAAGCAGCCTTACGGTACGAACGAATGACCCATTTTACTCTGAAAGGTCACCGAAAACTTTCGGTCCTCGATTGACTAAAGTCAGCTCTATGAACCGGGTGAAGCTCAATGGAACTTTGAAGGGCTATGACTAACCTTTCTAACATTCCACCCCGTGGGTGATTCTGACTTACAGGTTGGACGAACAATCCATTATCATCCGATAATATCCCGTCCAAAAGACCAACGGGCACTTTCAAGCCTCGTTTGTCCCAAAGTCAACTCCCGAACCCTAGAGAGGATGAAAGGACTCTTGACGGTCTCTGAATTATATTTCTAATGGTATGCCCCATGCATGATTTGGATTTACAAATTGCGTTCTACGACCTTTTTTTTAGAAAACTCTGCACGAACTGTCGATTGATAGGTCGATTTCTCGGCCAATTGGCAGTGTGTCTAGGGTCACCTGACAATTGACAGGGATAGGGGTATGATGATCCGCAGTCCCCCTACCCTATAAAAGGAGGGAATGAGCTCCCTCTCAAGTCACACCTCAGATCCATTAATATCAGTGATCTCAACAATATTCTCTTGCAATTAACGCAGTTTCCTTGTGTGAATTTCCTTTCCATCTTTCATTCCCATCATTTTCATACCCAATTTAGCAAAATATTATTCTCCTCATCCAACATTTATCCCAACATTCAAGGGATCTCACCAAGGATCAAGATCAAGACTCAATCCCCCAAGAAGGTCAAACATCCTTCTCTCTCTCTATATTTCTTTATTCTTGCATTAGTTATATAAATTCTCAATCTAGATTTTGCTTTAGTTCATACACATTAACATCTCACACTTCATTAGTTATATTTCACACACTTTATTTTCTATAAGAAAAACAAAACAAAGAAAAAAAGGGTCACACTTATAAATTCTAATGGGATTATTCACCACATTTTCACAAAATCAAAATATCTTTTCTACACACACATATAATAAAATCCCATTTGAATTTATGAAATAAACCCCACCCATGTGCTATATGAGAACTATGTGTACTTCGATGACTTTATAGGCTACGTAGGCATTTCAGGTTAAAACTTGAGACTCTAGTCCAATTTTATAATTTTGCAATTTTTACATTTTCATCCATCTATCCATACATTACTCATATATATCATACTTGTGATTTATATTTGCATTTTATCTAATAAATATTATAGTTTCATTATAACGATCAATATCTCGATAAGCGCATACATCATATTTTTTAATTATAATTTTTTGGGAACATTCCTTTGGATGACGTCACTCTATCTTTTCCATGATATGAGTTGGGCAATTCTGATCTCCATTTATATATACACGCATACATACTTCACAGAGAAATTAAGGAAAATAGTAACATATGCCCATGAGAGACCGAAAGGGATGGATGAGTGCCTAATACCTTCCGATTCCGTAACTTAGCCCTCTAACCTCTGAAATATTGGTTTCATAATCATCAGTTTGTCTTTGATGCCACTCGCTTGAGGCAAAGACATTTTCTTTTGCCTATTTTGTGCAAAATAGGCTGGCGAATCAATCTCTTTACATCACCCCATAGTGACGACGACTGAAGCGCTCGTAGGAAAAAGGGTGCGAGACCCGGGAACCCCCCAAGATGGGAGGAAAGAGTCAAAGGAAAGGATGGCCACAGTGGTGACTCTGCTGGGGACAATACTTATCTTAATATGGCTAAATTTTGTTTGCATGGGTGTTACATTTTCTACTTGTGTATGTATGTTCCATTTTCTCCTCTATTATTTCTTGCATATATCTACCTCATGCTTATATCACTCCTCACTCATACACTTATAGATACTCCCCATGTACACTTCACACTACTTACACATAGGATCACTTATACTCACATGTTGCACACACCACTTAGAACACCCATGCTTATGTGTCACTGGCACACACCTCCACGTATCACACTTGTATATATTCATGCTCACTCTCACTTATCACACACCAAGTGTAATTGATCCATGCTTAGGTTCACTATCACACACTTACTCATAGATATTCACACATCACTCACTCTCATAATCCATGCTTAGTGTAATCTTCATGCTCCATGCTAGATTTACTTTTTTATGATACTTGTTGATAATCACCCAAAAGTATTTAATTTATGCCCCAAATATGTGCATTTTAGTCACTCGTTCGTAATAAATTGAACTTATATTTGTATTTATCTATATTGCAGGTCAATAGATAGTCGCAACATAAAATAGTACTAAATCAAGTCAATTGCGACAAAGTAGCGGTCAAATGCGTTAAATGAAGAAAATCAAAGCGACCGTGAAGTCAGAAGTCCTGTTTGAGCTTGTCCCGATGAGTTCCGATGACCTAAGACCAGTCCCGTACCAAACATAAATCTAAACTGAGCCCAAACCATCACCCGAGCCTCGTGTGTGTTTAGTTTGTAATTTTGTTATTTTTTAGATTTTTATTTGAGTCATATATACTTTTTAGGATTTTTTATATTTTATTTGCATGCGTATAGTTGTAAATATTATGGTACTTTACTGTGTGTCGAGTGTTTTATATTTTTATGTAAACATAATAGGTGTGTATAATTTATTAGATTTTCTTTATTTTATTTTATTTGTTTTTTTTAGTTTTTGTTATTTTATTTGAGTCTTTTATTAGTTTATAGGTTAGGATTTAATTTTTAGTTTTAATAGAATTTATTAACTTATTTTTTTTTTATATTTTTTTTATTGAGTCGTAAATATATATTTTAACTAGCATGTAGGCCACGCGATGCGTGGCCGAAAATCAAAATCAATTCATTAGAACCCAATCATTTGCATTCGTACGTTAACATTAGTTTATAATCAAAATAAAAATTTCAAATTACAAACCCTCAAAAAGTAACGCAAGCAATTATGCAATAACAACTCATTACTAAAAAGATAAACATAATGCAAATCTCTAAAAACAATATATCCAATCCACTAAAAGAGATAAGCATATTGCAAATACCTCAATAGCATCAAAGAAAAAATGTCGAATGTGGGAATCCTCCACCACAAATCGCAAATCCCTAGAACCAAATAAATAATAACAAATAAACATTAATAGCAATAAAATAGAGAAAATCGAATCATAATATTTCATTACTAAAAAGAGAATCCAATTTAGGGTTATAATTTGGGAAAATACATTAACACCTAACAAAATATTTGGATGCCTACATATACAAATTAGTTACAGTTAGTATAATATTTTTGGATACCTACATATAATATTTTTTTAATGGGAAATAAGAAATCTAAAGAATTGAAATTAAAAAGAAATTAGAAGCAAAAATGCAATGGAATGGTTTTGAAAAAAAAAAGATAAACAAAGAACAACTAAGAGCCATTTTACCTGTCAAAGTCAAAATGCAATGTTTTTCAACCAAATAAAAATTATAGCCATAAAATCCATTTTGTAAAGGAGTGAGTGAGAGAGTTATACCTGTGGTGCTAATTCATAATTTGAATGGTTAAGAGTTAGCAAGAGAACAAATATAAGACGAAATCTTATTTAGAGATCGAAATGAACCAACAAAATATCACAAGGGAGTGGGAGTGCAACAAATTGGATAGAGGCACAAAACCCTATCGAGAAAAATTATAGAAATAAAGTGTAGCTACAAAAAATGAAAAGAATTTGTTATAACCATACAAAACCCAGAATTGAAACCCTAAAATTAAAAGCCCTAGAATATAGATTAAAAGAGCTTAAAACCATACATTTAAGATTGAAAAACTAAAAATAGGGTATCAAATGTGGAGACCTGAAAATGGAGTATCAACTCCGATTTAAGACTTAATGATATTTAATATACTTGTCACATGTAAACCTTACAAGATTTGGGACTGTAATTTATAGATTAGATTAGATATTAAATAAGGCGGGTGGTAGCAAGGTTACATGGACAAAAGTATCCGTAGTGCAGAATAGGATATTCCATCACATGTCTTACCAGCTTTGTCTCTGTTCTACTTCCACAACCCAGATCTCAACGTCAGCACTTTTCCCTGCTACAACAGTACAACCCTCAGTGAAATTTAATACATAAATAAACATAATAAGGTATATATATATATATATATATATATATATATATATATATATATATATATATATATATATATATATATATATTGAAAA
Source organism: Sambucus nigra (assembly GCA_949130495.1). Taxonomy (NCBI): domain Eukaryota; kingdom Viridiplantae; phylum Streptophyta; class Magnoliopsida; order Dipsacales; family Adoxaceae; genus Sambucus; species Sambucus nigra. The sequence goes on from OX422220.1 coordinate 304,826,082, forward strand.
ATCTTATGAAATATAGTGTTTATAGGGTTTAAGAGATGCAGAGGTCGGATGAGAAGGTGGTTGCCGTGATCATGGTGGGTGTACCCACTAAAGGTATCAACTTTCTGCCCACCCATTTCATTTTTTCAATTGTTGTTTGTTTCCTTACTACTTCAAATTTTGTAGGTACCAGATTTCGGTCTCTTTCCTTCAATACTCCCAACCCTCTATTTCCTCTTACTGTGGAGAACATCAAGTGGAGTGATTGGGAATTGTTTACTTTTTCACTTGTTTCACTCCGTCCCTACCTCCTTTTACATCCAAAATATCACCAGTAAAAGGTACAACTGTAGTTAGTGGTAGTCCACCACACAACACAAAGAAGCTGGTCAAAAAGATTCATTTCCCTTCATGTTCTTAAACATGTCCTCCTCCACCTCCTGTCCCTTCATTTTCATTTTCTCCCTCCTCTCTCTACAAATTTCCCCACACCCGCATATATCTGTTTTCAATAACACGATTCTAAAACAATTTCCTCACTTGGCATCTTCTTTATCAAACCAACACAAATTTTGAATCTTTCTTTTTTTCTATATTTGTACTTTAAAACACACATAGATCTTCATCCAGTAGAGGCAGATGGTTCATATATTAAAGGGTAGAAGAGTAAGATGAAGAGGAAGATAAGAGGAAGAGGTTGTATATCATATTTCAATGCAGGTCTTGGAAAACTAAAAATTGGGGACATGAAAATGGTGTATCTACTCAAACTTAATGATATTTAATATTTGCCATGTGTCCTCCTCATATGAATCGAGTCAATAATTTTTATATAATTATATTAATTAATTATTTAAGTTGGTGCAAATTAACCACACGTTGACACTAAACTCACCTTAGTACACTCCACCACACCACACCACACCACACCTTCAGCCAAGTACTCACATCTCATTTCAAAAATCAAGAAAAAGAAATCAGATTTTTTTATTCCTCTCTCATCTTTCCAACCATATTTTTCTCCCTTTCCTAACCTCCATAACTATAGCTCCATTTACCCACCTGCCATCGACCACCCTGTCCAAACTTTAAAACCCAGCTTGACCCACACCGACGCCTGAACCAGCCTGCTCCGACCCATTACACCTCTTCTACCTATATCCATCTCTATACCCGTAAACCCACAACCTCTGCTACTATGATTCGAAACCCGAACTAATCCTTAGTAGCCCATACCCGGTTCAAACACCTGACCATTACTGGACCTTTAACCTAATCCGGCTATACTCCCTCCATGAAACCGGGCAGAAGCACCTTGAAAACTCCGCAAACCTTTAACCCTCTCTCACTCGAACCCTTGCTGCTCCCATACCCGCAAACCTCCAACCCATTTGAAAAATCCCCCAGACCCGAAACCAACAACCCAATGACTCGACACACATTAAAATAGAAACCCGCAACTATTTAGATTCATTCAAACGTTCCAACTCTACCTCATCCCAACCTCAAATAAACCCACGCGAATTAAATTCCTCCCAAATCCCCTTTGTCTTGCTAAATCATTTCCCACAAAATCTTCCAAAATGAACCAAATCATGGGCTTATCTCTACTATCTAAAAAGAGGGAACTTCCTCTTCAATTGTTAGAAGACTAAACTATCCTCATTAAATTTAAAATTCCTATTATACCCTTAATAATAGTCAACATATCTCTCCCCAATTCATTAGCTCCCATGAAATACCCAGGTTCATTGCATCACATCTTTCTCATATTCATTCACACATACCAAGCAACCTAATACATTCATGTTCTAACCCTAGAAATCCAGATTCAGTTGCCTCAAATTTCATTCTCCAATTCACTCACATTCATTCATCCCATCTCTCTCATATTCATTCACGCATATCAACCATCAAAATACATTCATCTTCCAACCCTAGAAATTCATCTTTACAAATGGAAGCTCGAACAACTATTTAATTGAAAGTCCATCATTTCTTTGCTTCGTTGCTATCATTTCTTCTACCAAAATCAAGGTCAATACTCTTAATTCCGTCTATAATTTTTTATTATGTCAGCAAAGTATGCATTTATTAATTTGAAGATGAAGACAATTACATAAATTTTATAATTATATATATCTCATTGAAGAATTTTGCCTCTCGTTTGAAGATTAAGACAATTACATAAATTTTATAATTATAATTATATAGATTAGGAAGAATTTTGTCTCCCATTTTCATTTTTTTCATGTTTTTAGAGATGTGTACTTGTTACATACTCTAAATTAAATGTTAATTTTAAAAAAATTATATACATTCACATATGCCTACTGTTTTAAATGTTAATAATTTGAAAATTATGCATACTGATATAAACTTTTTCAGTACTAAAGATTGTGCTTATTTTTCATGATTTTCTTCTAATTACGGAAATTTCACTCATGATAAATTTTTTTTATTAGTTTCGTAAGGTGGAAGTTCAGTACTACAATAGTTGATGACACTAAGACAAGTACTTAATTTATGGTTTATTGTCATTCTTATATAATTTCTAATTACGGAAATTTCACTCATGGTAATAAATTTTTTTATTATTTTCAAAAGGTGGAAGTTCAATATTTCGGTACTTTAGATGAGACAAGTACTTAAATTTATGGAATATTATCAATCTTATATAATTTCTAATTACGGAAATTTCACTCATGATAACAATTTATTTTTTTTGTAAGGTGAAAGTTCACTACTGCATACATTAGTTGATGACACTAAGACAACTATGTACTTTTTGGGTTTATTGTCATTCTTATATAATACGATGTTCCTACTCTTTACAAGTATGTTAACAGTAGTAGGAATGTAATTTGATAGTTTGTAAGAAATTGTTATCATTTCACTCTTTCGTAAGTAATTGTTAATTGAAATCTTGTAGGATTTTTTAACATTGGTGGTACACGCTCGAATTGTGAATCTGAGAGTGAAGGAATTTCACTTTTGTTTACGCGGTATGTGAAGTACTTAATACCATATTGAAACTGTTTCGTATAATTTATATTCGAGATGGTAATATATTCCGTTTGAATTTATTTAGGATATTGTCAATATTTCTTGTAGAAGCTTGGACTTTCAATCTCATAGTAAAGAAATCTCAATTTTATTTACGAGGTAATTGCAATTGATTAATGTATGATTGCGAATTTACTTATCTTTTTTTATTTAATTTACCGGCCATTATGAAAGCAATTGAAGAAATATGTAGATGAGCTAAAAAATTTGCATACGTTTTACAATTTCTAATTTCTAGCTTTTTTTTCTTTGTCATGGAAAAGAAAAAAAATTAAAGAGTTAGGAAACAAATTACATCATATCAATTGAATTATATGAAACACAAACTACGCATGTATAATAAATTATAGAGTAGAACCAAGTAGATACTCAAATCTTTATAAACTAACGAATAACATAATCATTTAGATAAACAAAATTAAGTCATTGCATTATACATATTTAACTTTTTGATACCATGATGAATGAAACAACCTATAAACCAAAAGAATCAAAGACTCTGATGATTCATTATTTGATGGGATTTTTTGGAGCAATTGGTACTTAGTGAGTGGAATTTTGGGACCACTAATTTTAAAATGACTTTGATGCAAAAACTTACGTATTCATTCATAATTTGTTTTTATATTAGCCGAATATATGTTTTTTAACCTACATTTTTCAAAATATTTTCATTATATTTTTTTAACCTAAACATACGTATTCATGTCTTTAATGCCATTTATTTGACATGTCATCAAGCTATAATTAGGTTTTATTATTGTTGTTGTATTGACTTTGAAATATGTATAGGGTGATAGGAAAAAGAATAAAGATACTAATCTACTTGAAAAATTCAGAATAAAATTATAGACATTCCCTACATTAAATTCATTCTTCTTGGAGTCTTAATTTAAGATGGATCTCCGGCCTATAGGTGAACTATCAATATAGTAGTTGACTCCAAGGATATGTTACTGGTATTAGGGGAGTGAAACGAAGTACAAATTTCTTGCATTCCCTATCAAATAGTATTTAGGACCAATTGGAAACTAATTGACGAAAAGCTGATCTATATAAGATTGTCTTATGTTCCCACAAACGAAAAAGAAAGGTTTACCACTGTTGTTTTATGGGCTAGAATAGGCATTCACTTCCTTGTCCTAAGCCAAATAATTGAGAGAGTTTTTCTTATACAGGATTCGGTAAAATAATGTGTCATTGACTAGATGATAGTAGACAAAATCCATCATAGGTCATAAACAACTATTGTAACATAAATGTGATGAATCACATTCATTAAAATTTTGTACTTTATCAGAAATGTTTAATGAGGTGAGCCTAAGCCATGATTCAGTCTGCCGCCTACGCCTGCAAGTCATATGCCTTAATGAAGGAGCCTTGCCCGAGTTGAGCTGAATCGCAACATATGAAGCTTTCTTAGACCTGGGTCTGGGCAAACCTTGGACAAATTCAATACTGCATCAGTTTTCCCCTGGTTTGAGATCACTATTTAATCTTATATACTCCACCTTTTATTTATTATATGGACAAATGAAGAAAGAAATGAAAGCTTGATCTTCTTCACCTTAGTTTTAAAAAATCTTTAAATGAAGAAATAAATCCCAACCAACATTCCACGAAGTTTAGCTTGATTAGTATGAATTCAGTCTATAATTTATGGCTGCAATTAATAATAACTTTACTAAATTAACTTAAGAAATATGTTATTATAGTTTTATATAAATCAATGTAACATGTAGTTTCCCATTGTTCATATCTGTACTTATTGTGTTGGAATACTCAACTAGTTTATGAGCATTCAAAGTTGGGTTTATAGGGTCAATGTCGACTGCTTTATTCCCATTAGTTTTTTTTTTGTATTCGATCAGATTTTGATTCTATAACATTAGCCTCCAACTGTTTGAGGATGACAGTGCTCAATATAAGCGAAATTTCTCCTTCTTCTATTAAAATGGAGATAACATCCACTGAATTTGGATCTGTTGTGGCTCCATTATGTCAATCAGTAGTTGTAGATGTTACTGTTTGGTTCATGGATGTCACTACTACATTTAGTAACAATTATAGTAACAAACATTCTCCACCTATCATATAACGGACATTTGGGACTACGTTCACTGCCCATGCCTTTACTCTTTTACAATTTTATCCTCTTTGAAGCTAATATTTAGAACTTGAAACAACTAAATCAACATACTTTGAACAGTAAGGTATGCTAATAGTAGTATACAAGAAAACAAAACAATTAAGAATATTGAAGAAACATAAGTTGTCCTCTAGAGTTCCTTTGACCACTTCATTGGGGACTCAATTTCATTATTAAGATTTGGTGAAATAGTATCTACTGAAGTGTTTGGGGGGAACTCCCAAACACATCTGATAAATATACATACTTCTAAGCATGATGAGATTATTGGTAGCGATCTACCTAATCAATCTGCCTACAATAAAGATTTTAAGTCTTATATTTATAGGATAACTACATTTATTTACTTTAATATGTATAATGAATATTAAATTGTAATTTCAGTTCCATATTTTTTTGTTAATGACAACATAATCATAATTTTATTTATGATCTTTCTTGCAATACACCAATTGTCACACGGATAATTTGTTTTTTGAAATTCTCCGGTGAGGCACCAAGTTTTTCCCACAAAACCTGATCAGCCAATCAATACACGAAGTTCACTACAATAACCTTCTTTTAACACGATTATAGCAAGATAGCAAACCAAATCACAATATAATAGGCACACGCACACAAGACACAAAATTAAAGAAACTCAACTCCTAACCTTTTGTCACACGGATAATTTTTTTTTAAATTCTCCGGTGAGCCACCAAGTTTTTCCCACAAAACTTGATTAGCCAACCAACACACGAGATTCACTTTTTTTTTACTTTCTCTAGACCCTTTATGCTGGCCGTATTATCCGCATTGAATGGAAGATCTTTTAAAGTGTTAACGGTTTGTCATTTCTCATTGAGTTCCATGTACATGAATTTTCTCTTTCGTTGACTCCACTGGCTCAACTTATTTCAACACTACTTTATTTTATCCCCGATTGCCCTGGAAGTTACCCCCCCCACACACAAAAAAACATATTGTTTCTACTATATTTTGACAATTTTTCTCTTTGGCCTACCATGCTTCATATCTAATAGACTCGTGTCTCCTATTCATTATATTTGGCTCTTCATTCTACTCTCAGAACTGAACTGCAATAGGAATGGTTTGAATCGTGTTTATTTATACGATACACAACAACATTTGATAACATCAAACTCCATTCTTGATTTGCAAACATTCTACCAAGTCTTTACTCCACCCAATCCCCATTTTTCACCCCCCTATACCATGTAAATTCGTAGCCTTAAAACCGAGTTCAATTAGTTTACATATGTCAATCGCCTATCTAAAATTGTGAACATGTCAATTTGGTAGAATGGTTGTTCCTGTTTTTTCTATGTTTGACAGAATTTCATTAACACTCCCCCCACCTACCCCCACCCCCACATACACACATGCCACGACTAAGAAACGACCTCGGACTATCATGACTTAAATTAATCAATAATTTTTTATTCCTCCTTGCGTCGCTGAACCTCGAGTACTCCATAAAATCCCGTGATTCTCCATGACTGCCATTACAGAGAACATTTTTAATACATATGTTTTTCTCGGACATTTTTAAAACTCATTATTTTATCTTATTTCTAATTATCACCCATACAGATGTGTTGTTTACTTAACTTTGTTACCTATGCATAGATTGTTGTAGGATTTATGCTCTACATAAAAAATTTGGAAATTGCCAGATTCATATTCATTTATTCAAAACCTCAAATCAAATATCTGGAATCAGCCACACGTGCAACGCACGTGGGCACAACTAGTAATAAGAAATGAGCAACTCATTTTTAAAAGAACTCTCACACAAAAAAGAGACAAGCCAGTGTAAATTTTGTATAGTTTAAGAAAATAAAAAAATCAGAAAAAATATAAAAAAAATTGTTTAGTTTAGAACAATTTTTAGGTTTAGTTTTTATTTTCATTTTTGTAATTAAGTGTTGATATTGTGAACACGTGAACGCATATCAAGAAGCATTTCAAGAACGTAATTCGACAGAAAAATTTGCGTATCGTATTTCTTTTTCTCGTTTCATTTTATATTATTCTTGATACATATTTGATAGTTATTTTATGTTATAACATTCTCTAACATGGGAATGTTTGGGTAAACACTCCATTCAAGGGGTGGTACAAAACTGCGTAGGATGTTAATTTAATTAAGTAATTTTGTCCATTGTCATATTTCTAGGAGAATTAAGTTTTAATTGTCACAAATTAATTTACGTATCGAGAGATAGTAAATTAATTTTGTTTTAATTTGATTTTGAAATTGAACTAGAGATAGGTTTTTCCACATTAGAATAGGTTCATAAATTTTTTTTGGTTTAGTTTTTAATTTTTTTAATTATAATAAGTGGATATTTGTGGAAGAATTTGGACGCACTTCAATTCGACAGGGAAATATTGCGTATTGTATTTCTATCTCCTTATATTTATGTGACACTGTTCTAAAAAACCCGCCTAGGCTTAAGGCTTGGGAGAAACGCCTCGCCTTACGCTTTTCACGCCTTATTCTTGGTAAAACCCTTAAGGCGCACTTTTTTTCTAAAGACAACAATACTTTAGTGAAACGATGTCGCCTTTTAAAGAATTTGTTTACAAATCGGACCATTATCTCATCCAAAATAATCAAATAGTATTTTAATTTGCATATATTCAGACATATTTTTATGATATGTGCAATATTTGTATTTTAATATCCTTGTTATGGTTAAAAAATATTAAAATATATTAAGAAGGCCTAAACGCCTTTTCACGCCTTTTTACGCCTAGGCCCGCCTAGGCTTCTAAGGCTTAAGGTTTGGCCTCCACGCCTCAATCACGCCCCGCGTTTTTTAGAACCTTTATGTCCATATTTTCTTGAATGCTCTTTATGTTCTAATATGAGAATGTTAGGTATGATGTTAAATTAATTAAATAATTTATTTAATTGCTATATTTCTAGGTTAATTAATTTAGAATTGTCACACATTAATTTATGTAACGAGAGTTAGTAAATTAATTTTAAAAGTTAATATTTGATTTTGAAAATAAAATTAAGGATAGATTTTTCCTAAAATTAAATATTAATTCGGTGTTGAAATTCGAGAATGCATACAATGTTTATTAAATGGATCTTAGCGGGTGGTTTATTAAAATGAGTATAAATTGTAATTTTCAAAGTGTGACATTTTTTAAATTAGTTTTCTGAAAACGAATATTATTCAATCTATAATTGTAACGAGAATTAAATTATGAATTTCATATTATCTCGAAATATTTCAATTCAATAAATTAAGAAATTAAAATAATTGATCACGCAGTGTAATCCCATCTCTTGTACCTTCTCACATTTATCACGCTCAGTTACATTTTATTTTTAGTTATTTAATCACTTCATATTTTTAGCATTAATTAGTCAATTCTCCATTGCTTTATTTTTTAAAAATTTATAAAAAAATTAATAATAAAAAGATTTTAATAAAAAATTAAAATCGCAAGCATTCATGTTATTTGTTTCATCTTGAAAGTTGGATTGATATCCGTATTTACCACAATACGAGTTGTTTAACAAGTTTTGTAGGTATTCAAGGGATTTTGAGAGTGGACTTTTGAAGACAACGACTGATGTACAAAAAGCAGAGTTATCACTTGAACATTCTTTCGTATTAGTATAGTACTCATCATGCCAAATAAAATACTCTTCTCCATAATATACTAATCAAGAATCATGCATTTTGTACACTACATCACCAAAGAGCATGACTATTGACCAAATTTTGTAGTCCAAATCAAAAGGGTGATTTGTCCGAGCTACTCGATGCTTTGAAATAATAATAATAATAATAATAATAATAATAATAACAACAACAACAACAATAGTAATAGTAATAGTAATAGTAATAGTAATAGTAATAGTAATAGTAATAGTAATAATAATAGTAATAATAATAATCATAATAATAATCATAATAATAATAATGAGACTCTTCTCTCATTTTCCCCTCATTCCTTACCAGAAGTGTCAAAAACATTTTCCCTCCTCTTTTTATCAAAATGCCAAAAATATTTTCTTTCCTTTTATCATAAATGTCAAAAGACATTTTTTCCTCATTTTGTCAAAAATATACCAAAAATATTTTATCCTCCCCTTTCCAAAAAATTGTCAAAAACATTTTCCTCCTTTTTCAATAATAAAAGTTTTCCCCTCATCTCTCAAAAATAAATTCGAATAATTTTCCTTCTCAAGTCAATCGCATACTTGACCCTTGGCCTGACTCCCTATTGGCTTCGGTCTTCTGTTGAACAACCCTGAAGCTCCGTCAATTCTCTCGCTACTTCCTCCAAGTCTGAAATCCACCTTCACCTGCTTTCTATGGAGAACACATACCAAGTACCGAATGTGTAGCCTGATTTGATGATGTTTCTAGCCCAACTTACTGCCTAGATTGACAACCGTCAAACTGCGGTGCATGAGATGCAGAGAAATCGAGTCCTTAGTCCTAAAGAGCCCGAGTTCCTCTTCACTCATGCTATGCGTCTGCCCGCATTTGAGCCTATTTGGGTACCGGAAGAATATCTGCACACTTGTAACACCCCGCCTAATTAAATACCGGGTGATCAGTCCTTTATTAAATTAAAAATCAAGGTGAATGGTATGGTTCATTCTTAGCATCACTGTCGAAAATATTTTTTTTCCATTTTAATCACCCTCTAATTAATTAATCTAAGTGTCAAAATATTTTAAAATATTATTTCTTTTATTAAATTCCATCGTAAAACCTTTTTAAATATAAACCGGTTTAAGAATAACAAAAATGCTAAGGATATCAATCATCCCAAAGAAACATGCTAACTAGATTATTCAAACCAAGTCGATATCCATAAGTTTAATCAACATGACATGAAATAACTCCCAAATGAGTACTGAATACTGAAAGCATAAATAAATACAAAATCTCTAATAAGTCTAAGCGAAAATAGAAAATCGGGTGACACATATCCTAGCTATGAAGAACTAAATCAAGGACTGAATCAATGAAGAGGTCGTCTACTGCAAGGGCCTACAACTCCCATATAAGCTGCAACACGTCCCATCCAAAGAACCTACGCCTGACGCCCCCAATGGATGGGCACCTGTAATATATACATATATATATATATATATATATATATATATATATATATATATATACAAGAGAGAGAAAATGACAGGAAATGGGTCAGAGCCCGAGTGTAAAATAGTTTTAAAATGGTTTAGCAAGTATTTAAAATGCTTACTAGCTAATATGAACACCAGGTTAGTACACGACACTCCCTTGAGAATTCTCACCTCTCATCTAGTGTGCGCGTCTATCGTACTGCTAAAATAACTCATAAGTCTAACTCTATACTTCTCCCATAAGTTTTTATTCGCAAGGTCAAAAGTCTAAGATTAAATTAAGATAACATCTTATGAAAAGTTATTTAAGCCAATTATGTACTCCTCAATACTGTTGTGAAGTTTCGACTACTTACTATGATTTGGAGCATTTATTCGATTACTTATCTACTTATACGCACAGTAGAAGAATTTCATATATACGTATATATTTTAATCACTCATATAATATATATACTATCGGTACCCCACGTAAAAACTATGGTGCTGGCATACTCTGCTATCAAGTCCCCATATCTCTCGTACCAAGGGAAATACTAGTTCGGAATCACTCTCGAACTGTATTAACACAAAACGCACAAAATGGAGGCGAAGCATAGTTCCAAGTCATTAAGAGGTCAGCACATACCCGCATGTCTCTTAGGACCGTCTGACTATCATTCTCAGATAGCCTGTACCAAGGAATCCTTTGTTCCAGGGTACGAGTCAATATCCCCCATAAAGGTTCCATCGAGATAAGACTATCCTAGCGCGGTAACCTCCGTGATAGCAAGTAGTGCGGGTATGATTATACACAGATACAACATTATATATACACACATGCACTCGGTTATATATATAATTACATATTTTAAACAGGTTCACTCACGACCTATAGCAATATTTTACCGTACGTAGTATAATTTACCCAATTCTTACGCATAAATAACTCATCTCTTTTTATTCTCAATTATAATCATTTCATAATTACTTCTCGTCCCTAGAAGTGTTTTCTCTTCCTAAAGATAAATTCAGTAGGTATACTCTCACTCCCATGCTGGTCTAAGTTTTTTTTCTTGGATTCCTCAACACCTGACTTAACGTACAAATGATTTCTAAAAAATGACATACCCCCATTATCCCACGATTTTATCTCATATAAAATCACATTCACCGGAACCTACTTAGACCCTACTGGTCCTCTACATGACCCATTTTAATCTTTGAATGATATACAAAAGGATCCTACATATTTTAACCAATTTAATTAAAAAGGGGAAAAGTATTTAATCTCCAGGAGGGGTCGATCGATCGACATTCTTGAGTCGATCGATTGATCGAGAAGTTCTTGCCCAGATTCTACTAATCCAACCTACGGGCCTCATCCATAAAACTTCTCCAAAAAACCATTAACGAATTCCAATATCCCAAACAATTAAACCAAGAGTTATGTCAACCTATCTACATGATTTTCTACTTAAAACATGTATGAATTCATCAAAGACATCGAATTAAAGGGGCCCTCCAGTGGTGCCGGTTAGGCCTAAAAATCGCCTTTCGGGTACACTTTTTTGACTATCTCGACCCTTCGGGATACATTGGTGCACTCAAAATGACCATACGAGAGACTTATAATTTATTCACTTTTATTATAATAATATAGTCCCGACACGACACATGCGCGTCTCGACTTAATTTCCATAATAGTCGTATTGTTCACTCGTGACAATTTTTATAAATTCAATTCTATATATTACTTTACTCAATAAGTAATATTCAACAAATTTCCAATAATTACTAACTCTCGTCAAGCTAGTACATATTTAAATTAAACTCCGGATTAATATTAAATTAATTTATCTCAATTAAATTTAATAAATCCCTAATTTTTAAAAGCCATAAAAATATGGGGTATTACAACACTCCACTTGTCCCTCCTGCCAATGGGCCACCATCTTCTCAGCTCCCTATGCCGAATCTTGCCCAGCCAGGGGCTAACCTGTCTGTTCCCGCCAATCTGAAGGATGAAGAGTTGTACAAGGTAAAGGAGGACATTAAGCTGTTGACCAAGAAGTTTGATTAAGTCCAAGTCTTTGGAAACTACATGAAATACACCCATATGTCTCCCTACCCTAAAGCAAGGCTACCGAAAAAGTTCAAGATGCCCAATATTGAGAAGTTCCGAGTAGAGGGCCCCTAATTATTCATCTTTGAAGTTACCATCGAGCCATGACTCTCTAAGGTGCCTCTGAGGAAATAATGGCCCAAATATTCCAATAGACTTTAAAGGACAACGCTTTTTGTTGGTTCCAATCCCTCTAGGAATCTAGAATTCGCAGTTAGGAGGATGTTGCCTGTGAATTCATATCGCAGTACAAATACAATGAGGAGTTAGAGGTTACAAGCCGTGATTTAGAACTTCTGAAGCATAATCCTACGAAAAGTGTCAGTAATTTCATAGCAAGGTGGAGAGAGAAAGCAGCCACGATGACCAACAGGCCTTCCGAAGGGGAGCAAGTCAGTATTGTGAAGAAGAACTTCTTACCCCATGTCTGAGAAATGATGGGAGGATAGTATTACCCCCATTTCCGAGCCCTCTGAGAAGCAGGAGTGGAGATCGAAGAAATTCTTGCCTAGACAGAAGCTGAGCCAAAGAAAGTATTCAAATAGTTCACTCCCTGAAAGTATGAGAAGCCAGCCAATACCACAGTTTTGACCATCAATAACATCTCTCAGCCTATCACTTCATGGGCACTAGAAAGCCACCCTAATCGAGTAAAAAAAAAATGCACCGAGCTTCATGCTCCCCTCTCCAAAGTCTACCACGCCCTTTTAAGTCGAAATCTCATCAGGCCATTGGACCCTCATTCATTACCAAACCCACTTCCCAAAAATTTCAAACCCGATGCCCATTGTGATTTCCACTAGTCCACTGGCCATACCACTAAGGTCTGATTGACCGGGGTACCACGCCCCACCAACCAATCCTCGCTCACAATCCACTCCCAAATCATACAAATGCTATCTTCCTTGCAAATGATCCATAATTTAACCCATCTAACCAAATTGTGCCTAGTAAATCCCCCATTATACCCGAATGTTCCCCTAAACCACTCAAAGTTTACCAATATTTTCTCTTACACCCTACCTGCTTTGCTGACCAGGCCCTGCCACTTATTATAAGAGCACGCATTGCTGTTTGTACTTATTTCAGGGGAAAAGATATAGAATTGCTAGCGGTACTGAACCAACTCCCAGAGTGTGGGCAACACACTGGTCTTGGAAGCTCGAAAGTGGGATCGAGAGTCAGATAATTGCATAGTACCAGTCGATAAAGTCAGTTTAAGTGATGTAGTCCGGATCATGGCAGGCTTATTCTAACACGACCGATGATATTTATAGTATATCCGAGCTACTGGATGCTTTGAAACTATAGGGTGATTGGTCCCTTCACTTGTGAATCTCCCTATTGAGTGGGGGGATCTATACGAAGAGGACGTTGAGGTTATAGAATGCATTCACTTCTCGTGGAAGGATGACATCGCTACCACTAGATAAGGGGACAAATTTGATAGTTCATATGACGAGAAAAGCCAAGAAAAGACTAGCCCAATGATCAGTGTATGCGGGATGTTATCGTTTGAAGATATGTTAGGAGAGATCAACAAAGTGACCGAATAACCCGAGATAGATGAAAAAATATGATTTTTATTTTCCCCCTCTTCTATGAACCATATGACTAGATCTGGGTGGCACTACCAGGTTTCAAACCCTCAATCGGCATCGGTAGATAAAGGAAAAAGTATTGTCGAGAAACTCCCCATGCTAAAAATAACCATCGAGGAGAGCAAGATCCTCGACCAGTTTAAGAAAACTAAGGCTAACATTATTCTATGGGGACTCTTTATGTCGTTACAACTTCACCAAATACCTTGATTAAACTAATTACTGGGCCCACAGTCCCTCCTTCTACCACTCCGGAAGAATCCATAAACTTGGTCAGGTCTCTAACCTCCACTAGAATGATTTCCTTCTCCGAGGAAGAAATTCCTAAGTTTGGTCCAAATCACAACCATGCTCTCAATATCTCTGTCAAGGTCATGGGAAAGATAGTACCGCTTTCACTTGTCGACAACAGGTCAACACTTAATTTTTGTCTATTAAGAATCCTCAACTTCTTGGGACTAAAAGTAAGCGACCTTGCTCCAACTTTCGCCGCGGTGCGTGCTTATGACGATACTCGCTGGGAAGTAATGGGATCCATAAAACTTATAATAGGGTCTGGCCCTATAAATCCCGTCACTGAATTCCTTTTCATCGACATACCGACTTGTTTCAACTTGTTGCTTGGCTGACTCTGGCTTCACAACATCAAAGGGGTATCTTCCTCTCTCCATCAGAAACTGAAGTTTTTTTTACTAATGGGCAGTTTATCACCATTTTGGGTGACGATGATAATACCGATAATGCGAACACCAGTAACCCGATACCAGAGATACAACATGGGGAGAATGATATGCTTTGGTCTGGATTTCGAGTCAAACTAATACCACTCCCAACAGGGGATGAGTTCAAAGATAGAGTCTATCCGGAGCACAACCCTCACGGTAATGTCAACGTGATACAGATATTCAAGAATATGCACTTTATGCCCAGATTGGGGTTAGGACAAAGACAATATGGAATACTGGAACCTATAGTGGTGAAGAAGGCCTTTTCTCCATGTGTCATGGGTTATCAACCTTCATCAGAGAACTCAAATTCTTCGCCAACCTCGGTTGAAAATAAATTAGAAAGTGCCAAGACTGTTTCAGGGAATTCCTTGAATGGAAGATTCGCCAAAGAGGATGAATATTTTACCTTTTGTGGTTTTCCCGAACCATGGTATGATCATGTGGAAAAGAAGATAAAGCTAGGAATGGAAATCTTCTTCCGATATAGCTACTCCTGGGCCGAAAGTTCCCAGCATCATGTACAACCTTTTGTTGAGAAGACTACAATTGTTATCGAGGATTTCGAGGGAAATGACTCCGAGGATTCATTCAATCTATCGACACTGGGGCTGACATTATTTATGATCTATTCAAGCTCTATATCATCGGATCCGTCCAACCTAATCAAGACTGCTGATGCACCCCTCCTCAACTTGAATGTTATACCAGTTCCACTTGCTGAAATACAACCCAACCCAGATGTTTATCTTATTTTTTCTTCTGTTGTTCCTCTCTGTTCTGATTACAATGTAATCGAGACATCCTTTGATGTGGTTCTCAACACTATTTTTCCCAATAATGAAATAAATGAAGATTCTGATTATCTTGTTGTGCCTTACATTAATTATCTTGATTCTAATCAAACTCTTGATGATGGTGATTTTGCAAACGAATAATTCTTAACTGATCTTAATAAGGTTAATAACAAACAACATAATCGCATTCAAATTAATTAAGATAAAACTATTATTATCAATCTCGATTCTAGTAGCCAACTTCATAAGATTAGGATAGGGTCTACCCTTGATGAACATGAATGTGCGCAACTCAAAGAACTACTGAAGAAATTTGTGGAGGTTTTCACATGGTCCTACGATGACATGCTCGACATTGATCCCGATATTGCCTAACATGGGAGTCTAACACTCCTAGAATGTAAGCCAATCAAACAGAAGCTGTGAAAGCTTTGCACCAAATGGTCGCTCAAGGTTAAGTAAGAAGTGGTTAAACAGTTGAACGTTGGAATTATCCGAGTGATTGAATATTCCACATGGCTAGATAACATTGTATCTGTACCAGAATCAGGAGGAAAGGTTCGCATGTGCGCTGATTACTAAGATTTGAATATGGCTTCTCCAAAGGATGATTACCTGCTGCCCAATATCGACATGATTATGGACAATAGGTCCAGTTACGCTATTAAGTCATTCATTGATAGATTTTTCATATACAATTAGATTAAGATGCACCCTTATCGTGAAGAAAAATCGCATTCATCACCCCTTGGGGAACTTTTTGTTACACTGTTATGCCATTTGGTCTAAAAAAATGCAGGGGCTACCTATTAAAGGGCTGCCACCAGCATCTTGCATGATCTAATACGCAAAGAGGTTGAGGTCTATGTAGATGATGTGATTATCAAGTCCAAGACTCGGGAAGGTCATGTTCCATCTCTTCAAAAGTTCTTCGAACGATTGGGGCAATACCAGATGCAACTTAACCCACATAAATGTGTCTTTGGGGATACCAAAGGAAAACTCTTGGGATTCATGGTTAGCAAAGGGGATTAAAGCATATCTCGCCAAACTAAAAGCCATTCTTGAGATGCCATCACCCTGGATGGAGAAAGAAGTCGAGGGATTCTTAGGAAATTTATAGTATATCGGTCAGTTTATCAGCCAGTTAACTTTCATTTATGAACCTATATTCAAACTCCTCCGAAAAGACTCTACCAAAGTTTAGAAGGATGCTTGTCCGGAAGCCTTTAACCGAATCAAGTAGTATCTAACTCGATCTCCGGTACTTATGACACCACAACCTGCTCTCCTTCTACTTTTGTACTTGACTGTAATAAACACTGTAGCTGGGGCTCAGCTAGCCCTACACATTGAAGAATCCCACAAAGAGAGGGCCATGCAATATGTCAGCCATATTTTTTTCCAGATACGAAGTTAACTACACTGCCTAAGAAAAGGCATGTGTCACCCTTATTTGGGTCACTTATGAATTACGGCACTACATGCTCGCTTTTCCCATCAGACTTGTGTCCTGAATGGATCCTATCAAATACCTTATTGAGAAACCTGCTTTGTTTAGACGAATGGGCCGATGGTTTATGCTGCTAGCCGAGTTTGATATCGTATATGTCACGCAGAAAGATATGCAATGGAAATCTATCTCTGACTACCTTGCTGATGACCCCATGAAGGAGGCCAACGTGTGGATCTTTGAATTCCTGGATAAAGATATCGTTTGTACCTCTCAGGAAGACCTCCACTGGAAAATTTTCTTTGATGCTGCTGCTAACAAGAAAGGATATGGCATTAGGATACTCATGATCGTCCTTGATGACTCTCACATGCCTATTGCCATCAAGCTAGATTTTTCCTGCAGCAAGAACATGATAAAAAATGAGGCATGCACAATAGGCCCCAAAGTCGCTCTCTAGAATGGAATCCAATGCATAAATATCTATGGGGACTTAACCCTGATTATTGGCTAGGTCTTTAGAAGATGGAAAGTCAAGGATGAGAAGCTTCTACCCATCCACACCCACCTAGAAGATCTGGCCTCCCGGGTCTGAGATATGACCTTTCGTTACTTGCCTCGTGCAAGGAAGAGTTTGGCTTATGCCCTTACTACTTTAACCTCCATGGTCGACATGCCCGAAGGAATAATGATGGCTCCTTTCATAGTCCAAAAATTAGCAAAACCAACCCACTGCTACCATATCGAACTCATCACAAAAGAGGATCTTGATATGACCAATTACTGGTACTACAACATATGGTGCCTCCTTAAGCACGGTAGGTGACGTGACCACAAATGTGTTTAGTGTACGTACTATGTAGGCTCAAGTGCAAGCATGTCGCTTAAGTAATAATCCCGATAAGTTGGGGTCGAATCCTCAGAAAAATAGGACGAATGAATTTGTGATGATGTTGGAATGATGAATGAATCCTAACTCGACTCTAAAAAGAACAAAAAGGTGATTATGGGAGATGGAATAACTATACGCATAAATAATTAGAATATTACCTACAAAATTTTGAAATAAATTAAAAGATTTTTGACCTACTTAAGAAAATTAAAACTGTAGTGAAAAGTGCAAGTGGGAAAAATGAGTCAAGATACACTCCTCCAACCCTAGTTCATTTATCAATGTTAAAACCTAATTCGGAATTGAATTATCTGAGTAAACCCAATCTTTAGTACTCCCAAGCATTACATATATGAGGGATCGTAGCTCGCATCATACATAATCAAGAGACGAGTAAAGTAGTGTCGTCGTAGCTACACACGCGTTGCACTCTTAAGCAACCTGGTTACCTAGGGCAAACGAGATCAAAAGTCCTACAACGGTTGTGATCACCACACAACACGATTAACTCAGTTATTTAATTCAAAATCAAATTTTACGCACTCATTAAGAACATCGGGTTGGATTCGTGCATCCCAACCCTTAGAAAATTAGCCGAACATAGTAAAATAAGAAGAAAGCATGATTTGAATAAAAGAAGACATCTTAACTACTAACTTAGAATTACGAAGAATAAAAATTATTAACTAATCAATTAACTAAATCAATTATGAAAGAAAAAATGGAATGAATTTACTTGAATTGCAGAAGCTTGAATCAAAGCTAAATGAAAACTAGGGTTTTATTGTTCTTTCTTCAAAACTAATTAAAAAACTTCCCTCAAAACTAATTAGAAGCCCCCCTTAATGTCTGGGAGGACATGGGAATATATACACTATGAAAAATACAAGAGTTGGAGTCATGTAAGTCTCTAGCTTGAAGAAATTAATCACAAATCTCGAACCTTGGATCGATCCACCAAAAAATTTCGAATCAATCTGCCCGATGACCAGATCGATCCCTTTTTTATTTTACCCGGATCGATCCGTTAAACATGCCTTATGCAGTGAACTTTGGGGCCTCGATCGATCCTTTTTTTATGAGGACCGAATCGATCCACTAAATGCTTCCTTATACAGTGACTTATAGTGTCCGGATCGATCCTTTTTTAGGCCCTCAGGATCGATCCGGATTTCCTTCACAATTTCTATTCATTATCTCTTCAATTTCTCATGATTATCTCACATCTTTGCTTCTTCATAAATTTTACTCCGGAAATCGGATTGGAACATCGCTTCCTCCTACGCGCTCATAGACTCGAGATCTTTGACTTTTATTTTAGGTCTTCGTCCGGATTCCTAGTGAAAATTATGCTTTTTCCCTTTTGACTTTTCTTCTTTCTTCTCTCTTGCTTCTTCCAGTTTCTTTCTTTCTTTCATGTATTAAATACCCGTAAAATTAATAAGAAATATACGAAACTCGGGATACTTGTTAGACGAAGCCATTAGCAATGATATGAGATAAATCAACTTGTTTTACATTGTTTGAGGTAATAAAATCCTCTAAATAGAGGGGAAAATTTGGTAGAATTTATGCCTAATTAGTAGGTACCCCCAAGATTCCAACAAGAAAGACTGGACAATCCTACGCAAACTAGCTCCCCAGTACATTGTCTACCATAAAGCAATGTTGAAGAGAAACATCGATGGAACTCACATACACTAGATCGCAGGGGCTGACATTGAAGAAATGATGCAAAAAATCCACGGTGGGGAATACGGACCCCATCTGAATGGCTATATACTCGCCAAGAAGATTATCCGACAAGGTTACTATGGGACTACCATGGTTCAAATTACACCGCCTATGTCCAAAAATGCCTCAAGTTCTAATAGTTCCCAATCTACAGCACTTGCCTTCGCGATAATTGTACAACATGACTCTCCCTGGACGTTCTCCACCTGGGGTATCGACATCATAGGAAAAGTTACACCCAAAGCCTCCAATGGGCACGAGTTTATCCTGGTTACCATTGATTACTTAACCAAATAGGTCAAAATAGAGTCACGCAGTGTTGAATGCCAAAAAGGTGTCCAAGTTCATCCTAAAAAATATCATCTGTCGATATGGTGTCCCCCATGAGTTAGTATCAAATAACTAGTTATATTTCGAGGCAGAAGTCACGGAATTAGTCGATAAGTATGGGATCCATAGATAAAAATCTTCTCCTTACCGACCACAAAACAACGATTCAGTTTAAGCCGCTAATAAGAACCTTAAAGAAATCATCAGCAAGATAATCGAAGGTTATCGAGATTAGGATGATCGGATCCCTTACACCCTCTGGGGCTACAGTACTTCAGTCCAAACATCTACTGGGGCTACCCCTTACTCTTTAGTATACGACACGAAAGCAATCCTTCCCGTTGAACTAGAAATTCCTTTTCTACACATCATGCTTGAAAGCAAAATCAACGAAGAAGACTGGTATCAAAGTCAACTTGACGAGTTTTCACTCTTAGCTGAAAGGAGGTTAAAGGCTCTATATCATATACAAGGGTACCATCATCGGATATCGTGATCGTTCAATAAGAGAATTAAAGATGTTGGTGTCCGAGAAAGAGATTTATCCCTAAAAGAAATCATAGAACCCGTATGGGACCCAGAGGGAAATTCAAGCCAAACTTGAGTGGCCTTTACATCATGAAAAAGATCCTGTCCGTTAGCACCGCTATGCTCACTGACCTCAAAGAAGA
The DNA here is from genome assembly GCA_949130495.1 of Sambucus nigra. Taxonomy (NCBI): domain Eukaryota; kingdom Viridiplantae; phylum Streptophyta; class Magnoliopsida; order Dipsacales; family Adoxaceae; genus Sambucus; species Sambucus nigra. Next base: position 304,846,714 of record OX422220.1, read on the forward strand.
AGAGATGGCGCATCCAGTCAATCTGGACTGTTTCGCAAAATTTTGCCCCTAGTCCGAAATCTTAGCGCTATGACTCCTCTCACCCTCTTCTATTCTAAAATAAAAATCTTCATTTCCCTTTGCTCAGAACTACGTGGGTTCTGATCCTCTAGAAATCGTTTTTATTTTTTAAAAATGAAATTCAAAAAATTTTCAAAACCCCAGATGTACATAGATAACTCATACGCTTTACATGGGTACGACCCCCTTCTTTTTTACAAAATGCTATTATTTTCTTATCTCCGAGAACGATAGTTCATTTTATCATTTACATGAACAAAATGATTATGTATGCCTTAGCGATTGGTATAGATAATTATAATGTAAAACTCAACAAGAGTCACAACAATATGATTAAAATATTTTTTATTCCATTTTGAGAAATATCGGTACGATTACACAAAATATCAGCGTAGGGAGTCAGAAAACTACCCCCGTCAACCTTGACTATACTAAAAACAAAACCAAACCAAATTACTCCAAAAATAAGTGGGCCAAAACCTCCCCAAATTTATTCCCTTACCCGTATACAAAACCAAACAGAAAAAATCTTCACACATAACCAATTTCTAAAATATCACCGCTTCACGAAAGACTCTACCCGCAGTTGTTAAAAGATCCAACCCCATCATCATCTACATCTTGATGTCCCCAAACTCCTCCTACCTGGATAGTATACTGAAGGCACTCCATGGAATAGTAAGGCTGAATCAGCTTAGAGGAAACCACTACACCCCCTCCATAATGTAACATGACAAACTCTGCCAATGGATTAGGAAGCATGAGTTGACGGACACCGATTCTCCCACAATGGGCCCAGTTGCATACGCATGCCTTCCGTCAAATCCTCTACTTGGAAGAAATCTAAGGTACGAGAAGGTACAATATTCTCCCATCCGACTTGGACGCAGGAGCCCTGCAAGGAAAATAGAAAAAATTCTACCGGAAGTCAAATAATCGAACATACTGGTATTTCCCCTAGTTCCAAAATGGGTTGCAATTCCACCCCCTAAGGCACTAACCGGCACAGACATCGAGCTCCGTGCTCCACGAACTAGTTTACCCAATTCTCAATGTTCAGGCTAAAATTAATAAAATAGTGAGTGAAGAAATTCGGCACAGCAGCCAAGGAATATTCAGGAGGGACCGCCAAGTGGGATCTCTTAGACAACCACATGAATAGTATAACCCGGCTACCCCTCAGAAAATCATAAGACCTTCCCGCCAAGAATCTAGATCGTTCAGTGTCTCCGCTGTAACACCCCGTATTTTTATGCAATTAAAAATTAATTAATTCAGGTTAAAATTTAAATTACTTGCATGTCGTAATTTAAGGGAATTAATTATGGAAATCTGTATATAAATATTAATCAAGAGAGTAAATGGTTAATATTTATGGAAATTTAATTACTAAGTGAATAGTAATAATTATTTACGTCATAAGTGTATTAGTGACGTGGGATTCACTTATCTCAGCCGGAAGTCAGTTATAGACTAAGTTAAGTGTGAGCTAAGAACTTTTGTAAATTAATTCGGATGAAAATTTTGAGTGCACGGTTGAGTCCGAATGGGCCGAAATAGTCGAAAAAGAGTACCCGAGGGTAGTAAATGGGTCTCGGGGAGTTTTTAGGCATAGTCAGGCCCACACGGGCGTATTTGGGTCACTCGAGCTTGGCCCATTAGGCTAAAAAACGGAATTTATCTTTAATACCTAATTGGGAGAAAAGGAAAACGGAAGAAAACAAAAATCTAAATCCTAAGTTGGAGAGAATACCCTAAGGAGCAGTTGGAGTGCACTGGGAACCCTTTTGGGAGACAAGGCTAAGAACGAGTGGGGGATTCACCATCAATCTTGCAATTTACAACCTCGGATCAAACCCTACGAACCATAAGGCAAGTGGTTAACTTGTTGTGATATTTATTCATGTATTCAATTCATATCTTTGTGATGTGGGAATCAAATTCGTTTTAGGTAAAGTGGGTACAAAAACGGGATTTTTGTAAATAAATTTCTTGGTTGGAATTTAATGTAGAAATTAATTGTGTTATTGAATACTAGTATGAAAATTAGTTTAGATGTGAAAAACTCAGTGAACATTATGAACGAATTTGAGGAAATTAGTTGACAATGGGTCTTTGAAAGACCCGGGAATCCCCAATTTCGGAAACGTAGATATTTGTGAAATTTAATTTGTGTTTAAGGTTCTAGAGGAGGTCCTAATCACGTTCCCATATGATAAAAATGTTGTGTGTGCTTGAGATGAACCATTGAAGAGTTTGGAGGTTAGAGGAATTTGTTAATGGCAGAAGCAGGGAGTCGGAGAAGATGAGGACCTGTTCGATCGATCGATCGATGGCTGGGAATTTTTGACAGTTCGGCCTTGGGAGTTTTAGGTGGGTTTTTCTTTTTGTTAAATTGCCACCCAGTCTAATTGAAGGGAAAATTAATTAGGAAGGTTTATATATCCCCAATTAGCAAGGAATAATAATTGGGAGAGGTGGGGAAAAATTTAGTATGACACACGAGTGTGAATTTGGAGAATAAATTATGAAAAGTAAAGTGACGGACTGAGCGAGTAAGTTCGGGTATAGTAGTAGGGCTACACTACTCACTTAAATTAATTATGGATGAAAACTAATTAATTTGGAGTCAGGGATTAGACTCGAGTATTATATTAATTTCGGGCCACAGGAGCGAGTTCGAGTATATTGGTTGGGTGGCACCAAAAATAATTTAATTAATTAATGTGAAAATTATTAATAATTAGAGTTGGACTATAAACTCGGAGTTTACCTAGGCTAGTCTTACAGACTTGGTACACGATAAAGCCGGGATATATTATAATTATACATATACGGTATGCGATAGTATATATATGGTGTGTACACATAAATCATCAGTGTTTGAATATTATTTAAATATATACTCTAGTGCTATCATGGGAGGTTGCGTGTTGTAGGTGAATCCCCTAGCTTGAGGAGTAGGGCGAGTACATCCCCAGGTCATAGCGTCCGTTATATGGGTGAGGGACATCTCACTGTCAGGGAAGGAATATGACCGCCTCCATTATATACGATTTTAACCAAGTTAGATAGCGATTCTGACTTGGGGTAGCTAGGTTATGTGAATACACCTAGTGGAATAGCACTTTAGAGAATATACATCCGGTGAGTTATTACTCGGACGGATGGTCATTATTATTTATTATTTCCACATATGTGTGAATGTTGTAATATGGTTATACGCATATAATGAGATAAATAATTATATACAGATAATTTAATACAGGCCGAGAATTGTATTATGTATATAACGGGTGTGAAAGTTATATGAATTTAAGAAAGGGAATGATTAATTATGTTAATGCTAATAATAACTTAGAAAACATAATTTGTGCATACTCGGTTAGAGTAAGGTGGTTGCAAGGGGTTATATCGGATATCTAGTATGGAATAAATGATTAGGGGATTCAAGTAAGACGTAAGTTGTACACATTAGAGGAGGGGTGAGGATGTCCTCAAGAGAGTGCGACACTAACTAAAATATGAAGAGAATTCATGCATATTTATTACTGCAAGTTAATCATTTGCTAAATGTTTTCAAAATGTTTTGGGTTCTAACCCTTTCTTTAAATATTTTTAAAAACCTTTTAGGTGTTCAGCCATAGGGATGCCAGACTTGACTCATTCCAGGGATTCGTTGCTGCAGCATATGTGAATGTTGCAGGATTTGAATAGGCGCCTCTATTCCTTTTATTCTTAGAGTAGTGGGTTATCATCAGATACTTGAGCATGTGGCTCACCATTTTATTTAGTATTCATTCAGATACGTTGTGATTATTATTACCTGTCTTTACTTTTATTGGATTTTAGCCGATGGTTTATTCGGTCAGATTATTATTTAGATGTGAATGGTTGATTCAGCTAATTGTGATTGTTTAAATTATTTTGTTTCCGCATCAGTATTTCATCAGTTTAATGAAAAATAAAACTTGACACCAGTTTAATTTTCATTTAGGTGATTAGTAATTAAAAAGTCGACAGTGATGCTAAGAATGAACCAACTGAGAAACCTGTTCTAATTTAATTTAGGACTTATCACCAGGGTTTATTAGGCGGGGTGTCACAGATGGTATCATAGCGTCAGGTTCTAGTTTCCTTAGGATCTGTGCGGCATAGTACGTTTCAACGTAGCGTTCATTTGTTATAGAGCCCTGTTATTAGGACTGTTGATTCATTTCTCGCTTTTTAGGTATCGTATTTCTGCTATTAGATTTTTTTGTATAAATTGTGTACTTATACAATTCGATCTATTTTCAGATGCCACCGAGGAAATAACGAGGGGAGAGGGCCGAGGCCAGGGATGATTTGAGAGAAGCTCATAAGAAGCCACAGGTACCCCCACCCCCACCCCCACCCCCACCCGAGTTGATCTCCACTAATCAGGTGGTAGTGATAGTGGATCAGGCATACGAGATAGCGATGAGGGCTATGGCAACCCATTTTCCTCAGCCCCAGGTACAGCCTCCAGTGGCACCAGCAGTTGAGGCCCAAGTGGGGCCACCTTATTAGCAGCAAGTTAGGGAGATCTTTCAGAAGGGTCACCCACCCGAGTTTCGAGGTAGCACTGATGTGGTAGAGGTTTGTTATTTAGCGCCATTTGCACATGCTTGAGTGTACCGATGTGTAGAAATAAATTCTTGCTACTTTTTATCTAACAGGGGCAGCGTTACAGTTGTGGGAGTCAGTTACCACCACCGAAGAGAGGGACTTGATGATGATATCCGATTTCTGGGTGCGATTTGATCGTAAATACTTTCCACCGGCAGTAGAGGTAGAGATGGGGAAGAAATTCAGCGAGATGGTTTAGGGTGACCTCTCAATGGCTGATTATGAGGAGGAGTTCACCCGTTTGGCTAATTTTGTACCAAACGAGGTTAGCGACGAGGAGCGGAAGAAGTCAAGGTTTATGGATGGCTTAGCCTGGAGGATCAGGCAGCATTTGATCGATAATCCAGCATTAGTGACGTACACTGATGTCGTCAACGCCTCTTTAGTGCATTGTCAGGATCATCACTTCTATGTGAAGGGAAGCAAGAGGGGAGGGGAACCGAGCTAGCAGGGCAAGGCAGTTGTTGGTGATACTAGCAGTGTTCAGCAGCAGTCTGGTAGTCAACAAGGGAATCAGGATAAAAAATTTAAGCCTGGAGGCTTTCGATCTGGAGGACAGGGGTTTAGGCCGGGCCAGCAGGGCCCAAATCAGCAGCAGTAGGTTCCTCAGGGCCGACAGGGCCAAGAGAACAATGGAGGAGGTCAGTAGGACCAACCTAGTCAGGGCTAACGATAGGGAGACGGTCAGAGGCATTGTTTTGTTTGTGGTCAGACAGGACATTTGAAGAGAGAGTGCCCACAGAGGGGTAGGGTCCAGTAGCAGGGTCAGATGCCACCAGCAGTATCAGCTCCACCAGCCCTATAGCAGTAGGGGCAGATGCACTACGGGCATATGTACAACATCCAGGATGTTCCAATTCCACCAACACCTCAGGCGCCGCCAGCAATTGAGGGTATGTTTCCTATCCATGGACTTGAGGGTAGGATACTTTTCAATACTGGAGCATCGCATTCATTTATTATAACTAAATTTGCTAGAGTAGATAGTTTGCTAGAGACTGCGGGTAGCCTCCAGATGTGTGTAGAGTCGTCAGTGGGTAGTGCGTCATCGATACACTCGATTGGTAGAGGGGTGGATATTTTTATTGGGAGGCTTAGTTTAGCGGCGGACCTCTTAGTGTTAGATATGGAAGGGTATGATGTCATCCTAGGTATGGATTGGTTGGTAGGTTATCGAGCGATAGTATATTTCTTTATGAGAACCATCGTGTTCTTTATTCAGGGACATGAGATGTTCCTAGTGGCGATGCCTCTACCCGAGGGAGGATCACGCACGCATTTGTATTATATTGAGGAGGAGACATCACAGGAGGTGGTGGTTCCGTTGGATTCGATTCCGGTAGTGAGGGACTTCGAGGATGTGTTATAGGAAATACCAGGGTTGCCACCCAGTAGGAAAATCGAGTTTGTAATTTATTTAGCACCGAGTACGAGGCTGATTGCTCGAGCACCTTACCGTATGGATCGTTCTGAGATGCGTGAGCTGAGAGAGCAGATTCAGCAGCTCTTGGGTTAGGGTTTCATTTGGCGGAGCACATTGCCGGGGGGTGCGCCAGTGTTGTTTCTGAAGAAACGGGATGGTTCACTTCGGTTATAGGTAGACTACAGGGAACTGAACAAGGTGACGATACGGAACAAGTATCCGTTACCCAGGATCGATGATTTATTTGACCAGTTGAGAGAATCGGCATACTTCTCAAATATTAATCTGAGGTCAGGGTATCATCAGCTACGTATTAGAGAAGAGGATGTCGCTAAGACCACTTTCCTATCGCGGTATCCTATGTGTTCAGGGTGATGCCATTCGGGCTCACTAATGCGCCATCAGTGTTCATGGATCTCATGAATAGGGTTTTCAGAGAGTTTCTCAACTAGTTTGTTATTGTGTTCATTGATGACATTATGATCTTCTCACGCACAGAGGAGGAGCACGCAGAGCATCTGCGTATGGTTCTACAGACACTACGACACCACGAGCTTTAAGCCAAATTCGAAAAGTGTGGATTTTAGCTATGGTAAGTACAATTTCTGGGTCATATGGTGTCGAACCGGGGTATTTCTGTGGATCCAAGTAAGGTATCGGTGGTGAGGGAGTGGGGGAGGCCCACGACATCTACCGAGGTCCGTAGATGTGGGTCCTTTGAAGATTGTGGCGATTCATTAAGGGGCCATTTAAGATTGTGGGTCCTTTGAAGAATTTGACTCGTAAGGGGGTACCTTTTACTTGGAGTGATCATTGTTAATTAGCTTTCGATGAGTTAAAGGACAAGTTGACATCTGTACCCGTACTTGCCTTGCCAAGGGGAGGACTAGAGTATCGAGTCTACACCGACGCATCCTTATAGGGACTTGGGGGTGTGCTACAGCAGGAGGAGAGGGCTATAGCTTATGCGTCCAGGAAGCTAATGCCCCATGAGAGGAATTAACCCACTCACGACCTAGAGTTAGCATCGATCATTTTTGCCTTGAGGATATGGAGGCAATATCTTCTGGGAGAGCAGTTTACTCTATTCACGGATCACAAGTCACTTCAGTATCTCTTCATATAGAAGGGTCTGAATATGAGGCAGAGGAGGTAGATAAAATTCGTGAAAGACTACCAGTTTTACATCCAGTACCATCCTGGTAAGGCTAACGGGGTAGCAGACGCATTGAGCCGGAGGCCTACAGGGGAGATTTCAGAGGTCTGGAAAGCGAAGTGGAGAGAGCTTCGACATGATGATGATGTTGCCAGGGAATGCATGTCAGCTTTATCCATCACTCTTGAGATCATTATGCGGGTTGTGAGGGCACAGGCGAAGGACCAGATCTGCCAGGATAGAGTATGCCAGCTACTGGCCGATGGAGCAGAGGGTTATTCGGTCAGTTCAGAGGAAGGCCTACGCCTTAATGGGAGGCTGATTATGCCAAAAGATGAGGATTTGAGGCACGCTGTTATGACAGAGTCCCATGCTTCGAGGTTTGCGGTACATCCCAGTGGGGATAAAATGTACCAGGATATGAGAAGGCACTATTGGTGGGTAGGAATAAAATGGGACATAGCTGAGTTCGTCTCAAAATGTACCACGTGTCAGCTCGTGAAAGTTGATCATCAGAGACCTCCAGGGACACTACAACCACTGGAGATTCCCGTGTGGAAGTGGGAGAGCATCTCCATGGACTTCATTATCGGCTTGCCTACATCACAGAGGGTTCACGATTCCATATGGGTAATTGTGGATCGATTGACCAAGGTAGCCTATTTCTTACCGGTTCACACAGACTTTGAGATGATGCGTTATGCGCAACTATTCATAGCGGAGATAGTTAAACTGCACGGGGTGCCGATTAATATTGTGTCTGACAGAGATAAGGTTTTTGTTACCCATTTTTGGAAAAGCTTTCAGGAGGCTATAGGGACAGAGTTATGGTTGAGTACCGCCTATCATCCCCAGACAGATGGGAAGATTGAGAGAGTAAATCAGATGATGGAAGACATGCTAAGGATGTGCATTTTAGACTTTGTGGGAGGATGGGAGCGATATCTTCCTTTGGTAGAGTTCGCGTATAATAACTCTTACCAGTTTACGATTGGAATGGCACCGTTCGAAGCCCTGTACGGGAGACCTTGTCATTCGCCCGCCTGTTGGTTAGAAGTGGGGGATAATAAGTTGTTGGGGTTAAAGATTGTCCAGGAGATGACTGCCAAGATAAAGCTAATTCGAGGACGGATTCGGATAGCTCAGGATAGGCAGAAGTGTTATGCTAATGCTTCGTGGATACATGTGGAGTTGGAGGTTGGAGATCAGGTATTGGTTCGGGTGTCCCCTACAAAAGGGGTGATGAGGTTCGACAAGAAATGTAAGTTAGCACAGAGGTACATGGGACCCTTCCCTATTATTGAGAGGGTGGGACCAGTAGCTTATAGACTGGGTTTTCCAGAGCATCTTTAGCAGATACACGACGTGTTCTATGTGGCATCGCTGAAGAAATATCAGAGGAGCGAGAGGGCCTTCTGGCATGTCCCATTCGAGGAAATTGACTTACAGCCATACATCTTATATGAGGATAGATCGATAGCTATTCTGGACCGTAATGAGCGCAATCTGCGATCCAAGGTTGTTCCACTAGTGAGAGTACAGTGGGGTCATCACATCATTGATGAGTCTACCTGGGAGTGGTAGGAGGATATGCGGGAGCGGTATCCAGAGTTATTGACCGCATGTACGACCTAATTTCGAGGACGAAATTCCTTTGTGGGGGGGGGGGGGGGGGGGAGTATGTAACACCCCGTATTTTTATGCAATTAAAAATTAATTAATTCAGGTAAAAATTTAAATTACTTACGTGTCATAATTTAAGGTAATAAATTAACGAAATCTGTATATAAATATTAATCGAGAGAGTAAATGGTTAATATTTATGGGAATTTAATTACTAAGTGAATAGTAATAATTATTTACATCATAAGTGTATTAGTGACGTGGGATTCACTTATCTCAGTCGGGAGTCGGTTATAGACTAAGTTAGGTGTAAGATAAGGAATTTTGTAAATTAATTCGAAGGCAAATTCTGAGTGCACAGTTGAGTTCGGATGGGCCGAAATAGTCGGAAAAGAGTACCCGGGGGTAGTAAATGGGTCTTGGGGCATTTTTAGGCATAGTCGGGCCCGCATGGGGGTATTTGGGTCACTCGGGCTTGACCCATTAGGATAAAAACGGGATTTACCTTTAATACCTAATTAGGAGAAAAAAAAAATGGAAGAAAACACAAATCTAAATCCTAAGTTGGAGAGAATACCCTAAGGAGCAGTTGGAGTGCACTGGGAACCCTCTTTGGAGACAAGGCTAAGAACGAGTGGGGGATTTACATCAATCTTGCAATTTACAACCTTGGATCAGACCCTACGAACTATAAGGAAAGTGGTTAACTTGTTGTGAAATTTATTCATGTATTCAATTCATATCTTTGTGATGCGGGAATCAAATTCGTTTTGGGTAAAGTGGGTACAAAAACGGGGTTTTTGTAAGTAAATTTCTTAGTTGGAATTTAATGTAGAAATTAATTGTGTTATCTGATACTAGTATGAAAAATTGGTTTAGATGTGAAAAACTCAGTGAAAATTATGAACGAATTTGAGGAAATTAGTTGACAATGGGTCTTAGTGAATGAAAGACTCGGGAATCCCCAATTTCGAAAACGTAGATATTTGTGAAATTTAATTTGTGTTTAAGGTTCTAGAGGAGGTCCTAATCACGTTCCCATATAATAAAAATGTTGTGTGTGCTTGAGATGAACCATAGACGAGTTTGGAGGTTATAGGAATCTGTTAATGGCAGAAACAGGAAGTCATAGAAGATGAGGACCTGTTCCATCGATCGATCGATGGCTGGGAATTTTTGACAGTTCGGCCTTGGGAGTTTTAGGTGGGTTTTTCTTTTTGTTAAATTGCCACCAAGTCTAATTAAAGGGAAAATTAATTAGGAAGGTTTATATATCCGTAATTAGAAAGGAATAATAATTGAAAGAGGCGGGGTAAAAATTTAGTACGACACACGAGTGTGAATTTGGAGAATAAATTATGAAAAGTAAAGTAACTGACTGAGCGAGTAGGTTCGGGTATAGTAGTAGGGCTACACTACTCACTTAAATTAATTATGAATGAAAACTAATTAATTTGGAGTCAGGGATTAGACTCGGGTATTATATTAATTTCGGGCCACGGGAGCGAGTTCGAGTATATTGGTTGGGTGGCACCAAAAATAATTTAATTAATTAATGTACAAATTAATTAATAATTAGAGTTAGACTATAAACTCAGAGTTTACCTAGGCTAGTGTTACAGACTTGGTACACGGTAAAGCCAAGATATATTATAATTATATATATACGGTATGCGATAGTATATATATGGTGTGTACACATAAATCATCAGTGTTTGGATATTATTTAAATATATACTCTAGTGCTATCAAGTGAGGTTACGCGTAGTGGGTGAATCTCCTAGCTTGAGGAGTAGGGCGAGTACATACCCAGGTCATAGCGTACATTATATGGGTGAGGGGCATCTCACTTTGAAGGAAGGAATATGACCGCCTCCGTTATGTACGATTTTAAACAAGTTAGTGAGCGATCCTGACGATTATGTGAATACACCCAGTGGAATAGCACTTTAGAGAATATACATCCGGTGAGTTATTACTCGGAAGGATGGTTATTGTTATTTATTATTTCAACATATGTGTGAATGTTGTAATATGGTTATACGTATATAATGAGATAATTAATTATATACGTGTAATTTAAAACAGGCCGAGAATTGTATTATGTATATAACGGGTGTGAAAATTATATGAATTTAAGAAAGGGAATAATTAATTAAGTTAATGCTAATAATAAATTAGAAATCATAATTTGTGCATACTCGGTTAGAGCAGGGTGGTTGCAAGGGGTTATATCGAATATCTAGTATGGAATAAATGACTAGGGGATTCAAGTAAGACGTTAGTTTTACAAATTAGAGGAGGGGTGAGGATGTCCTCAAGGGAGTGCGACACTAACTAAAATATGAAGAGCATTCATGCATATTTATTATAGCAAGTTAATCATTTGCTAAATGTTTTCAAAATATTTTGGGTTCTAACCCTTGCTTTAAATTTTTTAAAAAACCTTTTAGGTTTCCAGCCACAGGGACGCCAAACTTGACTCATTCCAGGGATTCATTGTTGGAGCATATGTAGATGTTGCAGGATTTGAATAGGCACCTCTATTCCTTTTATTCTTAGATTAGGGGCTTATCATCAGATACTCGAGCATGTGGCTCACAGTTTTATTTAGTATTCATTCAGATACGTTGCGATTATTATTACTCGTCTTTACTTTTGTTGGATTTTAGCCGATCCTTTATTCGGTCGGATTATTATTTAGATGTGAATGGTTGATTCAGTTAATTGTGATTGTTTAAATTATTTTGTTTCCTCATGAGTATTTCATTAAATTAATGAAATGTAAAACTTGACACCAGTCTAATTTTCACTTAGGTGATTAGTAGTTAAAAAGTCGATAGTGATGTTAAGAATGAACCAACTGAGAAATCTGTTCTAATTTAATTTTGGACTGATCACACGGGATTTAATTAGGTGGGGTGTCACATCAGCCAGCATCACCGCCAAAGGCTTACGGTGGTATGACGTCCATGTTGTGATGGCAGCAAATTGAGGGTCCACCCGTAGGTCCCTGGTCACCAGTAGTAGCTTCGAAGTTAAGCCTAAGCCAAAAACTCTAGCATCAATACAATCTCTTCAACACACCAAATTCAGCAACATCCAATGAAGGCGATAATCCCCACTTTATAACCCGACTTTATATCTCCTTGTCCGTATACCAACCAATCCTCTAGGGCCTTCATCTACTCAAAAATTCCAAAAAATTCATATTTCCTACTCAAAATAAATCCCTTCAAAAGGGAAGATCTTTTTCAACCAAGCCTTTAAGGCCACTATCTACTCAAACACATTAAAAAAATTTCAAAAAAACACACTTTTCCTACTCTTTCTTAAAAGAAAAACTCAGCAAAAAATTAAAGTGCATGTAGAGAAAGCCACTAAATCAAGATAATCAAACAAAATTTGCATATTTTTTTTCCTTTTTGAGTCTCTTTTTAAGTGCAATGCTGTTACATCGAGCATGCAATATGGTCAACGCCAAGCTCCCACAGTCAACGATGAATCTACAAAGAAAATCCCAAGGAGCCATCCCTCAAGGGTAAAAGGTCAACTACACCCCTAATAGAGATTCAGCAATCTTACCCAACTCCGCCTACCCCGCCTTAGGTGTCACCCTAAAAAATTAGTCCACCTCTATCTGCGTACCCGCACAATCAATCCCCATAGTTGTTGACACCCGCCGATCGACACTGTCTCTTCCCCTTCCTAGACAGTTCAAAAGACCGTGCCACTGCCGTTTGGAAACTCCCACAACCTGTTGGCCGACACCTCCTGAAATTTCGTATAAAAAATCCCAGAAAATTCAAAAAACTTCCCAGAAAATTCCTAAAATTACCAAATAAATATTATAACATTTTTTCACAAAGAAAATAATTTTTCAAGGCCCCAAATCCCCAACCGAATTAAAGCCACATTTTATCCCTAACTTAAAACCCTATAAATTAGTGCGTCCATTACCAATCCCCAACAAAAACCTGAAAACTTGATCTTCAACAAAAAAATTAAATGGCAAGAAATTTCCAATGTCCTCCAACCAGAGATCTCTCTCTAGCAATGTCTTCAAGAAACACATTCCCCAGCGGAATCCCAAACTCCCCAGAAATCAAAATGCTTCCCCAGCAGGGCTACGTAAACTTATTCCTAATCCATCCACATAATCCTCAGATATATATCTTCTCCCTAGTAGAGTCCTAAGATGAAAAATTCAAAATTCCCCAGGAAAGCTATCCTTACTCGAGGTCCTCAGAATTGACCTCGACCCTCAGAATTGGTCGCTCCCCCTTAAGGTCCACATAATTGACCTAAACCCGTAAAATTGATCGCCTTAACTTCAGGTCTGTAGAATTGGCCTCGGCCCGCAGAATTGGTCGTCCAAAGGTTTGTAGAATTAACCTCGACCCTCAGAATTGGTCGCTCTTACTTAAGGTCCTTAGAATTTTCTTCGACCCGCAGAATTGGTTGTTCCCACTTAAAGTCCTCAGAATTAACCTCAACCTTAAAAAATGGTCTCTCCCGCTTAAGGTCCAAAAAATTGACCTTGACCCCCAAAATTGGTCGCTCCCACTTAAGTCCTCAGAATTGACATCGACCTGCAAAATTGGTTGCCTCAACTTAAGGTCCTCAGAATTGACCTTGACTCGTAGAAATTATCGCTTCCACTTAAGGTCAACATAATTGACCTCGACCCGCAGAATTTATAGCTCCCACTTAAGGTCCTCAGAATTGACCTCGGCCCGCATAATTGGTCACCTTAACTTAAGGTCCCTAGAATTGGCCTCGACCCGTAGAATTGATCGTCCCAACTTAAGGTCCGCAAAATTGACATCGACCCCTAGAATTGGTAATCCCAACTTAAGTTCCTCAGAATTGAACTTGATCTGTAGAATTGGTCGCCTCAACTTAAGGTCCTCAAAATTGACCTCGACCCGCAGAATTGGTCACCCCCCACTTACAGTCCTCAGAATTGATCTCGACTCGTAAAATTGGTCGCCTCAACTTAAGGTCCTCAGAATTGACCTCAACCCACAGAATTGATCACTCCCCACTTAAGGACCGTAGAATTGATCTCGACCCGCAAAATTTGTAACTCCCACCTAAGGTCCTCAGAATCGACCTCGACTCACCCAATTAGTCTCCTAAACTTAAGGTCCTCAGAATTGACATCGACCTGCAGAATTGTTCGTCCCAACTTAAGGTCCATAAAATTGACCTCAACTCGCAGAATTGGTCATCCCAACTTAAGGTCCTCAGAATTAACCTCGACCCGCAAAATTGGCTTCCTCAACTTAATGTCCTCAAAATTAACCTTGACCCCTATAATTGGTCGCTTCCCCCTAAAGGTCCTCAAAATTGACCTCGACCTGCAGAATTGGTCGCCTCAACTTAAGGTCCTAATAATTGATCTCGACTCGTAGAATTGGTCGCTCCCCACTTAAGGTGCACATAATTGACCTCGACCCCCAGAATTGGTTACTCCCACTTAAGGTCCTCAGAATTAACCTCGACCCGCAGCATTGGTCGCCTCCCACTTAAGGTTCTCAGAATTAACCTCGACCCATAAATTTGGTCACTCCCACTTTAGGTGCTTAGAATCAACCTCGACACTCTTAATCGATCATCCTCGTCCCTTTAGGTCCGTAAAATCAACTTCTTTCCTACACATCATGTGGTGTCTATTTGATGGCTTTCACTTACTCCAGGCTCATCCATCGAGGGACTTTGTAGACACCACATCATAGGAACCTAAAGTCTCTCCTTAGGTCCCTAATAATTATTCCATTCACTACAAATCATATGTTATACCCCAAGTATCGATTTAGAGGCCATCGAATGCTCCCGAGCCTTATTTGAATCCGATCAACTCTATCATCATAGTGAAAGCTTAACGAATCCTCGAAGGACTCTGAATACCCTTTCTAATGGTCTACCTCATGCGCAAAATGATATAACTATTAGGAAAAATGGACCATTTTACTATTAAAGATATAGAGGCCACCGAGCGCTCTCGGGCATCGATTTGACACCAATCAACTTCATAGTTAGAGCGAAGGCTCAATGAATCCTTAAAGGGAACTAAAAACCCTTTTTAAGATTCTACCCCGTGCATAAAATGATATAACCATTCGGATGAACGATCAGTTTTCCCCCAAAAATTGATCCGGAGGCCACCAAATGCTCTCGGACTCCGTTTGACCAATGCCAACTTTTCACCTCGATTAAGATTGAATGAGTCTTCAAAGGGCACTCAATAACCATTCTAATGGTCCAGCCCGTATCCATATCAGCCTTACGATATGGACGAGTGACCCATTTTACTCTGAAAGGTCACTAGGCGCTTTCAGGCCCTAGTTGACCAAAGTCAACTCTCCGAATCGAGTGAATCTAAATGTAACTTTGAAGGGATATGAATACCCTTTATAATTGTCCACCACGTGCATGATTTTGACTTACAATTTGGATAAATGATCCATTACTATTCGATGACTTCCCATGCAAAGGACCAATGAGCACTTCCCATCTCGTTTGACCAGAAATAAACTCTCGAACCGAGGATTAGCCCAAAAGACTCTTAAAGGTCTCTGAAGTACCTTTCTAAATGTATGACCCATGCATAATTTGGATTTATGGATTGCGTTCTATGATCATTGTTACGATAAAAGTTGTACGAGACTGTCGATTGACAGGTCAATTTCCCTACCAATCAATAATGTGTCTAGGGTCACCTGCCGATTGGCATGGGTATGCCGATCGGAAGTCTCCCTACCCTATAAAAGGAAAGAATGAGATCACTCTCAAGACACACGTCAGATCCATCAATATTAGTGATCTCAACAACATTCTCTTGCAATCAACGAAGTTTCCTTGTGTGAAATTCCTTTCCACCTTTCATTCCCATCATTTTCATACCCAATTTAGAAAAATCTCCTTCTCTCTCACCCAACATTGATCCCAACATTCAAGGGATCTCATCAATGATCAAGATCAAGTCTCAATCCCCCAAAGAAGGTCCAAACATCCTTCTCTCTCTAGATTTCTTATTCTTTCATTAGTTATATAAATTCTCAATCTAGCTTTTGCTTTAGTTCATACACATTAACATCTCATCCTTTATTAGTTATATTGTACATACTTTATTTTCTATAAAAAAAAGAAGAAAAATAGGGTTAAACTTATAATTGCATTGGGATTATTCACCACATTTTCAAAAAGCCACAATATCGTTTCTACACACACACACACACATATAATAAACTCCCATTTGAATTTATAGGATAAACCCCACCCTTGTGCTACATGGCAATTATGTGGACTTTGATACCTATAGGTGGCGTAGGTATTTCGGGCTAAAACCCGAGACTCGAGTCCAATTTTCCTATTTTCTATTTTCTAATTTTTACATTTACATCTATCTATCCATATATTACTCATATATATCATATTTTTTATTCATATTTGTGTTTTATCTAATAAATATTATCGTTTCATCATAACGATCAATATCTCGACAAGCGCATACATCATATTTTTTAATTATTATTTTTTGGGAGCATTCCTTTGGATGACCTCACTCTATCTTTTTCATGATATGAGCAGAGATATTTCGATCTCCATTTCTATATACACGTGCACACACGTCATAGAGAAATTAAGAAAAATAGTAGCATAATCCCATGAGAGACCGAAAGGGCGGGATGGGTTCCTAACACCTTCCCATTCAGTAACTTAGCCCCCGAACCTCTGAACTATTAGTTTCGTAAGCCTCAGTTTGTCTTTGATGTCTCTCTGTTGAGGCGACAACATTTTCTTTTACCTATTTTGTGAAAAATAGGCTAGTATCTCCATCTATTTACATCACCCCACATCGAAGAAGGCCGAAGCGTTCCTAGGAAAAAGGGCGCGAGACCTTCACTCCCTCCCTCGAGCGTGCGGGAGCGTCGAGGACCTCCAAAATGGGAGGAAAGATCCAAATGAAGGGACAACCACAGTACTTGAAATATCAAGTTTTCATCATGCTTCATATACTATCAAGTACTTTTATCTTTTTATAAAAATGAAAACTTAATTACTTGATCAAATTAAGTGACCCAAGACCTCGATGTTATATTAAATCCATAAATGGATATCACAAGATTAAATCACTTTGTTTTTCCCGATTTCTTACTATAGACTTGTCAAGATGATCATTCAAGAATGCAGTCTTGACATTAAAATAATTTTGACAGACTTGAGCATGGCTATCGCGAGAAGTTTTTCTCATGGTTAATCTATATCTTTTTGAGTAAACCCTTTCGCAAGCCTTTCCTTGAACATTTACATTTTACCGTGCATCTATCTTTTAACTTGTTGTAGGTCCACTTGTGCCCAATGGGTTTTACCCCATCAACAAGTCTACACCAAAATTTATTTGAATATATCTAATCCTTTTGGTATCCATAGTTATAATTCAACTAAAAATTCCTTGTCTTGGATCGACTGCCTCATTATTATTGGTGTTTTCCTAGGATCTTATCAAAATGATCAACCAAAACACTAATAATTCAAGATGACTCCTGATGCTCCCATTATGAAGTGGAACTACTTGTTCTCCAGTTAAAGTGACACATGTACAATGATCATTGATAACCATCCCACTGTGATAATGTAATTGGTTAGTTCTATAATGGAATTTTATTCACATTTAAAAACATATACAAGATTTTTTTTGGAAGCAAACAAATAGAATTTATTTCTTTAAAATAAATTTATTATTGGTCATGGTTCAAAATTGTGACCATATCCATGAATTTTTTTAATAGGTTATAAGGTGGTCATGCTCAAGAAACGTGACCATAGGATATGTAGTCACGATAGGGACTCAAGGTTAAAGACCGTGATCAACCAATTATATTTGACGAATGTTGGTCACGGTCAATAACCACGATCATATAACATTTATTAGCGACCGTGGATCATGGTTCATGATCGTGACCAGTGGTTAGGGTCCATAATCACAACCATTTCCCTAATATTAGGTTATGGAATGCGACCGTGACTCTTTATGGGGTCATAGTTTTTTACCGTGACTCAAAAAATGGTCACTCTTAAAATGTTCATAATCCTATAACGTGACCAATGCCTTTGGTCATAGTCCAAAATCGTGACAGTTTTTCGGTATTTGTCATAGTGGACATGTCTATAATAAATTTAAAGAATAAATATAAGGAAATCTAATAATCATGATTCTTATTTTAAAATAAATCGAAACACATTTATTAAAAAGTGAACGCCATATATGGTTTTAAGAATAAAACCCCAACATTTTGGAGGATAAATGACAGGAGAGTATAATGAGAGTCGACATTATACTAAGGGACGTACGACGTGGATTTTAATATGGGGTTTGGAAAATGTAGTACATGAGGTGAGATCCTAGGATTAATGATGTTTATTATAGGACTTTAATTGAACGGGTATGTGCATTTGCGTTTATATATGTGCACGCACGAGCATGTGTTGTTCACTTGAAGCATTTAAACGAGCCTAATGAGTTTACCACTCACACCCCACAATTAAAATTTTCATTTCTGGTTTTCTACGAGTTTTGGATTGGTCATAGTTTTATTGGAGTTTTGGAATGCAAAGGTGATTTAAACGTCCCTGTACTTTATTTGATAATTTTGTAATAAGGTTATCCAATTCTATTTTTATCGAAAACGATGTATTTATTTTTTGCTTTAAATTCTAAAAATAGACTTTGACTATTAATGAGAAAATCAATTATTTTCTTTCTTTATAAATTTTTATTTTAGCTTCAACAAAATAGGGAATAGATGTATAACGTCCCGTATAGGGAAACCTACGAGAAATTTATTTGTCCTTAGGACAACGGGCATTTACTTACTAGTGTTTGCTTACCATCTGGATGCCCTCTTGTGAGTAGTGCTCACTAATTTTGTTGCATTATTTCCCCCCTATTTGGATTGACTAGTTATAATTAATGCAACAGTTTTATATCAAAATGGCTATTTCATGGTATCAAACGGTGAAGAACTTGTCCATTTCAACTTTTAATACATATCTTTATTGTTCATATTAATTTTTGAATGTCTATATAACTTACTTATACTATTGTATATTCATTAATTATCAACCTAATAATTGCACCACCTATTCCTAATAATCGTTTGTGCATATTCTTAAGCCTTAGTTTTATAGTAATAAAATTATATACTTGAAAAAGGTCTTATTGTTCTTTCCATTCTAGATGGAAATTAAGTTGTTAGAAAAAGACGAAGTACCCCTGATGATTTGGGTTTATGTCTGTTTAATTTAAGATCACTATTATTAATTCCTTATATGTGTGCAACGTTAGGAAATAACGACATAACCTTATGGATTTCACTTACAATCACCTACAAACTTTTATTGATAATATTTGCACTCTTTTATTTTATATTATAAGACTAGCTTAGTAAGGGTGCCAAAGTGCTAATAACCGCTGATGATACCACATTTTACTGTTGTTATTCAAATGCTCCTCAAGTTCTCTGACCACACTAATGCAAAGACAAAGGTCCTAGTTAGGGGCAACTTTAGACCTCTACTAAACCACTGATAAGTCCACATGACCTCTGTTGACTTCAAGAAAATAAAACATGGGTATCATAGGCCTCAACCCTCTTTTTCATCTCTTAAAAAGATTAGTCTTTCTAACATATCTATGTAAACAAAACTTAAAGGCCTCGACACTAACGTTCGCCATGTTTTACGAACAGAACATACCTCATTCTTAAGGTAAATGGACTCCTAAGGTCATATGGCCCTCAACCTAGAAATGAGTTATCACAACATGCCTCTAGATCATCTCAAGACTAACCAATGACGTTTCTTAACTATAGGTCTGGCTGGACCCCAGAAACATGTTTAACGGAGCAGGTGAAAAGCATAATACTATTACACCTACTTCCATCACTTAACTTCACTTGCAAGGAAGACTCCCATTTGCATTAAATGCACCCAACAACTACCTTTTGCCACTTATAAAACATTTGACTAACACTCCACTTACTTTTTGACGCTGTCAGACCTAAAAAATGCCACAACCATATTGTGACAGTCTACTCATCATCTCTCCTAGAGAATTATAGTGAAAGGGATGTTCTTGGAAGGTTGAAGACATGGTGAAATCATCATATTTCTTCATAAAAAAATAGTTCGAGCTAATACAAGTGCTTACTCATAGTTCTTAAACTCTAAACTCAACGTTGAAAGCACAAAACTATACTTTGAATCATTTTCAGGTAGATTACTCATTATATTCCTTATTGAGTCCTAAATTAATACTCAAGAACCCTTAGATGTGTCCATCAATTAGTGTCTAAGGTACTTTAGAATAGTGGCAAAGGACTCAAGGACCTCATATCCTTTTGATCAAATCCCAAGAGGTTTTTAGATTGTAATAACTCTTTATGTTCTAATAAACTGTACAACGCCATTTAATAGTGAACATGGGACCCTCATCTAAGGTGCGAACCACTTTTAACCCTTTCCTTACACTTTAACATTTCTTCCCTTTTACCCGTTTAAGATCAAGAGAGGATCACCCATTGGTCTTTAGGTCACTTACGATTTCAACACCCACTTGTTTAGCACCATCTATAGGAATAAAAAGATGCATTTATTTCATACACAAACATTTCCCTTTTCAACATGCCAACTAATGTCATCTTGTCCCCTTCTTTTAAAGACATGGTGCTCAATAAAAGATCTCTAAGAGCATTTAGATGCCATTTTCAATAGGCTTAATTTACCACCGGTGGTAACGAAAATAGTTGCATTGGAATATAATGGTACCGAGGAGAATCAAGAGCCCCTGTTAAAGTGAGAGAATGATCTAGATGGTGTGCCTAGGGCCCCCAATGATCAGCGACCTGCATTCTAATTAAGAATAGATTATCACTCCTCTGAGATCAATCTCAAGGTTGTTTTAGGTTATCTAGGCTGTGGGATAGTAAAATAGAGAAGATAAAATATTGGTTGGGAAACTTACTCAACTAATACAAGAAGCAAACTCCAAACAATATTAAGTTAGCTCTCCAAAAGTCGTTGTCTCCATTCTCCAATGTTGTTCAACATTATGATCTTACCCCAAAGTGAAAAATTCCTCCTATTGAACCGTTTGATGGTCATAAGGATCCCATTAACCATTCGGAAACCCATATATCACTCAAACTCCTTCTGGAGACCCCATATAAGGTCACGTGCAAAGCCTTTCCAGCTACTTTGAGAGGGAAAACTAGACATTGGTTTGCTAAGTTCGAGTTAGGGACCATTAGGAGATTCACTAAGATGATAAGATCCTTTATTATCCATTTCATAGGAGCTTAGAAAATAAGGAAGCCTATCACTTCCCTTATTGATTTTAGACAAATGACCAACAAAGTTCTTAAGGAGTATGCTAAGAGATTCAATGAATATGATTTCTAAGTTGATGGCCTAAATAACACCATCTATGCGCTGATTTCATCTTAGGCCTCACCTCATAAGTCTTGTTGAGATCTTTTAATAAAAAGCCTTCAAAATAGATAACTCAGTTGCTCGAGAGATCTCAGAAGTATATGAATATTAAGGATGCAATCTTAATGAGGCATGTCATGACAACCCTTTCGAACGGAAAGAGGAAAGAAATAATCTTCAATCTTAGGGAATCCTCTGATGCCGCTGTGGCCCATAAGAAAAAAAGAGGAGGTAAAAATAATGGGCCTCGTCAGGCTCAAACATTTTACCCTGGTCATAGCCACCAGAGAGGAGGTTTTTGCAGCAAGAAAGTCTTAATATCTGCTACCTCTATCGAAGCCCATGACGACAAATGGTGAAAAAATAGATAAATCCAATTATCATTGGTTTCATAAAGACCACGACCACAACCACAACACTAGAGATTTCTTTAATATCAAACAAGCCATTGGATGGATGATTAAAATGACTTACCTGAAGGATTTTATGGCCAATGCCGTTGGTAAAGGTTAGCGCAACAACAATAATAACAAAAACAAGGATGATGTTCACTTGATTGATGTGAAAACCATTTTCGGAGGTTTTACCAGTGGGGGATTCTCCTCCACAGCAAGGAAAGATCATCTCAAGATCATCCAGCAGGAGGGGGGGGGGGGGGAAAGTTAACAGTGTTTCCCTCCGGAATTAGTCCCCCAAAGGGAGTTCCCATAAAAAAAATTCTGAAAGCAAATCTCGAGGGGTACTCTTACCTTATGATGACCCTTTCATCATCTTAGTGATCATATGGAATGACAACTTGAAGATGGTATAACTTGACATTGGGAGCTCAATGAATATCTTGTTCTAGATGCCTTCGAAACCATGGAAATCAACACCAAGCACATGCATCTAGTCACCACCACTCCCCTAATTAGGTTTAACGGGGAATGTACCTATTCTCTAGGGTATGCCACTTTTTCCCTCATCATTGGATCAAAATATTGATGCTCTACCATCTAGAATAATCCTTTATCTACTTATAACCTCCAAATACACTGTTCAAAAACTTGGATGAGTTCTACATATTCTCGGGCCAATGACTTGTGGAGTTACAAGGATTTCATCCTTTGCTCCTAAAGTCCCAAGGTCATAATCCATCCAGTAGGAGTTGCAAGGCATTAATCATTGTCTCTAACCAATAGTCAAAGGTCTAAGGACCCAAAAAAGACTAAATTAATTATTAAGGCTTTCATCTTTGATTTCGTTCAAGGCCTAAAGACCCATAACAGTCATCTCTAAGCATTGTTCAATAATTGGTTGATGTTTACGCATCCTCAGACCAATAGTCAAAGGTCTAAGAACCCTAATAGGACTAAAAGAATTATCATGGCTTTTATCCTTGATTTTGTTCTAGCTGAGTAAGGTCTAAAGACCCACAAAAGTCAACTCTGAGCATTGTTTAATGCTTAGCATACCAAAATAACTAATTAAAGGTCTAAGGACCTTAAAAGGATTAAAGGAATTAACAAGTCTTTCATCCTTGATTTTATTGACATTGACTAAGGTCTAAAGACCCATAATAGTCTACTAATAAGCTTTTTTATGCACTAAAAAATGTTTTCAAAAAAGACAAAGTTATATACGAATAAAACCTTAGCAAACTATCTTTTTTAATCTTGGTTATGGAAAAAATTCAAGTATCATGATTATTAGGGATAAGGGGACTGAGTGTTTATTTAAAAACATTTTGGGACCTTAATCCTAAGAAACCACTACACAAAAAATAGGACTCTGGCATGGTTTAAAACTATTTCAGTTCAAACCTGGCATGGTTTTGAACTATGTCAGAATCAGGTGTTCCAAAATGGCCATTTTTTTCTGGCACAGTTTAAAAGTGTGCCAGATTTGACCAAACAGGGATACTTCTGACACACTTTAAAACTGTGTCAGAATTTGATATTTCTGGCACACTTTTGGCACACTTTATAACTGTGCCAGACTGAGTACATTTTGGTACTCTTTTAACACAGTTCAAAACCGTGCCAAAATTTAATGCACTTTTGGCACGGTTTTGAACTGTGCCAAATTTTTTGGATCAAAGAAAAAAAAGTAATTATTTGAAAACAAGAAAATTCACAAATTACGAATCTCGAAAGTTGTTGATAAACAAATGTACATACAAACTTCAAAATATTACAAGTATTAATAGTTCACACACCAAAAAAATTGGGCAGTGTTTTCTCTATTTTCTGGACATTCTAAAACCTGCGTAATGTAAAGCCCGCAAGGCCATAAAATATATCAATAAAATTAGAAAAGCTCGCATGGCCATAAAAGCTAACAATAAAACTACAAAAGTCCGCACGACCATAACAAAAAAAATAGAATCCTGAATATTAACGACATTAAGTAAATAATCTCCTTTTTGTAAACCATTGACTTCGTGTGTTCCACGTGGATAAAATCTAACAACAAAATGTTATCCTGCAAAAAAAAAAAGATACAAAAAGGAGATGATATTAGTAACCGAGTAATTTAAAAAAAAATCTTATTTAAGCTAAAAATTTGCATATACAATTAAAATTATTATTATATTCTCAAATCGAAATTCTTGTGACTACGTGGTCAGCTCCTACGAGTTACATTAGTCCCATGCGAGGTGTTAGTGACTCTTAAGGGGCCGTTTGAGGATTAGTTTGAGTTTTCATCCTTTAGCATCTTGTTTTTAAGCTTAATATTGATATTTTCAAATTATCATCATATTCTTAAACCAAGAGACCCGTGACTACGCGATCAATTCCTACGAGTTACATTGGTTACGTACGAAGTGTTTGTGCCTCTTACAGGACCGTTTGGGGGCTGGTTTGGATTTTCACCCTTTAATGACTTATTATTAAGCATAATCTAGATATTATCAACCAAGACTACGCGACCAATTCCTACGAGTTACATTGGTCCCGTATGAGGTGTTCGTGCCTCTTACGGGGCCATTTAGGGTCTAGTATAGGTTTTCACCCACTAACGACATGTTTTTAAACCAAAGTCTATATATTTTTAAATTATCATCGTATTCTCAAACCATATGTCCCATGACTACACGGTCAGTTCCTACTAGTTACATTGGTCCCGTACGAGGTGTTCGTGCCTCTTACGGGGCCATTTAGGGGTTGGTTTGTGTGTTCACCCTCAAGTGGCATGTTTTAAAGAATAATCTAAATATTTTTAAATTTTCGTCAGATTCTCAAATCGGGAGACCCATGACTACACGGTCAGTTCCTACAAGTCAAATTGGTCTCGTGCGAGGTGTTCGTGCCTCTTACGGGGCCGTTTGGGGACTGGTTTGAGTTTTCAGCCTTTAACGGCTTATTTTTAAGCCTAATCTAGATATTTTCAAATCGAGAGACCCGCGACTACGCGGTCAATTCGTACGAGTTACATTGGTCCCGTACGAGGTGTTCGTGCCTCTTACGAGGCCATTTAGGGTCTAGTTTCGGTTTTCACCCACTAACGACATGTTTTTAAGCCAAAGTATAAATATTTTCAAATTATCATCGTATTATCAAACCATATGTCCCGTGACTACACGATCAGTTCCTACGAGTTACATTGGCCCTGTGCGAGGTGTTAGTGCCTCTTATGGGGCCGTTTAGAGGCTGATTTGAGTTTTCAAACTCAAACGATATGTTTTAGGAATAATCTAAATATTTTAAATTATCATCATATTCTCAAACCGGGAGACCTTTGACTACACGGTCAATTCCTCTGAGTTATATTGGTCCTGTGCAAGGTGTTCGTGCCTCTTATGGGGCCGTTTGGCGGTTGGTTTGGATTTTTACCCTTTAATGGCTTGTTATTAATCCTAATCTTGATATTTTCAAATTATCGTCATATTCTTTAACCGAGAGACCCATGAGTATGCAGTCAATTTTTACGAGTTACATTGGTCCCGTACGAGGTGTTCGTGCCTTTTACGAGGCCATTTGGGGTCTAGTATAGGTTTTCACCCACTAACGGCATGTTTTTAAGCCAAAGTCTATATATTTTCAAATTATAATCGTATTGTCAAACCATATATCCCGTGACTACACGGTCAGTTTCTACGAGTTACATTAGCTACGTGCGAGGTGTTAGTGCCTTTTACGGGGCCATTTGGTGGCTAGTCTGAGTTTTCACCCTCAAACGGCATGTTTTAAAGAACAATCTAAATATTTTTAAATTATGGTCACATTCTTAAACTGGGAGACCCGTGACTACACGATCAGTTCCTATAAGTCACATTGGACCCGTACGAGGTGTTCGTGCCTCTTATGGGGTCGTTTGGGGGTCTAGTTTGGGTTTTCATCCTTTAACGGTTTGTTTTTAAGCCTAATCTAAATATTTTCAAATTATCGTCATATTCTCAAATCGAGAGACCCGCGACTATGCGGTCAATTCGTACGAGTTATATTGGTCTTGTATGAGGTGTTCATGCCTCTTACAGGGCCATTTGGCGTCTAGCATATGTTTTCATCCACTAACGACATGTTTCTAAGCTGAAGTCTAGATATTTTTAAATTATCATCATATTCTCAAACCATATGTCCCGTGACTACACGGCCAATTCCTACGAGTTACATTGGCCACGTGCGAGGTGTTAGTGTCTCTTACAAGGCCGTTTGGGGGTTGGTTTGAGTTTTCACCCTCAAACGACATGTTTTAAAGGATAATCTAAATATTTTTAAATTATCGTCATATTCTCAAATCGAGAGACCCATCACAGGCATTTCCTCCAAGTCACATTGGTCCCGTACGAGGTGTTCGTGCCTCTTACGGAACCATTTGGGTTTTCAGCCTTTAACAACTTATTTTTAAGCAGAATCTAGATTTTTTCAAATAATCATCATATTCTCAAATCGAGAGACCCACGACTATGCAGTCAATTCGTACGAGTTACATTGGTCCCGGACGAGGTGTTCGTGCCTCTTACAGGGCCATATGGGGTCTAGTATAGGTTTTCACCCACTAACGGCATGTTTTTAAGCCAAAGTCTAGATATTTTCAAATTATCATCGTATTCTTAAACCATATATCCCGTGAGTACACGGTCAGTCCTACGAGTTACATTGGCCCGTTGCAAGGTGTTAGTGCCTCTTATGGGGCCGTTTGGGGGCTGGTTTAAGTTTTCACCCTCAAACGGCATGTTTTTAAGAATAATCTAAATATTTTTAAATTATCATCATATTCTCAAACTAGGAGACTTGTGACTACACAGTCAGTTCCTATGAGTTACGTTGGTCTCGTGCGAGGTGTCCGTGCCTCTAACGGGGTCGTTTGGCGGCTGGTTTAGGTTTTCACCATTTAACTGCTTGTTTTTAGGCCTAATCCATATATTTTCAAATTATCATCATATCCTCAAACTGAGAGACCTGCGACTACGCGGTCAATTTCTACGAGTTACATTCATCTCGTACGAGGTGTTCGTGCATCTTACGGGGTCATTTGGGGTCTAGTATAGGTTTTCACCCACTAACGACATGTTTTTAAGCTAAAGTCTAGATATTTTTAAATTATCCTTGTATTCTCAAACCATATGTCCCGTGACTACACGATCAGTTTCTGCGAGTTCCGTTGGGCCTGTACGAGGTGTTAGTGCCTCTTACGGGGCCGTTTGGGGGTCGGTTTGAGTTTTCACCCTTAAACGGCATATTTATAAGAATAATGTAAATATGATGATATTATCATCATATCCTCAAATCGGGAAATCCGTGACTACACAATCAGTTCTTACAAGTCAGATTAGTCCCGTGCGAGTTATTCATGCCTCTTATGGGGCCGTTTGGGGGATGGTTTGAGTTTTCAACCTTTAACGACTTGTTTTTAAGCGTAATCTAGATATTTTCATATTATCATCATATTCTCAAACTGATAGTCCCACGACTGCACGATCAGTTCCTATAGTTACATTGGTCCCGTGCGAGGTGTTAGTGCCTCTTACGAGGTTGTTTTAGCGTTAGTTTGAGTTTTCACCCTTTAACGGCATGTTTTTAAGCCTAATATAAATATTTTCAAATTATCATCATATTCTCAAACCAGGAGACCCGTGACTATGCAGTTAGTTCCTACGAGTTACATTGGTCCCGTGCATGGTGTTAGTGCCTCTTACGGGGAAGTTTGGGCGTTGGTTTGGGTTTTCACCCTCTAATGGCATGTTTTTAAGACTAATCTAGATATTTTCAAATTATCGTCATATTCTCAAATTGGGAAACCTATGATTAAGCGGTCAATTCCTACAAGTTTTGGTCCCGTGCAAGATGTTCGTACCTCTTATGAGGCCGTTTGGGGGTTGGTTTGAATTTTCACCCTTTTAATGGCTTGTTTGTAAGCTTAATCTAGATATTTCAAATTATCCTCATATTCAACTTGTTTCTCTTTATGCTCATACTCTTGTCTAATCTTCTTTGAGCTGATTAGGCATTATTACAAATTAAATAGTAAAACTAAAATTGTGAAGTCTAGGAGCATAAATAATATAATGGCAATCATTTTCCTAATGTTCAAATTTGCATGTTATATTATCAATTTAGATTCTACTCCATATTTGTGTCTAACCACCTTGGTGAGATAATCCCCCCCCCCCCCCCCATATTCGTACTTGTTCTTACGACATGACACCACCACCACCAACCACCACAAACACCTAATTCAATAACCCATAACTAAACATAAAATTGAACCAAGGTATAGTTCTATATAAAATATTGAGTTACCCATGTTCTATTTTTTCCTCATTTTATATCTGTAAATCTGGTTCTGCAATGTATCAATGGCCAACCAAATTTTAAACTTCGAATATTTATCTTTTTTTTATACGATTTCGCATTTAATTATTGGATCAAATAATCTTGATACACCATTGTCAAACTTCATGACATAACTTATCTTAGAAATAGGAACTACTTTAGTGAAAATAATATAACACGGAACTTTTTGTTGAACTCCAACACTCTATGCATATATGCAAAACTCTCCCCTGCACACTGTATGCACATATGCACACAACAGTATATATATGTTATTGTATGCATATACATAGCATATATGTTTTATGCAACATATATGCATATAGTCTCATATATGCGACATATATGCAATAACTGTATGCATATGTGCTGCATATATGCACACAACAGCATATATGCATATAGTAGCATATATGATGCATATATGTGATAACTGTATGCATATATGCAGATAGCAGCATATATTCAACATATATGCGTACAATAACATGAATGTTGCATATATGCAATAAGTGTATGCATATATACAGTAGCATATATGCACGCAGCAACATATATGTTGCATATATGCACACAACAACATATATGTTGCATATATACAACATATTGAACGGGAGAACAATTGCTTAAATACCTGAGTTTCTGCTTCCCCATCTTGGGCCTCAGTGTCGATGAACTAAGAAGAGGCAGATCATAAACATAATTTCTTTTATAATCATAAATAATAACCAATCTTGATGAAGATCAAAAACCATGTTTACAACAAAACTTGCTGAAAACAAAGATGAAAAACACTCCACCAACGTTAATCTCGGTTGTTCTTTAAATGAGAGTAAGTGTGCGTTCAAATGAATTAATTATATAATTAAATTCCAATTTCAGTCCCAATAATTTTTAACCCTTGCAAACAAACATGATTGATTAATAAATTAATCTAACCATGCAAGACAATCACAAATGAGGAAAAAATCCCCGAAGGGCAAAACCATTTATTTCACTACGATTTGTAAATCACAACTTACACGGATTACAATGAAATAATTTGACACACGAACACCCGCAGGCGTCGATCAGTGTCATCAACAATGGAATAACCTCAGCAGCTCCACAAGAACACTCTGTTCTATTTCAGCAAAGATCCATACACAGCAGACCTTAATATCCTCAGACTTCGATTAGTACCATGACCGCTACCAAAATCAGCAGCATAAGATTTAAAAAAAATATGTCTTGGGTTCCACAAAACAATTCATAAAAAATATATGGGATTATGAATTTAAATGGACAAAAAGTTTTAGACCCTTAACAATGATAAGAAGATATACTGGAAAAATTATAGAACACAAAGAATTTTTCTTTTTCAAAAGGTGTTCTGCTAAAAAAAAATTTCTTCCTCTATTTGATAAACTGTACGTGTTGCCCATTATATAAAAGATATTGGGTAATCATTAGTCCCTCATCATCGACAATCTTTGGCACGCTATCGTTTAAAAAGAAAGGCATGAGTTTTAAAAAGAGAAGCAGTGGCGTGAATTATAAAGACTCCTTGAATTTTATTGGCCACATACCGATCATTCGCAACATCATTAAACACTCATTGACGCATTCATTTTATGGTGGCAGAGGCGTCTTGCGTGTATAAGCAGTGACATGTGTTATTAAAAAAAATCACATGAAGCAAATTGCTTCACCACCAAAAAAAAAATGAATAACCCCCCCTTTTTTTCTTCTCCGTAATCACTGCCAATTATTGGCTCCTTTTATGCCAATCATTAGCACGTTTCCTTTATGGAGGTATGTAAAAACAATTTGCATTTTAGGCTTTTTAATTGTACGAAGCCTCCTTCCTATTTAAAATCAAAACTCTCCTTTTACCAAAACAAGTGCCATATGTTAGTTTGACCAAACCAAAAAACTTTTGTTTTCCTTTTTAAAAAAAATAAATAAAACTTCTTTTATTCAAAAGAAATTGTATATTTAAAAAATTCTAACCTTTTAGAAATAATCCCAATACTTTAAATATGAAATGCAAATGGAACCTAAACATATTTTTACCAAAATTATCTCTTTGGAGCTTGAATTGTTGAAGTGCACTTGTAATTCGGATCCAGAGTTTGTAGTTCATCAATTCTTTGATGACTTGTAGCGGTATACGACATAATAAATAGTGACGGACAATGTCCTTATAAATCTCCCCCTATGTCTATGCCGGTACAAAATAAAAAATCTGAATTATTAATCACAAGTATGACCTATACAAATCTACCCTCCCAAGACAAACATGGAAAGATAAAATGACAAGTCTTCAAACTTTTAAACTTTGCTTCAACAATCATACTCCAAGCTTTTCCCATCAGGGTGTGCAACATAATAATCTTCAATTTTACCTACGCACATGAGAATAAGCAAATACCTTGTGACATATCAAGTTTAAAATGATATAGACATTAACAATGTTAGCATAATCAAATTTCACCCATACTAAAACTCCCCCATAATTCATAATTCGTTCTCCCCCCTTTTATGTTGTCCCAAAATAGACAAATGAGAAGAATAAATCAGACTCAAAATCGGGGTGGAACAAGAGCGTGCAATGCAATCCATGCTAAAAGGTGTTCCACAAACTATTTTTTATTTTCAAATTTTTCATACAAAAATGCAAAAATGATGTTACAAAAATCAAACACCATGAATTTATACTATGAAGACCAAATCATGGAAACGGAATGAATGGGTGTGAAAAAATTCGATAGGAAAATCAACTCAATCATATCATATGTGCAAGATGCATAAGTGTACTCCTAACGAATGAACATAAAAAATAGTCATTTGGTGTGAAATTGTTAAATTTAGACGACATCGTCTTAAATCAAAATCAACAAATCAAAGTCAACATGATTTTCACACCAATAACGTTCAAAACGATTTCATGCTTTTTCAAGATTCTTTAAGGATGTGCAAAGCCGTCTTAATTTTGCAACCAAACTCCCCCATATATATTTTCTTTTTGAGGTGATCTAAATTCTCAAACATTGAAGAATTGGCGAATAAACCTAATGGCCCATTATCGGCATGTATTTCTTTTTATTGCTTTTCAATATTTTCGGGCTCTTTTAAACCTATCTGGACCCCGGATAATTAAAATTCTTCAATTTTTTGGTCTAATTTGAATGGCGGCTTAATCGCAAAGGATAAATGAGTACATTTCGTAGTCCTTCACCATTTATAAAATTCACACAAACTTACGGCAATATGGTAAAAACATGCAAACCGTTTATTATCTTGTTTTATCACATTTGGTTCGTTGTAATAGACACAATTGAGATGAAAACAAGTAACGAACATGTGATTTGTCAAGAACAAATATCAAACAAATCCGTGCATATGTGCAATAAAGGACAAAGTGAGTCAAACATGTAGGTAGCAACACTATAGCAACTCAAAGATTCCAAACTCTGTAAAGCACATGAATAGCATAACATATTGTCTCAAATCACTATCAAATAGTCACATGAATACGACATGAAGTTGTGAGTTGGTCATCCTAAGTGTTCATTCATAAACGGTGCAAAACAAACTACAAAAATCTTTTTTAGTTTTTCTGGTTTTCTCAAATAAATGAAAATCTTTTTGTATTTTTCATTTTTTTAAGAAATAAGAAAAGAACCAAATGTATATAAATACAAAAATGATACAAACTAGAAATAGGAGCAGAATTATTTGAGCATGAAAAAAAATGCATCCTATACTAGACACGGACCATCTCCTCAGTCAATTGTGAAAATACCTAAAGACTTCCTAAGACTCTCGAATCTAAGGGCATCTAAAGGTTTCATGAAAATATTGGCTAACTGAAGGTCAGTGGATATGAAACTTAGGGATACGACTTTCTCCTCAACTAATTGACGCATAAAGTGCTCGCGTATCCTGATGTGCTTTATGCACGAATGTTGGAATGGATTATGAGATCTATGTACCGCGCTCGTGTTATCATAGGAGATGGTCACGGTGTCCTGTGAAATCCCATAATCCTCTAACATTTGCTTCATCCAAAAGAGTTGCGTGCAACAACTCCCGACGATGATGTACTCAGCCTCCGTAGCGGACAAAGATATGGAGTTTTGCTTCTTGTTCATTTAGGAGACAAGAGTAGAACCAAAGTAAAAACACCCACCAGAAGTGCTCCTACAACCATCTACATTCCCGGCCCAATCAGCATCCGAATAGGTGGACAGACGGTCATCGGTATCAAAGGAATACCAAATACCGTAGGATAGAGTCCCACTCACGTATTTGATAATACGTTTTAGAGCGAGTAAGTGTGACTCTTTCGAGGACGCCTGATATCGCGCACAAACTCCAACACTAAAGGCTATGTCGGGATGACTGGCAGTCAAGTAGAGAAGACTACCTATCATACTCTGATACAAGGTTTTGCTCTATGTCCTTGCTTCAAGTGTCCTTACTAAGCTTGGTAGAAGTACTCATAGGTGTAAGTGCATGCTTAGAGGCGTCTAAATCAAATTTCTTCACTAGGTCACTAGCATACTTGGATTTTGAGATGAACATCCCATCCTCTAACGGACGAACCTGGACACCAAGGAATAAAGTAAGCTCACCTACCATGCTCATCTTAAACTCACTTTTCATCTCCTCCTCAAAGTGGTGAGCATGCTAGGAGTACATGGATCCAAAGACTATATCGTCCACATAGACTTGGGCAACCAAAATAGCAACGTCATCTCTCCTGACGAACAACGTCATATCAACTCCCCCTCTCTTGAAGCCATAGGCTAAGATATAGGAAGTAAGCCTCGCGTACCAAGCACGAGGTGCTTGCTTCAAACCATACAAGGCTTTCCTCAGATAGTCAACGTGCTCTGGGTGCTTAGGGTCTTCAAACCCTTTTGGTTATTCCACGTAAACCTCCTCCTGTAGAATGCCATTTAGAAATGTACTCTTGACATCCATCTAATATAGCTTGAAGTGCAGATGACATGCGATGGCGAGTACTAAGCGGACAGACTCAAGCCTCGTAACAGGAGCAAGTGTCTCCCCAAAGTCTACACCCTCTATCTGTGTGTAGCCTTGAGTGACCAACCTAGCCTTGTTTCTGATTATGGTACCATTTTCATCCATTTTATTCTTGAAAATCCACCTGGTACCTATCACATTCGTCTCACCACATCGGGGGACAAGTTTCCAGACATTGTTCTTTTTAAACTGAAGTAACTCATTCTGCATAGTAGATATCCAGTGTTCATTCTTGAGTGATTCTTGGGATTAACTGTGGACATGTAGAAAAAATGACTAACAACGTTCTCTAGCTGAGCACGAGTCTTGACCCCTAAGGTCGGATTGCCTAATATGGTGGAAGGGTCATGACTCTTGCAAACCCAAGCAGGTGTGTCCCCGAACATAGGAGTAGGGTCCATAGAGTGTGTGTGAAGGATGAGTAAATCGCTGCCAGAAAAGTCCTCATCCTCACACTGAAGACTAGGATCAACAAATATCAGAGGTTCTTCATCTTGCACGGTGACGTTTATTGACTCCATAACCTTAGAGCTTCTCAAGTTGTAAACCCGATATGCTCTACTATTTGATGAATATCCAAGAAAAATTCCCTCATCGCTACGGGAGTCAAACTTTCCTAATTGATCTCTCTCCCGTAGGATGTAGCATTAACTCCCAAAGATACAAAAATATGCAAGGTTAGGTTTCTTGTTAGTCCACAATTCATAAGGCATCTTAAGTGTGTGTGGATGCAGGTAAACCCTATTCACCGTGTGGCACACGGTAGACACCGCCTCTACCCAAAATCGTGTAGCAACCTTACGACCCAAAAGCATAGATCTAGCCATTTCCTGAATCGTCTGATTCTTCCTCTCAATAATCCCATTTTGCTGAGGAGTCCTTACGACCAAAAATTCATGTTTAATTCCAAGGCTATCACAGTAAAGATCTACCTTTGCTTCCATAAATTTCGTGTCGTTGTCACTACGCATCCTGTTAATAGTGACTCCGTGTTGGTTTTGCAGGACACGACACTTGGTCGTTAAAAACTTTACAAAATTGAATTTATCTCTCAGAAAGCCAACAATCGAATATCTGGAAAAATCAACCACCATCACGAGGATGTACCTCCTACCACTCAGACTCTCCGTATGAGTAGGACCCATAAGATCCATGTGAATCAGCTCAAGCACATGAGAGGTGGTAATGAAATGCAACTTGTTATGGGGACTACGGACTTATTTACCCAACTGACATGGTCCACAAATCGTGAAAGTTGGCTTTCCAAGGGACGACAAGCCACGTACTAGATCCTTTTTAACAAGACGATCTAAATCTTTAAAGTTCACGTGACCTAGACGTTGATGCCATAGATCCATATGAGTGATTATGATGCTATTGCAGACACATGAGGACTTGGGTATAATACCATAGCAGTTCTCGTCGGTCCTCACCCCTTGCTATAATAGTTTATCGGCTTGATCATAGACATTACAAGCATTCTAGTCAAACTTTACTGCAAAGTCAGCATCGCACAACTGGCTAATGTTGAGTAAATTAGCTTTTAAACCTTTTACGTACATAACATTCTCTAGCTTAGGAAATCTAGGTATCTCTACAATCCCTCGTCCTATTATGCTAGATTTGCTCCCATCTCCAAATGTGACATTTCCTTCCTTTCGATCCTTGAGGGAGGTAAAGAAGGATACGTCACCAGTCATGTGCCTAGAGCAGCCATTGTCAAAATACTATTGGGAGGTATTATGTGCTTTGAGAGTGACATAAACAACAAGGGCCTTTTCATCTTTCTTAGGTACCCAAGAAGTGGTAACCTTTTGTTTACCCTTGTTCTTGTTGGTTTTAGCCGAGATGCGAGAAGCATTCACTAACGTCAAAGACATCCGTCGAAATTCCTCAATCAAACTCTGTGATGTGGTGGCTAAAAATTCAACATGCTCTTTCAGACTGGTAAAATCATTAGTACGATGTGGTGGAGCATATGTACGTGAAGTTCGACCCAAACTATAGCAATACTCTCTCAGGTGGCCTTTTCTTTTACAGTACGTACAAAAGAACACAGTTTTAGGCTGACCTTGGTTTGCTTTTCTCGGCCGAACTCTTCTCTTGGGTTTTGATGGGCGGCCATATGGATTAGTCGTAAACTTAGGGATTGGTCTAGGTGCAATCTGAGAGGTGGAAGCATCATCAAAACCAATTCCTGGTCTTTCACCAAGGCGGGGGCGAGGAACATCTTTCCCATCTTACCAGATCTATCCTTGATTTGAACCTTGACTTACTGTGCTCTCTCAAGATCATGAGTGAGCTGGGCAACAAGGGCTTCCGGAATATTTCGAGCCTCTTCGGATGCACAGATGTCTCTCGTCATATTAGTCACTTGTTGAGTCAAGTCCCTCTTTTCTTTCTTAAAACTCTTTTCTCTCTCAAGGCAGTGCTAAACGACGACTCTCTCTCTCTAGTCCCTCCTAATTCCTTTTCAATGGTAACGATCCTAAGAACTAATGCTTTGTTATGCTTTTTGGTTATGAATAATCCGATATATAAATCGGTATAGGCGCGTCTAAGATCACTCTCTCTCTCACTTCCAGCATCTTCTCCCTCACTCTCATTACTGTCAAGGTGTCCATGTGAGGTGGCATCATCATCGTCGTGAAATGCAGTGGGAGTAACTCCATGACTAGCCATGAATGTGGTGAAGTTGCATTCATGCGGTGATTCATCTCCAGAATCCACCGACTCGACCTCGCTGTCGTCACTCAATGTGGCATTTAGGACAGCTTTGCCCCTGCCTTGACACTTCAACCTAGTGGCACACTCAAAAGCCTTATGACCTCTACCGTCGCATTCATAGCATCTCTTTTCATCTCTCTTGGGGGTGTCCTTTTTTTTTATCTTTTTCATCTTTCTTGCCATATTTATTTTTCTCAAAATTCTTTTTATCTTTAAAATTTCCATTTTTCAATTTGAGATTTTTTTTTGAAATTTTTGGCAAAAAGAACCAAGTTGTCTAAATCAAATTCTCCCTCAGAATAAAATGCTTCTTTCCTTTTAACGGTCCCCTCACCCTTTCTAGCCTGGGCTTTAAGTGCAATTCCCTTATCTTTTGGTTTAACAGACTTAGGAAACATGTCAATTTCAAAGCTTTGTAAGTCTCCAACCAATTCCTCTAATTTAAGCGTGTTTAAATTACCCATAGAATTTAGCACAATGACTTTAGGGATAAAACGCGCAGGTACCGACCTTAGAATATTTTTAACAACTCTTGTATTAGGAATGTGTTCACTAAGATTAAAGCTAGTGTTTACAATATCAGATAATCTAGCATAGAATTCATCAAAATATTTAGACTCAAGCATGGTGATAGTCTCAAATTGGGTTGTTAAATTTTACAGTTTAGACTCTTTCACAACATTAGTTCCTTCATGGGTAAGCTGTAAAACATCCCATGCCTCTTTTGACGTGCTGCACGTCATTATTCGTCGGAACTCGTCAGGTGTGATGGATTCAAAAATAGCACTAAGACCCTCAGAGTTAAAAGTTGACCATTTAAATTCATCTTCAGTCCATACAGTCACATATTTTAAATTTCTCACGTTGTCAATGGTGACGGAGGGAGGTGTCCACCCTCTTTCAACGAAAATCCAAACTCTTTCATCTATGGCTTTTAGAGATGATTTCATACGGGCTTTCCAGTAAGCATAATTTGTCCCGTCAAAAATTGGCATTTTATTATATAATTTCTCCATTTTTGAACACGCCATTTTTTAAAAATCAAATTTTTAGAAAATTGATATCTCAGAAAAATTTTGCGAAAAATTACACGGTATAATTGTGTAATTGGAACTGATACCAATTTGAGAGTGCGCGTGCATTCAAATGAATTAATTATATAATTAAATTCTAATTTCAGTCCCAACAATTTTTAACCCTTGCAAACAAACGTGATTGATTAATAAATTAATATAACCATACAAGACAATCACAAACGAGGAAAAAATCCCCTAAGGACAAAACCATTTATTTCACTATAATTTGTAAATCACAACTTACAAGGATTACAATGAAATAATTTGACACATGAATACTCGGAGGCGTCGGTCGGCGTCGTCAGCAATGGAACAATCTCAGCAGCTCCACAAGAACACTCATCTCTATTTCAGCAAAGATCCATACACAACAGACCTTAATATCCTCATACTTCGATTAGTACCATGAACGGTACCAAAATCAATAGTATAAGATTTCAAAAAAATATGTCTTGGATTCCACAAAACAATTCATAAAAAGCAGATGGGGTTATGAATTTAAATGGACAAAAAGTTTTGGACCCTTAACTGTGATAAGAAGACATACTGAAAAAATTATAGAACACAAAGAATTTTTCTTTTTCAGAAGGTGTTCTGCCAAAAAAACTTTTCTTCCTCTATTTGACAAACTGTACGTGTTGCCCATTATATAAAAGATATTGGGTAATCATTAGCCCCTCATCTTCGGCAATCTTTGGCACGCTATCGTTTAAAAAGAAAGGAGTGAGTTTTAAAAAGAGAAGCAGTGACGTGAATTATAAAGACTCCTTGAATTTTATTGGCCACAAGCCAATCATTGGAACCATCATTAAACACTCATTGACACATTCATTTTATGGTGGCAGAGGCGTGTTGCATTTATAAGCAGTGACAGGTGTTATTAAAAAAAATTACATGAAGCAAACTGCTTCACCACCCAAAAAAAATGAACAGCCCCCCCTTTTTTTCTTCTCCGCAATCATTGCCGATTATTGGATCCTTTTATGCCAATCATTGGCACGTTTCCTTTATGGAGGTATGTAAAAACAATTTGCCTTATAGGCTTTTTAACTATACGAAGCCTCCTTCCTATTTAAAATCAAACTCTCCTTTTGACAAAACAAGTATCATATGTCGTTTTGACCGAACCAAAAACTTTTGTTTTCCTTTTTTTCTAAACATAAAAATTCTTTTATTCAAAAGAAATTTTATATATAAAAAATTCTAACCTTTCAAAAATAATCCCAATACTTTAAATATGAAATGCAAATGGAACTTAAACATATTTTTACCAAAATTATTTCGTTGGAGCTTGAATGTTGAAGTGCACTTATAATTCGGATCCGGAGTTTGTAGATGATAGCTTCATCCTTTGACGACTTGTAGCGGTATATGACATAATAAATAGTGACGGACAATGTCCTTACACAAGACATATATTAGGATCAATTAGGATCAAACAATAAAAGTATTGTTTTTGAGTTTTGAATTGTTATTTTCCTAGAACAAAATAAAATTGTTGTTTTGAATTATTTTACGGGTGGATTAACAACATTTAACTTAAGGGCATTTACTTTCGCAATTACAATGGGAACCTTCAATCCAGAAAGAACGGGGGCAGCTTTATCAAACCGTAATACAATAAATAGAGTAGTTAGTCTTCTTCCTTGGCATGGCATCCAAAATGTAAATAAATAAAAAGAAAAGTTCCAAAGAAAAGTTCATATGAGGAGTGACTAGAGTAGGAATGTATTTAAGGATATCTTTTTGTACAGCATTACCTGCAGTAAACAAATAAAAAAAAATGCCATGGATCGATATGATATGAAAGAGATGGATACAGTGACTTATGATTCAAACCAATATGTATTGTTTGGGTTATTAGTTTGGTCCCCATTTTCTACAATACCATCGATTGACCATTAAAATGGCCAATTTGATCCTGTTTAGCGTCGTTGTTTTATACATAACTAGACGTTAGTGCCCACTATTTCATAGATAATTAGATTTTGACTGAGGAAATTACAGTCAAGACCTATAATCTACACCTGCCAAATGACGGGATAGTAAAAATGGGGTACACAGTGCAAATAACTAAAAAATTTGGGGATAAGTTAGTTTCTGCTAAATTTTGAGGGGGAAAAGACAAATGATTACTAAGAAATTCAATAAAGGCTTTGTTCGTAGACAATTCTCACGCCCCGAACATTTCCCCCAAAGTCATCACCTACAAGTTTGTAATAAACATCCCAAGTCCACATCATCTATCACAAACAAGTTACAAACAAACAAAAAGATTACAAGCATACTGTGCAATTAGTCAGAATGAAGTCTTGTAAAAAAAGATCTAGCGTGATGAAGAAAATACTAATCAAATACTCAGAATAGGCATAATAGGTCTGATCGACACAATATAGAAATGCAAATGGTGAGGATTGGTTATGAAATGGGAAAGTTATATAAGCTTCTAAGGTAGCAACAAGCAGTGGGAAATTCAAATGTCATAGAAACACCCACAACATGTATGACCACTATGTACCATTATTACCATTAAATAGAATGCAGTTTCAGCATGTATATATTAGAAAGCCACATTACGTGCATAAAATCCATACAGAATTCCATCCGAAAACACTTCTCTTCTTCATAATTGAATAATACTTGTGTTAGAAATTACAACTATTATTGAACAAAAGTCGTAATTGAAAAATATGACATTACTAAGCTAAACAATACTGACCCGACTAAAATCCCGTGAAGATTTCCCTCTGTGCCACAATTTGTGTTAGAAATTACAACTATTCTTAAACAAAAGTTATAATTGAAAAATATGACATTAATAAGCTAAATAATACTGACCCGACTAGAATCCCGTGAAGATTTCCCTCTGTGACACAATTTGTAATGTATCCCCAGTATTCATTCTTCTCAATTTCCCATAGACGGGCAAACCAATCTAAAACGCCAACTTCAAGCTGTCTTGAGTGGACACCATAGTTACTCTCAATGATGGAGAAATGTTGCAACTGTGCAAGGGCACCATAATCGAAGTCCTAGTTATATGGATATCATGTAGCATATTATAAATTCAGAAGCCTTAGACCAATATAACTATAAATTTTTCATATGCACATAAAGGACTCTAATAACTTCAACGGTTCCAAATTAATAGTCATGTTTTCTATTTAGTCCTCATAACGAGATTCTTGCGATTAATATAATAAATTAAGAAATAATATGGTTGTTGTTACCTAAATGGTTGTGGGGCCTCTCAATGAGATTCTTGCGATACCTAGCCATGAAACTGTCCATATAAGCCTCTTAATCACCAGTGGACTCATTATCCTCATCGAGCTCCATGACCGCAAAGCACGTGGTATGCATCGCAATACCCTAACCGAAGGCTTGATCTCAAGAGCGATTCTAAAGATGGGCGAGTGGGAGGAAAAGGGAGATTGGGAAAAATGAGGATAGAGAGAGTAAATTGGTTTCTTTTTAGGTTAAACAATAATATTTTTTAGGGTATTTATATGTTAGTCAAGTGTGCTTAATTTTGGTACATTTTTAAACAGTGCCAAATTTTGGCACGTTTATAAAGTGTGCCAAATTTTCATTAAACCGTGCCAGAATTTGGCATAGTTTTAAACTGTGGCAAATTTTTAATATCAAGGTGTACCAAAGTCCTATTTTTGGTGTAGTGAAATAAAAGTTCATCATATTTTTATGCTTCTTGATGCGATTAAATAATTGTCTTTCGAACGTGTGTGATTACGGCTCAACTGCAAGACGATTGATCAAGTAATAATCCGATAAATTGGATGTCGAACTCAGGGAATATGATGCAGAATGTGTTGATGAATATGAAGGGCGATTAACCTTTCGGTTGAATCAGAAAAAGAGAAAAAAATGATTGTTTGTGGAATTTCCTATCACTAATGCAATTTAATTAAACTAGTAATTTCACTACGCATGCGAGAATTGATGAGTAAGTTTGAAATCAATGTGAGAAAATGGAGTTAGGGTACACTCCCCCGAATTGTCGGTAATTACGTAGAACATAAAAACTTCAAAAACCTAATTATGAATTCAAAGCAACAAATACTCTATAAGCATTTGGTATATGCGGATTTTACTCCTTATAATATCAAATTAAAAATTGTATTTGACGAGAAAGATAAATTACCAAAACGTGAGTTGTACCCTTAAACATTCCAGTTACATAGGGAAAATTGAATTAAAAGACCTACAACCTTTATTTTGATAAAAATCAAACCTTTGAATTTTTAATTACATTTTATTTGCTTTTAAATCCATTCGTAACACCTAGGTTGGGTTCATATACCCCAACCCTTAAAAAACTTAGTAGGACATAGTTACATGGGAAATGACCAATATCCTAACGTTGCATGTGTTGAAAACAATGATGCAACTATTGCTAAACATGCATGGAAGTCTTACAATGTTAGAAAAATAAATAAAAACATGCAAAGATTTAAAATATGCAAGAACAAGATAGAGAGAACACACTTGATATTAAAACCTTAAAAATTGATCCACAATAATGAAACTTTATTGCATGAATTAAAATTAGGGTTCTTACCTCTTATCCTCTCTAATTATAAGGTAAAAACTAACTAAAAAATAGTCAAATGTTAAACTATAATAATACAAAGTTATTTTGTAAGAGTTCTGATCTAATACAATTCGAAGAAAATCAGCAAATAAAAGAAATTTCGCGCATCAGGTAGGTCGAACCGGTTCAGGTTCATAGGCGACCCAGTTAGGACTCAAACCAATTTAGAGTTCGGTTTGGAGAAACTTCCTGCATTGCTTGGTTCTTCTTCTTCTTTTCTTTGGATTTCCTTCTCAACTTCGATCGTTCATAACTTCTTCACCGTAATTCAGAATTGGACATCGTTTCTTCCAGTATTCTCATGATTTCGTACACTTTGACTTTTCTTTAGGCTCTGCTTCTAGACTAAGGCTGAAAAAATTACCAAAACCACCTTTAACTCTCTATTTCTTGGTTTATTTCATTGTTTTTAGGTCTCTCTCACACTAACTTTCATGAAATACTTGTAAAACACATGAGCGATACACAAAATTGGACGCCATTTCTTCCAGTGTTCTCATGATTTCGTACACTTTGACTTTTATTTAGGCTCTGCTTCTAGACTAAGGCTACAAATATTACCAAAATGACCTTTAACTCTCCATTTCTTGGTTTCTTTCATTGTTTCGAGTTCTCTCTCACACTAACTTGCATGAAATACTTGTAAAACACATGACAGATACACAAAATGCATAGTACTCACCAAGGAGGGTTAGTAGCAAAAATATGAGGTAAATCTAAGTTAATTACAATGCACGGGATCATAAAAAGATCTAAATTAAGGGGATGCATATGAAATATTTATGCCTTATAAAGTCTAAGGTATTACACCCCATTTTAGAGCCTTAGTCTTGACTTCATAAGTTGCGCAATTTTATTGCATAGGTCTCAGGGCCCACTGCTCTACTTCAATAATGCTGCGATCCAAGTTATTTTGCTTTACCAAGAAATCATAAGGGCAATTGGGAATACCACCTTCTTAGCATTCCTCATACAGATAAATCCAAATGCAAAAATTTCTCATAAAAGAAAATGTAAAGCAACTGTAAAGCAAAGAAATGTAGTGCCGAAGTCAAAATTCTAGAAACCAAGCTGCTATCATTAATAACAAAGAGCTGTGAATTACCACAAAAGGCCCATGCCTTGCAAAAGTTTAAAAGAAAAACTAAACGATTACATAAAAATCCTTTTTCAAGGCTAGGCTCGTTCTATCACAAAAGCTTCAATTTGGGGGGTGGGGGGGCGGGGGTGGAATTTGACTGGGCAAGGAATAGAGCATCCTTTCAGAGATTATACTTCTTCTTAGACATCAGAGGCATATGCTTCACCGACATCATAACCACTACTTTTCTCATTGTTTTAGATCTCATCGGAAGATTGGGGGGTTTCAGCATATGGACCATAAACATCCACCTCAAGAAAGATATCTTGAACCTTGTCTATGAATGATTCAAATTATGAGCCATGTTTCTAGAAAATAAATTTCTTATAAACCTAAGACTCAAGGTAGGCATCTAGATAGTAGAGCCTCAGCATACTCCTTCTGTAACTCCTGGCCCAAAAAGGTCAATGAATCCTTCACGATATTAAGATCTACTAGCTGCTGTTTTAGAAGATCCATATATTTATCAACTTGGAGGAGATTTTATTGGGCACTTTGAAGCATAATATTCTAACGCTAGAGTGCCTCCACCTTCACTTTATGCTAGATTTGAGCCAAAGCATGGGATTCCTCAACCTTAGATAAGGAATTCCAAACAACAGATAAGATGTAAGCACTGTTCCTACGGGTATTCTCATTGAGGAATCCATTATGTTATAGTAAAGTGATTTGTGACCTCAGACCAACTCTCTCTCCCCCCCCCCCAACAACAAAAAAAGCACCCCTAGTCGTTGATTATTAATCATTTAGTTAAACTCTAACTAGATCATGTACCACTTGTCATCCATTTCCAGGGCCTTATTCCGACCTCTATGACCCTTAACGACATCATCCATGAGGAGCTCATTCAAGTGTTGAGCCTGCTAGAGAAAAAGAGAATGAGAATAACGCGTATAAAAAAGAATGTACTGAGGAGATGTCAAAGACATGTGAAGATACCTTTCCCATAAGCTGAATTAGTTCATGAGCATTAGTTGAGGTCCCTTAAAACCTTAGCATGGACACCATTTTGGAGAAGTTGGACTTATCCATTGCGTGAAGTCCCTCAATGGCTGAGGCATAAGAGTTCCTCTCCTTTGAAGAATGAGGTCTTTAGTATCCCTTCACTCTGGAGGTCAGTAACTCCTCTTTCTCCCCATCGGCCGAGCCCTTAGATTGGTAGAGGCCTCAGTGGCACCATTCATACCCCCTTTTCTGGTGGGACACCTTTACCTCTTTCCCTTTGGTAAGGGGATCACGTAAAGCTTTCGTAAGTTTGGAGACCAAGGGAAATAAGTACCCTAAAATAAATAAACTTCTCTGGGTTACCCAAGAGGTTCCATCTGCCCTCGAATATGCTTGTATCAAGGATATAATTTTATCCACAGACACCAACTATGGGTCTTCACCTGAGATAAGCTTTATCTTGGCCTTCACCACTAGTTGAAGCCACAAATTGGAATATCCACTAACATGCTGAACTTCATGAACTTAGTCGATTTTGATCTCTTACACCTATGGACCTCATACTCATCAATGGCCTTCTTGCAAAATAACTCTTCTTCTCTTTATTCCTCTCGTTAATCTACTAGACCATAAATAAAGATCAGTGTTAGTCATCATAGAACTAAAAATAAAGATAATGGTAGAATAAGAGAAAGGGAAAGTTAATTACTCAGAGAATAAAAAAGTCAATCAAGATTACATCTCCAACTATGGGGAGGACCTTTTTAATATTGGGCAAGCTCAGATTTAACCCTATGATGGCAATCCTCACCCTAAGAGGCCTCAAGGACTTCAAAAGATGCCATAACAAAAAAAATCATCTGTCTGGGCACCAAGGTAAAGGCCTTATCCACAACGACTCCCCAACTATAATTTTTAGATCCTCCTCAGTACCTTTAAACGTTAGAGCCTTGGGCTCAATCCCCAACTAGCTCTTGAAAAGACATTTTATGGCAATAAAGGCCTCGAATGATATGGAGGAAAAATTCAGGGCCTCAGTTATCCTGACCTCCTCATT
Organism: Sambucus nigra; assembly: GCA_949130495.1. Lineage (NCBI taxonomy): Eukaryota > Viridiplantae > Streptophyta > Magnoliopsida > Dipsacales > Adoxaceae > Sambucus > Sambucus nigra. Next base: position 304,891,474 of record OX422220.1, read on the forward strand.
ATTAGAAGTCTCAACAACCACTTTAAAATAAGAGAGATTATTCAAACCCTAGTTTGAATGTCAGTAAACAAACATAGAAACAAAAGTAGAAATTAAGGATAGTTTACCCATGGCTAGTAGAGAACACCAGAAGGTAGGAAAACCAAAAGGATCTATAGGTTCTGGAGTGGAATAATCTCCCCCAACAAAGAAGAATCTACCCTTCTAGTTCTTAGGGCCATTGTGTTTGTCCTTGTAAAAGAGGACTGTTGGTTTTAGGGAGAAGTACTTCAGCCCCTTATCTTTGGCTTACTTTGTTCCCAAAACCTATATAACTTGAAGAATTGGGTTGGGGTGATGTCATTCTTCCCTTCACTTGACTCTCTAAAAGCCAAGAATGAGTCCATCAAAGACCTATATGAGTTATCCACTAATTAAGAATAGGCTGTTCCAATAGCCTTCAAGATCCTCATCATAAAAAAGACAGTGGGAACTTAGCTCTATATTTAAAAACAATTCATTAAAGAACACATGTTTAGAGACTGAGGAACATGCCATCTTCTTAGGCCTTGTGACCCTAAGAGTATGGAGTTCAGGATCTGATATGTCTTAATTATTTCTATAAGGACTTATTCAAAGATCCGGGAAGTATAATAATCCCCACAGGTGAAGTTAAGGTTATTGACCCTTATGTAGTTATTTACCAGTGAGCTATAAGGGATTTTACAAGTTAGAAGATGTTCAAAGGCCCAACATTTTTCTCCAGACTTAGAGGAAAAAAAATTGAGGCCTAATGTCTGAGAGAGGTGTGGGTCTAAGACTTTGGAAAATTAATATTTTCAGTAAAAAATTTTACTCAAAAAAGAGGGAAATAAGTTACTTGATTAAAGAGTTTTAAAGATAAGCAATAATTTGAGTGAGAAGTGAAAAATTAAATCCAGCCCAAGGCATGACGCTTTAGTCCCTTCAACCCGCAGGACACTTCCCATCAATTACTCTCAGCCATTTTCAAGCTTCTTCTCAATTCACTATCATTAGCATGAATCTTATTGACTAGTTTTCCTTCTACCATAACTTTCATAAAGAGTATGTGTTTCCCTATAAAAAATTTGCAAGAAGCAACTAGGGGCTAATAATGATACCATATTTGACTCTTATTATTCCAAAGCTCCTAAACTCCTTCTATTCCACTCATGCAAAGACATAGGTCATAGGGGTAACCTTAAACCTCTTCTGGACCATTGTTAAGTCTCTAAAACCTTCTCTGACTTTAAAAAAGTACCATAATGGTATCATATGACTCAATTATCTCTTTATTCTCTTAAAAAGATTAGTCATTCCAATATATCTCTGTAAATAAGCTCAGAGACCTTGAAACCATCCTCCCCCATGTATTATGCATAGAACAAATCTCAGTCTGAAAAGAAATGACTTTCTAATGTTAGGTATCCCTCAGACCCAAAGGTATTGTCACAACAAGCCTCAAGATCATTTCAGGACTAATTAATGATGTAATTGTACCTCTATAGGTGAAAAGCAAAATACTATTACACTTTTTGCCATCACTCAACTCCACTTACATTGAAGACTCCCATCTTCATTAAATTCACTCATCATTTACCTTACACCATCTGCGAAACCTTTGACCAACACTCCACTTTCTTACTGACATTGTCAGACCTCAAAAATTCCACAACCATGCTCTGGCAGTTCACTCATTCTCTCTCTTATAGAATGATCATACAAGGGAGGTTCGTGTAAGGTTAAAAATATCATACTTCTACAAAACAAAGAGTTTCAGCTAAGATATGCATTTACTTATGACACCCCGACTAATTAAATATCGGGTAGCTACTCCTTTATTAAATTAATACAAAATGCCAAGTTGGTTCAGTTCATAGCATCACTGTCGAAAATGTTTCAACAATTACTAGCCACCTAATATTTAAAAAGTGAGTTGCCAATTTTAATTAAATCCGATTAACATACAAAAATGAATTATGAAAAGTTAACATATCTAACACAACATAGTCACAATAGAATAACCATCCAATAATAATGAGTCTGGAGGAAAACTCCTCACAACAATTCGAACGCCGAAATAAACAAATACAAAGTCTGCATCACTAAAATAATTACAACCCAAAGTCTGAAATAACTGAAATGAAAAATGTCTCTAAAAGGAATGGGGCGACATGCCCAACAAAATAAGAAAATCTATCAAGGTCCTGTAACTTCCACAGCAGCTACAAAACGTCACCTGAATAGAACTCCTATGCATGGTGTCCTTGTGGCTGGGCACTTAAAAGGTTTTACAAAAATAGATTTGAAAGCAAACGGGTCAGAGCCCGATTGTGAAAATAGTTTAAAAAAATTGCAAGTGTTTAATATCATTAAAACAGTGAATATAAAGTACATGATAGTGTGTGAACTCATATGAGTTCCTCACCTCTTAACTAATTGTGCACTCCTATCGTACCCGTACCCATTCTAATTATTCCCATATCTGACTAGTCCGAAATAAATTCTAACATTACTATACGATTTCCGATTTAATTCCGACATCTTCATTTAAATAGAGGGCTTTACATTTATTCTCAATTTCCCATTATTAGTAACATTAATTACTAAAGATCATCCATTTTTCCTTTACAGAACGTTACTATAATTACTCACAATTATTCATGACAATTAATTTCAATTAGCAGTATATTATTCTCATCATAAATATACAATACTAGCACCCCGAGACTAAGCTGCGGTGCACACATACTCTGCTATCCAATCTTGGTACATCACGTACATAAGGACCACGTATTCCGAATCTCTCAGGAATCGTTTCATTAAACAACAATCACAAACAATGGAGGCGAACATAGTTCACATCACATGGGTCACGCACATACCTACGCTCCCATGGTCAGTAGACTTATTAACTTCTCAATAAGTCCTTCTCAGACCTATGTCCTCGAGGTACCAATCTAGATCCCCCCCATAGGCACACAAAGATTAGATGGCCCTAAACGAACGCCGACCTCCCATGATAGCAAGTACGGTAGGTATGTTATACACAGATAGTTACATATACTAACCATTCGCACATCTTAGATATCACAATATTTTATTAGTGGTATACATCTCGTTCTTATACCAACATTTAGTATTATACAACTTACAAGTCCTCGGTTTATATGTATTTAAGTTACCAACTCTTCTCACGTCGTGATTAGTTACTCGCTTCCCAATCCACAAACATCATCCGGTTTACTACCCGATTCTAAGTTTTACTCCTCAATGTACCCCAATCTCCCAACTATACCCGCTAGTTAATAAGGGAAGGTTACCTCAACATTTATATAAGTCTACGGGATACTAGAAATAAATTTAGGCCAAAAAGGCCATTCTGTCAACTCGTTAGAAGTCTCGTTCGAATGAAAGGCTTCGAACAAAATACCAACTTATTAGAAGTCATACTGTCATCTCGTTAGAAGTTCGTTCGAACGAGGTCGTTCGAACGACCTGGGCAGGTCTTCTAACGAGATGGCAGTTTCAGCCCAGAAATTCTCAAGTCCGTTTTTCTTAATTCTTCTCCTCTCTAAATCCACCCTAAGACCATCCAAGTTATGTTCTAACGTATATAAACCATTTCTAATCACCCTAGATCATCCCTTAACGTATTTTAGGGTTCAAATCTTACAAATCATCATGGAATTATTATAAATCTCCAAATATTTCCCAAAACCTAAGAACATGAACCCATAATTTTATTATGTCCAATTACTCAACAAAAATCCATTTTTAAATCATCATATATAACTCTTTGAACACTAAATCAGTCCATCATCATTCGACATGCAAATCCTAACCCAAATTCAAAGTTTCTCCAACAATATCATGGGTTTTCTTCAAAAAATTCAATATAAGGTAATTCCTACACTAAACATGGAAGACATATTCAATGAACTAAAAATATCAAATCACTTGCCTTAGATTGTTCTTCAGAATTGATTTTGGTGAATGAAGGTTGATTCTCTCCTTTCTCTACAGATTTTCTCCCAAGGTTGAAGATGGTGTTTGGAGGTTTCTTGGAACTTCTTCAAACTCTCCTATAAATCCCGTAGCCCACTTTTTTAACTTTTGCTGGTAATGGCCTTAGTGGCCCCTTTAAAATTATAAATATAAACTCTAATTTTCGTGGGTTTTAATTCCCTTATTTTTAAAATTACCAAAATACCCCGTAGGTTGCCGGTATGGCCCAAAAATGCCCCGGGACCCAAACTAAACCGCCGGCTAGTGTTTTCTGACTATTTCGCCCCTTCCGGACACGTTGGCGCACTCAAAATGACCATTCGATTGATAAAAATAAAATTCACTTTTTAATTCAAATACTTACATTTCTGACGCGACTGACACGCGAGTCCCAACTAAATTTCCCAAATTGTCGTATTGCTATCTCGTGACAATTTAAATATTTTTAATATTCATATATTACCATATGTACACATCATAATCATATACCAACTCACATCTCGCTAGTATTTATATTCGGATTAATTTCCATTTAATTCTCATTTAATATAATAAATCCCATAAAAAAATCAATAAATATACGGGGTATTACATTACTCCTTATTCTATAGACTCTCATCTCACTGTTGAGATCATGAAATCTTAGTTCGGATTATTTTTAGCTATATTACTCATTATATTCCTTTTTGAGTCCTAAATTAATACTCAGTAACCCTTAGATAAGTCCATCACTTACTTCTTAAGGTCCTTTAATTAGTGAGAGGTTGGAAGGACATCTAACCCTCTTGGTCAAAGCCCAAGAGGTCTCCTAGATTATAATAATTATTTAATGATCTAATAAATAATATAACACCATTTGACAGTGGACTTAGTACCCTCATATAAGGTCCAAACAACTTTGAACACTTGTCTGAGATCTAGAGGGGAACAATTGTTAGGCCAGAGCTCACTTATGATCTTAACAACTACTAAGCACAAATGTTGAAATAAATATTATGTTGTCCATCGGTACTTATCATTTGTATGTGTTTCTCGCACTTTACATAAAATATTAGGACTGATATGGTCCCTAACCCTAAAATATTTAAGATATGACCTAAGACTATTGGTTTAATTTTCAATGTATATACAATTTATAGTAATGTTAATCGTTTTCCTTGTGCATAGATATGAGATTCTTGGTATTCAGAATAGTATTATTATTTAATCAATAAATGCACACTTCTTTGAGGCTATAATTCCTCGTAATGTTGTGTAGTATCACGTTCTTCTAAAATAATTATGATATTTTTTCCATTGGTAATTATGATATTACAAATGAAGAATCTTTTCAAGAATGGAGATGGAAATGAACCTACATGCAATAAGAGATCAAGGTGGTAAAAGTAATTTGGTCTATATTTTATAACATATTTGTAAAAAGTGAGCCTCGAAGCTTTAGTGAAGCAATATCTACTCCTAAAGCACCTTTTTGGGAATGCACCGTTAATAATGAAATCGAATATATCATGAAAAACCATATATGGGAATTTATGGATCTTCCACTAAGAAAGAAGTCATTAGTTTTTAACGAGTTCTTCAAGAGGAAGATGAATGTTGCTGAATCAATTGACAAGTACAAGTTAAGGATTATGGAAAAAGGTTTTAAGTAAAGAGATATGGATGCTTACTTTGATTTTTATTCATCCGTTAACCTCATTAAAATTTTAATCTCTCTCTCTCTCTCTCTCTCTCTCTCTCTCTATCTATCTATCTATCTATCTATCTATCTCTTTATATATATATATATATATATAGGATAACCAAAAGGGTTTATTGTTTTAGGGAAAGAGAGAAAAGTGTGTAGACTTGTTAAAACCCTTTATAGATTAAAACATTTACCCAAATACTGGAATTAGAAATGTAACAATTTAATTATATTAAATGGATTCAAAATCAGTGAATATAATCAATATGTACATTGTAAAGACACTAAGTGTGGATACATCATTGTTTGTTCATATGTAGATAATATAAGTAATACGGGTATCACTAAATCTAATAGGAGAATTCAAAATAGTTAGTTTGATATGAACGACATGGGTGTGATATATATTTTGTTAGAAATTCGTATTTTAAAACATTTAATGGACTTGTTGTGTCTCAGTATCATTATATTGAGAATACAATTGATATCTTTGATAAAGTTAGTACTGGAATTTCTAAAACACTCGTGTCATACTTTTATTTATTTATATAAGAATACTGGTAAAGGCATATATTAGTGAGAGTAATGCAATACGCGTAGCTAAATATTTATAAGTTAATTAGTTAGTTGATTAGGTTTATAAGCACTCCATGATAAGATAATTAGAATATAAAACATGGATTCTTAAATATCCAACATTCACAATGGACTGCACTATTCTTATCTTGTTGTACTTAAGGGATACAACAATACAAACTAGATATCAAATCCAAAGAACTAAAAATTCACAGTGGATACGTCCTTAAATTGGAAAATGCATGATTGTCTTCAAAATCCTCAAAATATAAATTTATAATGAGGGAGAAAAAGTAAAGTTCCTTCGAAATTTCTTTAAGGATATTTCCATGTGGACAAAACCTATGCAAAAAAATTGTATACATTGTGATAGCTAATAAACTATTTGAAAGTGGCAAAGTCATATGTATCATGGAAACTGTTGATATATACGTTGAAGATATAATACCATTAAGCAGTTTCTATAAATGGAGTTAATTCCATTGAATATGTGAAGTATAATGACAATTTTATGGATCCTCTTACAAAATATTTAATAAGAGAGCAAAGGGACAACTCATCGATGGGAATGAGATTAAAGCCTATAATATAAAGAGTTGTCTTGATCATTTCCAACCTAGTTTATTGGAGATATAATGTTCTAGGATCAAAGGGATAATAAAATCTTTACAAAATGTTGAAGTGATTATTGATGAGTTTTAACTTATACCCATTACTGTGATAAAACACTGTTATCTGCAACGTGATTAAGGGAAGATTTCTATTTAAGGACTCCTATAATGTAGGGAAAAAATGGGGTATTGGAGGATACTCTTAATGAGAAGTCAATTATATGAGTTTGAAATGGGATGCTCTTATGAGAATTTTGAAGATTGAAATTCTATAAAGGACTCGTGAACTCAAGAATTATTCAGGTCCAAGATGAACACGATCGAAAGAATTAGAAATGTTTCAAGAATTATTATGTGAATTTTAATGTCTTGTTTTACACAAAATGTTAAACAGTTCAAGATATCATGTTTATTGATTAATAAGTAAATTCGATTGATATTACTAAGGAACATTCAAGTCCAAAAGCTATCTCTCTTGATGCAGTAATTTTCCAATAAACTATGTCGTGTTCTTGCATAATCGTTCACATATTTATCTAAACTATTTCTATTCATATGAGGGATTGTTAGAATATATGGTTTTGAAATTAATATTAGGTTAATTTCGAACCTTAATTACGATGGGACCCAATTGTCTGTTGAGACAATTCCTGGTTAGAATGTATTCAACTCCATAGGTA